>OU015498.1:83375165-83671541 GCA_907164885.2 Dolomedes plantarius
ACGAATTTCATTTCGGTTTCTTTCTCTTTTTACTTATTCTAATATCCACACACTATACTCCCAGAATATTAATATTTTATATGGATTTTCTTTTCTCTCGTTGCATTGCTATTGACATTTTGAAAAACATCATGAGAAATGAATAGATTCATATGACATTTAAACTGCCGTAAGTAAACAGAAATTTTCTATTTATGTTATGAGGTTATTTATTATATCATTCAATGCCTGTTAGCTTGGCATAGGAACTTTTATGTGAATAATTAAACGTTTATTGGGTACGTCCATTAGTCCAATTAAAGAATTTTTATCTGCAAAGTATAAACATTTTATATCTTGTCATAAAACGCAGAATTATTATTTTCAATTTAAAAAAAGTTTATTACAAAAGGAATAATCACGGTTGAAAGAGACGTTGCACTTTGTGCCACGCGCGCCTGCTGGTGTTCCAAAAATTGGCGCGCCCGCTGAAGAGTTAAACTGCTGATATCCTGTTTTTATTTTTAAATTTTTATTTTTTTTTATTTTCGAGGTATTGTTGCCCTTTGTTTATAAGTTTATCTGGAAATAAATAACGATATTTCCTGCTTACCAGTCAGCCCACGGATGTAGATTTTGAGACCATTGTGTGCTGCTAAGCATGGCATAGCAGACAAGCACGCTGAAGGAGATAATATTTCAAAAGCAGAAGTTCTCCAAATATTTCTGGGTGACACTTATATTTCAGCCAATGCAGCCTACAACGGTAATAGCTTTGTGTCTTCTAGCGTTTGAGGTTCAAAATTGAGCTGCCTCGAGGACAATAAACACCCTACTAAGTTAAAACACGCCCTGTCCTCAAGTGTCAGACATAAATGACACATGCGTTACTTATTCAAAGATAGGCATCTTACAGGAAACTCGTCAGCCATGGGCCGAGCTGTGGGTTCATCTACAGCATAGCTTAGCCGACAAAATTTAAATAAAACTGGTTGCCAAAACAAATTGCCTTATACAAACGGTTGACATACAGGAATGTCTTATCTTTCCATAATTTAACCCCTGTTACTGAAATGTTCTTTATTAAGTTTTACTTGCAGTATCATAGCGTATTGCTCAATACTTGAAAAATACGCTCACATTTTTCAATACTTTTAAATACGTATCGTAAAACGGACTACTCGTTGTAAAACGGACCAAAGGATGTAGATCGTAAAATTTGAGTACACATTTGTATATTGAAAGCCAAAACGTATCCAATGCAGTGTGGGACTACTATTTTGGTATAAAAAACTAAACTCAGGGCGCAACAGTCCGTTGTGGACCAAGGCCGGCGGCGGTGCCCATCTCCGCTTTCTTGACCGTGGGCTTGAGGTGCCATACAGCATATGTCTCAGTCAGGTGGTCAACCTGACGTGGGATCCCCAGAGTTTAGTTCCCAGGCATGCTTGGTCCTCATTTTATCGACCTACTCAAGGGATGAAAGGCTGAACTATTTTGGTATATTACATTTAATTTCTACAACTTCTTTAATAGTCCGATTGTCTGAGTTTTTAGATTTGGATTCTTTAAGGTTCATTAAACATTCTATACTTTTTAAATACGATGAAATCATATATAAAAGTGAAAATTATTTGCTTAGAACCGAAAGTAACATTAAATTCTCCATCATACGTCCTAAAATGTTCGTTAGTTTGATGAATGCTCAGCATGAATGTAAGATTTCAGGTATCAGCGAATATGTTTGCCACTCTAAGAATAATGAATCTGTGGAGGAATACCCCCGACCGGTTAGACTGAAATTGAAGAAGACAGTTTCGGAGAAACAAAGTCTATGATAATGAAAGCGTATGTCGCAATGAATATTTGAACGGTAAGAACATTCTTTTCTTGGCTTAAGTTTTTTTCATCTCTCTCTCTCTCATCAGAGGAATGCGAGAAATTCTTAAAGGGTTCCACTCTTTTTCCAGAAGTGAAACACCTCCCCCCACCTCCGGTCGTGTATTTTTGAAGCGTTTTTCCAGAAGCCTAACATTCTAATTTTTGAACGAAGTAATTATGACCCGTCGTACCATTCTTTGGATATTTTTGTTACTGTCTCTATAGTTACTCTTTTGGGATTTCGCTTGTTCTTTGAACAAAAGAATGTTTCTAGCCATGTTTTGACATTTTTGACTGTCAAACATAATCTTGATGAAGCTTATCACGTGTATATATTTATTTTCTCTAAATGCTATGCCTTTAACTTGAAAAGTGATTTTTCATTTCTTTGTAGACGTTATTGTATGTTTGATAATAATATTATCAATTCATATTAATATATAAATCACATTTCTGTATAATCAAGATTTATTTATTGGAGTTATTAAATATTCTAATATTTTATTCGCAAGGAATAAAGTGAAAAAATATTTTTCCAGTGACACCGTAGAACATGTAATACTCTGGCTCAATATTTTGTGATTGAGATTAAAAAATCCCTGCATATTGTTTAATCATGAGCTAAATTATAGCAAAAATAATTCTATGTATTTTTAATTCTTACCAATTACTACTAACCTAAAATAATGATCGTCATAAAAACTCCTGAAAAATTCAGATGCATGTAAACATTCCAGAAAATCGACATACCTGTCATAAAGTGAAATAATCAGAATTTTGATAAAAGAAACTGTCAGTTCTATATAAATACAATAAATACCTGGTAGAAATTATGCGAGATTCAAGAGTAAGAAGATAATTTAAATAACGATTTTTTGCTAAGTTTCCATCACGAATTGCACATAAACGCACAGAACTATGATATAATTGGGGTATGAGAGAATGTACTTTTTAGTTACATTACTAAACGGTAGATGATAACTGAATAACTCGAGAAATGACGGCTGTAAGAGAATCCGTGGTCTAGCCTTAAGACATTTCTATGCAGGTTCCAGGTAGCCTAGCGGTAGCACGCCGGCTTTCGGTGCTGAGGATGCTCAGATCAATTCCCGACAAGCGCCGTTAAATACCACTGTGTCTAGGCCGGATAAGGGTACGTTAAATCCGTAGACCGGAAAGTTCCTCTATGATGTCAGAGAGGGTGGGAGAAGGTACGATCCCCCAGATACCGTCACTGGGGGTGCTCGGTCAAAATTACGGTGGCACCTGGCAAAATCGGCCTCCGACCCTTGTGGTGTCATTGTAAACCGAAGCCGCACCCCTCAATCCGCTAGCCTATATAGACCTGGTTTGGAATAAATTCCGGACAGGGAACTTTAGAAACAACAACAACACATTTATATACACATGCGCTTACAATAACTATGTTTGTATTAAGTATATTTTAATTTATCTATAGGCAATAATATTTTTTTAAGATGCTGTTTTTGTTAAAAATTTATGCGTTTTTCTAGGTTTCCAAAATGTGTTGAAATCAAATTTTTTAGAAAATTTTTATTTCATATGTTACAAAACAAAAACAACTTCATTTCCTTTCTTGATGTATTTGCACACACATTTATGAAAGTTTTGTATGATTTTATGTAGAATATTTTTTTCTGGGCGGACCAAAGTGTGATTGTATATCAGCAGCCTCTTGGGTCAAAGCACATTTTCGATTCCCTCCATAAAAGAAAATACTTGAAATTATTGATTTTTTTTACTCTAATGTAATTAAAAACCGTGTATTGTTTGTATAAATACAATATTTTAAACCAGTAATAATTTTTACTTAGAGAAAACTTAGTGTATTAACTCTGAAATTTTCGGCATTTTTCGTTGTAGAGAACGTCCCAGTCCCCTTAACTGGGAATTTAGGTTTTTAAACGAAATTCTCTGGTCACACATTATTTCTACTTTACATAGACTGTGTGCTATAAAAACATTGGCTTTATTCTGCGTTTGTGTTATTTTAGCTTTTATGTTTTATTTAATATGATTTTTGATCCAAATATGGTTAATAAAGTCAAAGATTCTTCTCGTGTAAATCTCGAATATTTTTATCTTCACTTGGCATTTTACCTTGGCCATTACCTTGGCATTTTACCTTGCAAAAATTTTTGTTGGGAAATTTTGGTCATATAAGACATATAATGAGTGCTATTTTCATAGTTATTCTCGAACATTTACATTGTTTATCAACTCTTATTTAAAATAATCTTTCAGTCAAAACAAGTCAAGAATACATTCATACACCTATTGGAGAGATACAATAAAAAATCATAGTTGTTACATACGATGGTTGTATATGTTTCTCATCGTTTTCCGATTCACGACCCTATTTACCAAGAGCTCAGTAACCAGCGACTCCCCAGCCTCATTTTATAAATAGGAATTTTTGAAAGAGTAAAGAAAACAGACGAGAAAAATAAATATCTCCGGTTACCCCAACCAGGAAACACATTGCGATCTTCTTGAAGGTCGTGATCCTTAGGTTGAGAACACCGACACTATATGTTTCTTAAATAAACGAGGATTACGGTGCATTGAGCCTAAACGTTATCAGCAAAATTGGTTTCATATTTATGTTTCGAACAAATACTGCCACGGGAATTTACTGTTCTCGATTTATTTCGGTTTTGTAAGTTAGACTAGTAGCATTTTATAACAGACTCGTAGCATTTATTTCGATTTTCTTTCTTCTGTGGTTGTCGAACACACTGTAAAAATGAAATGCTGTTTGAGGGTGTAATGTTTCTGGGTAACGAATTTACCCGTTTTTGATATCCATTTTTGTAATATACCTGAAACAGAATTCATGCACTGATACTAAATCATCTGTGTGTGTGGTGAGCGATGAAAGATTTGTCAATAAATTCACAATACGATGTATATTTTAAGATTATATATTGATGTAATAAAAAGAGGAGCTATATACAAGATCAATTAAGATTCATGTGAACATAAAGTCGTTACAGCAGTCACTAGAAAACTGTTCACAGTCCTAGGGCCGTCTCACCTACTCTCTAGTTAGGGGCCGTCGTGCCCACTCTTTCTTCACGTCCGTCTTAGTCGGTGTCCAGGGATCAACTGATGAGTAACCCATCTCTCCACGGGATGGCACTGTCATCGCCTCGTTTCCTCAGGGCTGCGTTGCAAGCGTTCCCATATATATATATATATATATATATATATATATATATATATATATATATATATATATACGAGGGTTATTCGGAAACTAAGGTCCGTTTACTTATAAAACAGAAAACATTACAGATTTTTTCAAAAAACTTTATTTTTTAAATTCCTTACATGTGTCTCTATTTTTCTACATAGTTTCCATATTTTTTTAAACATTTGTCATAATGTTCTACAAGCTTTTGCATGCTTAAGTCGTAGACGTCTGCCGCCTGTGAGGATAACCAGTCTTGAACTGCTTCTTTCACCTCGTCATCTGTGGCGAATCTCTTGCCGCCGAGAAACTCTTTTAGGTAGCGGAATAAGTGAAAATCACTCGGCGACAAGTCTGGACTGTACGGTGGGTGGTCAATCTGTTCCCATCCAAAAGATCTGAACAGAGCTTTCAAGGTGAGTGGGTGAGAGCTTTCAAGGACGGACGGGAAAATGCTCATGATGAACGGCGTTCAGGTCGACCATCAGTGATCACAGATGATTTGGTCAATGCTGTGGATGAAAAGATTCGTGAAGACCGGCTATTCACAATTTCAACTTTAGCATTGGAATTTCCGAATGTGGGTAGAACAACTTTGCACAAAATCGCTTCCGAAAAGTTGAAATTTCGCAAATTGTGCGCACGTTGAGTTCCCAGTCTGCTTACTGAAGAACACAAACTGAAAAGAATGGCTTGTGCTCTTGATTTTTTGGATCGATATCATAAAGAAGGTGATCAATTTTTAGAGTAGATTGTCACAGGGGACGATACGTGGGTTTCTTACAGAACCCCAGAGTCTAAACGTCACTCAATGGAATGGCGTCACACAACATCATCAGTCAGAGTCAAGGCCAAGCAGACAATCTCAACACAAGGTCATGGCAACCGTGTTTTGGGATAGACATGGGGTCTTGTTAGTCCAGTTTATGCAGCAAGGGACAACAATAAATGCAGCCGCTTACTGCGCTACCCTAACTAAACTTAGACGTGCAATACAGAATAAGCGACGTGGTCTTCTGATGTCTGGAGTTTTGTTGCTGCATGACAATGCCAGACCCCATTCTGGCATTCACATCCAAAATCTGTTCAGATCTTTTGGATGGGAACAGATTGACCACCCACCGTACAGTCCAGACTTGTCGCCGAGTGATTTTCACTAATTCCGCTACCTAAAAGAGTTTCTCGGCGGCAAGAGATTCACCACAGATGACGAGGTGAAAGAAGCAGTTCAAGACTGGTTATCCTCACAGGCGGCGGACGTCTACGACTTAAGCATACAGAAGCTTGTAGAACGTTATGACAAATGTTTAAAAAAATATGGAAACTATGTAGAAAAATAGAGACACATGTAAGGAATTTAAAAAATAAAGCTTTTTGAAAAAATCTGTAATGTTTTCTGTTTTATAAGTAAACGGACCTTAGTTTCCGAATAACCCTCGTACGTATATATATATATATATATATATATATATATATATATATATATATATATATATATATGTGTGTGTATGTGTGTGTGTGTGTGTGATAATATTACTAACTACCTATAATCGCCCATTCTGTACTTCATAACTCTGTCCTGGTAACCCGTCCTTCTTGTCTTGGCGTAAACGCTTCGCCTTCCCACATATTAACTTCCTCCGCCAATTCTGGCAACCTCTCTGACCTAATTCTATTTTGGCGCTCTTTGCGGGAGACGCTGGACTGGCTCGAAGTGAGTAAGATGTGTTGCATTACTGTTTAATAAATTAGTTTGTTCTTGAAGCTGATTTTATTATTTTCCGGCCACAATGTATGCTCTTATTTCATGAGATGTCCATCCGGACATTTCATATATATATATATATATATATATATATATATATATATATATATATATATATATATATCGCATGCTGTTTTAGGTATATTACAAAAGTGGAAGCATAACTAGAAGGGTATGAAAGCACGTTATACAAATATGGGATACCCAAAACAGGTAACTTCGCTACCCAGACACATTACACCCTGAAACAGCATTTGATTTTTACATTGGCCTGATCTACTACAACTTTAGGAATGTCTTACAGGAAATTCGTGGATAACAAATACGTAATAAACACCTCTTCAATTCCTCAATGAGGTAAAATGTTGTGACATTTTTTGATCGTTCCATTGCGACTATTCCACCAAATGCTACTTGGCTTGATGAAGAACTATTAACTAGTCCGAAACATGCAGCCACCCCCACACTAATTACTGTGGAAATGGAGAGGTGTTAATTGCGTACTCGGGAATCTCATCAGTCCAATGGTTCCTAAAAGGTATCTTTAGAAAATAACTGCTGTTATCGGATTGTTTACTCTTCTATGGTTGGTAAATTTCATTTGTTTATGATGGTTTTAGCAAAACGCAATTTCTATGCAAATCGTAATTTGTAAACGCTATTTGATTTCGTTCTCAGTTCCGTGTCGGAGGTTAAAAAAAAAAAAAATTGCAGCTTCTAGATCGTTTACTGGTTTTTGTAACCACTATCTTACTTTATAACCGTACCGTACTCAAACGCCCACCACCAGCGTCGGATAGAAGAAACACGTGGCATGGAGGATTTTAATGAAAATATTAAACTCAGTAATTAAGACGCTTTCTCCCGGTAATCTAGAAACGTGAGGCAGATAATGGGAACTCCCCGATCTCATTGCTTTTTCATGCCGCAATCTTGTGTATTAATACGCCTCCGACAGACGATTCCAGGGTATGATGCGCTCCATCGTAAAACAGCTGTTGGGGGATAAGCAGGGATGTAAAGGAGTCCCCCACTGCGGAACAAGGCCTGTCCAGTCACGAAAGCAGCCTGCGTTTGGTCGTTTACCGTGGAGGTCAGTCTTGTGGTCAGATTGACGTCGGCAGGTGCACCGTGCGATGAGTCGTGACAGCGGATTGTATAACTGGCAACTTTTAACAAAGAAATTTCATACCGCACGGCGCTGACCGTGCTCGATTGGATATTGAAACCTAGACCTTCAAATCAGGCAGGCATGTGTTGACGGAGATTTCCCAGAAGATTTTCCTTTTCGCATCCAAGGCTGGGACAAACGGGTTACAGAGCACGTGCTTTGTTTTGGTGCGGGGTGATTCATTTCAAAGCAATAGGCATGTTTTCCTCCGGGAGTTCGAGGGTCCCAGCTAAACATGCCAGGGTAGCATTTTAATGTTATAGGGTGAAGGGCTGAGAAATAACTGCTTTGTAATTGAAGGTAACTTATCATTTGAATTATTAAAGATTATAAGCCTATACTGACCTCCTTAGTTTAAATATCTTAACTAACATTTTTAACTTTATGGCAAAACTGCGAACTTGTTAGAACGCAGGTTTTTATTGTTTTTATTGTTTTTCTCTCCTTATAGTCTCCACTTATAAGTTTTAGGCTGTGGTCAGTTTTAAAGAGCAACATTCGATCTGCCTCAAATATATATCAGTTTGTAAAGTCAGAGGAGTTTTTTGTTTGTTTGTGAACATGTTTTAATGAATTTCTACAAAATGTTTACATTTCTGTTTTGTGTATATTATTAAAACACATTGTGGGTATAATTATATTCCCACAAATTTGTTATTACTCAGATAGTTATATATCAGTGAGATCAGTGAGTAGAGTTTTGCCTAGCTTCGTTTCAGCAGACCCCCCCCCCCCCAAAAAAAAAAAAAAGAAAAAAAAAAAAAAAAAAAAAAAAAAAAAAGTGATCAGACTTGTTACGGAAGGTCGGATCGTTCCTCGGAAGGTGCAATTCCCCCAGGATTCGTAACCCTTTTCAATAACCACCATAACAATTCGGACTGACTTTTGGCTCTACAGACTGACTTTTCGCTCTACACCAGTCATACTCCACTTTTCTTTCTCACGGGCCACATGCATATGTTTGCTACGTTACGGGGGACGCAACATAGTACACTATACTTCATAATAATCGTCGACACCACAAATCTACAATCCTAACGTTAAGCTAATTTTCCTCTCGGTGTTTGATCACAGGATAGCAAATGCTCAGGGGTAAGAAGTTGTCAAAGAAAATTCTCGCAGAACAGCCCTTGCTTACTTCGAAGAATGAATTGATTTTATTTGATTTTTGGCGCAGGGTCCATCACGAGACATATGCACCACTTCGAAGAATGAACAGGTGCATTGCCATAACAACAACAAAAAATATCCTAGGCACAATCAGGCGTATTCCTCCCCCAAAACGCAGCTTGTATAGTGTAATGCCGTAATGTATCGAGTTGCTTCGTTCTTCCACTATTGTTTTTTAAAGTTACATATTCTCCAAATCAGAGAAAAATAAACTATAGCGACTGTGAAGCGGCGATCAGACCGTTACATCCGTAGCAATGTGTAGTTTTAAAGTTTTCACGACTGCACATAATATTGGGATAAATTTTATATTCTACATATTTATGTAGTGTTTAATCAGCTGACGTTTTTTCGATAAATAACTCAATGGGAGGACGGAGTTAAAGAAAAGATGTTCGTCTGCCAAAATAACGAACTTTTGTTTACAAAATTAATACTTTTTTTTATAGGACATAACTCTCTTTGAGAAATGCACGCAATGCACTCACGTGCGAAAAACATTTTTCTTTTTTCGCCGTATTGGGGGCACCGGTGGGATCAAGTACGCAACGACAGGTGCATGTTTTGTATGAATCGTGACCGAACATTGTTCTTATCATCTTCAGATTCTTTTAACTGTTCAGGATTACCTTGAGTACTCACCATTTTTTACTTAACTCGGGTCTCATAGGATAATGGGTATATTTTAGATTTAGCTCTAAGTTGATAAAACTTCATATAGTTACGTAATGGACTTATATAACTATACATTCACATGTCACAATGTTCTTCAGCAGACCCTAATTTTGTAGGACTTACAGCCGAGAGTTTACCCCATTGGGAATTAGGCTACGTTCCTAATTTTTCTGAGGATGTCTCAGAATGAATATTAAGGTGACTGCCTACGTTCGGAGCTAATTTTTTTTAAATAATTTTTAAAGGACTTTTTGGTTCTTTTATGGTAAAATAGCACTTAAAAATTAAAAAAACGAACAAAAACTTACCTGTAAATATTATACTTTTTTTCATAAATTGGTCAATTTGAAGTAATTTTTTATGAAATTTAGCTAAAACGCCTCACTCTGCACAAAATTTTAATGCTACTATTTTAATTTCCTTCTCACACATGATACATATGACAGTTATCTTCAAAATTACCTACAATCTAAGAGAAATTTTAAAATGCAAAAATAATACAGACAGTTTTATGATCCAATATGAAAATTTTCCCCAATTCGTCATTCCTTTCCTTATAAAAACAGCCCCAAATTAAAAACTATTTATTATACATCAATTATTGTACGTCATTTCATTAACAATAGCATCTAAAACATTTCCAGAAAATTTTATCAAATTAGATGCATTATTATGTGAGATATCATGATAATGGTAGAGATTTGTGCTAAAAAAACAAATCTGTGAAAAACGCATTTAAAGTTTGTCACTTCAATTTTGTAGCAGACGATGTTTTTTTTTAAATAGCTATAACTCTGCTTCTAATTGATGTAGATTAAAAATAAAAACAGTTTTGAAAAGGGAAAAGATTGAGTTACACGATTCTCACAAAAAATAAAATTTACCAAAATAGTCAAAAAAGGACATTTTCAACGTAGGCAGACACCCTAAATACATTCCCGTCTTTTCGAAACGCTAAGTATCAGAAATGTACTTTGTCTCCAAAATCGGAACACCCCATCACTTTCAACATAAAAACTGCGTAATTTATTTTTCAGTTGTAAATTAATAAAAGTAACTTTTTGTATATACATTTTTTAGGTATGCGTGTTCTCGTTAACATAACATTAAATAAAACAAGTACTTAAGAATTTTAACCTTTTGCCTTTGTACATTTTATTTGTACTTGAAATCCACTGTTTTTTCTTTTTGTGTCAGCCTGAGTATTAAGCTTCCGAAAAATGTTTTTACCTCGGTCGTTGCCTTATGTAAAAGATTCTGTTTCACTACTAACAAACAGGCAAGTTGGTGTAGTATACTTTTTCCCGCGTGGCTCTTTGAAAGTTAAATATCTTTAAAGCAGACA
The DNA here is from genome assembly GCA_907164885.2 of Dolomedes plantarius. Classification (NCBI taxonomy): domain Eukaryota; kingdom Metazoa; phylum Arthropoda; class Arachnida; order Araneae; family Dolomedidae; genus Dolomedes; species Dolomedes plantarius. The sequence continues at coordinate 83,386,366 of OU015498.1, forward strand.
ACAATCTTAAACGACCGCGTAATTTTTTATGTTTATCACAAACCGTAACAAAATAATTGAAACTACTGTGACCGGTGTGATTCCAAGGCGCTGCTTCGGTAGAAAAAAGCAAATTTGCCAACCCTTACTGTTTAATTGAATCACTAGATCTGGTTAAGCCTTAGCAATTTTGGTTTTTACTTTCATTATAACTCATACTATGTGATTTTAAAATATTCCTATAGTGCTGGCTGAGGTCGTCTGATCCGCAAAATTTGAAGTTCATCTGTATATGTTAGCCAAGAAATAGGGTATCTTTGCCAACAGTTTAATTTTAATATTAAAAGTACATTTCACAAAGTACATAATATATCACTTATTTATTTAATTCATTAAAACAGTAAAACTTGCCGAGCATTAGATTTTCTGAGTTAGGGAAAGCGATAAAACATTTTTAAAAAAATTTTCTCTTAATTAGCGAATCCTTTCTAGAAAGCGAATATGCAGCTTCTCCCATACCAGCCTCTCATGTTGTCGTGGAAACGCAAACGTCAGTTTTCGAATCTGTCAATGAAGACTGGGGGGAAGCTGTGTACCTGTCATAGGGATTCTTTTATGCGATAAAGTTTGTTCGGAACATTGACATGTTTTACGAATCATTCATGATTCATTTTAGTTTTTCATAACCGTTAAATTGTGTGGGCTTCGCAGCTAGCCACGATGACTGTTAGATATTTTCTACTCGTGCAATAAGTTGTTCTTTATGTGCGTTGCCAAATTTATAAAAAAAAACAACTCTTCTCAAAAAAACTTTTTTGAACATATTCTCGTTGTGAGAGTAGTCGCATTAAGTAAAAATACTATGACAGGGTATGCCGGTGATATGAAAGTGGTCTAAATCATTGTGTTAGTGCTTACAAAAGTGACCTACGTCAAGAATCCAGAAAAACGAAAAGGTTTTTCAGTTATATCGAGTTGCATTCTTTTACATTACCGTAATCTGAAGCAATCCTTGCAAAATTGCAAAAACTGAACCATATTTATTTTCTGATATATTTTATTTTATAGTAGAAAGATATTTTTTAGTTTCTTCAAACTTCAAACTTTAAACAGGGCCCGATTTAGAAAATTCTTGACTATAGCACATCAGTGATAGGGGGGATGCCCCCCCCCCTATCACTGATGTGAGCGTAAAATTTCCAAAATTGACACGCACAAAAAAAAATAATCATGAATCATTGTGAAAGTACCATTTTACGAAGAATTGGCTATTTGAAGCGTAGAAGCCTAGAACATTATCAAATAACAAAAAGCAATGCAACATATTAACTTAATCATTAAAACACAAATAGAATGCAACCAGAAAAACTTATTAATCCCTTATATGCACTATAACATACATATGATGAACTATACATATAACTATACATATGATGAACCAATCAATCAATCAAATTTGAAGGTAGATATAAAAAAATTGCTATTAGAAAAAGTAAAATAAAAAAAATTTTAATTGGGATTTTTTTTCCTTTTAAAATTAGAATTTTGGAGGGGGCCCCTAGGCCCGGGCCTAATGGAAAATCAGGGTATGCCTTTAAATATCTCAAAACGAAATATACACAACTTAGACCACTTTTGTAGTCACTGGTACAATGTCTTTGACCACTTCCATAATAACTGGCTCATATATGTTATGTAAACAGAGAAAATTGTGAGATATCTACACAGAACTCCTGCTACTTCGTGCTAATTTATACTGACAACACAGATAATGCAAGAATGACGTATATTTCGTGAAAGTTTTACTATTTACGGTTTTAACTAAACTAAACTAAACTCACGGCGCAACAGTCCGATGTGGACCAAGGCCGGCGGTACCCATCTCCGCTTTCTTGACCGTGGGTTTGGGGTGCCATACAGCATAACATCGTGGGACCCCCCGAGTTTAGTTCCCAAGCATGCTTGGTCCTCATTTTATCGACCCTCTCAAGGGATGAAAGGTTGAGTCGACCTTGCCCAGTCGCAGGGTCGAACCCTGAACCTGTGGGATGGCAGCTTGACGCTTTTAACCACGTAGCTAATATATTATTAAGATAGTAGTATAACTTACATAGGTTTTCAGTTTTCTTCTTGAAAAGTGTGTTTTAATCTACTGCTACCGTAATCTGAAGCAATCTTTGCAAAATTGTAAAAATTGAGCCATGTTTATTTTCTGATATATTTTATTTTATAGTAGAAAGATATTTTTGAGTTTGTTCAAACTCAAAAATATCATTAAATATCTCGAAATGAAGCATTTAAATATCTCGAAATGAAGCATTTAAATATCTCGAAATGAAGCATTTAAATATCTCGAAATATCATTAAAATATTAAAATTATAACATTTAAATATCTCGAAACGAAATATACAGCATAACTTAGACCACTTTTGTAATCACTGGTACAATGTCTTTGACCACTTTCATAATCACTGGCACATATATATTATGTAAACAGAGAAAATTGTTAGATATCTACCACACAGAACTCCTGCTACTTCGGGCTAATTTATTTATACGTGTAAAACTTGAAAACACAGATAATGCAAGAATGACGTGTATTTCGCAAACGTTTTACTGTATACGAATATTATATTATTAAGATAATATAACTTACGTAGGTTTTCAGTTTTCTTCTGGAAAAATCTGTTTTATTCTATTGCTTGCAGAGCCATGTTGACAGTGTTTCACAGTTTGATCCGACCCACCCAAAAGCATGCCGCAAGTTGCGTGCAGTCCCGCACACACTATAGAGTACCGCAGATTCAGAAATTAATTTAGGGCCTTTGTAACCCGTTAGTACTAGCTCCATAATACAGTTCATCTATCCATAAATTTGACATTCTTTCAGTCACTCTGTATTTTATAGCAAACCTATTTTTTTCGTGATGCACCCATAATCCGCTAAACGAGTAACTCACACAAGTTGTTTAGATAAAAAGTGAGTAGCCACAATTTTTGTGGCTTGAGTAAAGAGATTTCCTCAGTCCCTTTAGTGACAGAGTAAGTGATTTATTCTCTTCCTCAAAAATGGGAAAAACCTATTTATCACCACTGAACTCTAGAGGTTACTACTGCTCAAGTAGCAAAATTAGACCGAGATAGTTTCAGCTCCGTAATATTGGTTCCTTAAGCTAGTTTTAATATTGTATAAAATAAGATGTGGCACTCATTACCTTAGGAAGACATAAGAATATCTGACCTGTCAGTTAGAGCATCCTTTTGATACGTGATCATATTTCAAACGTCCCTCTTATTTTTCCTTATAAAGTACCCTATGGAAAAAAATTTCTTCAATAGCTGTTCCCGAGATTCACACTGTGAATAATAAAATTGTTGTATCATACATATATCATATAAATTAGAAAATGAAGGACATTTTGTACTTTAAGAGTTCATATATTTACTTATCGCTTACATATGAATCATGTTTTCGCATGGAACCCCATGACCCTTTCTTTATATCTTCATCTTCCCATTCATCGTGTGCCATTTAGAATTGCACTGTCTCCCATTCCAGCTTTCAAAACTCGCGGTGTGCTGTCATTCTCATTATGTTTTTGTTTTAAAGGATCTATTAATACCAGCATTTTTTAATCAATACGAGCGTTTTATCGTCCATATATTTCGGGTTACATGTGCTGTCAAAAGTGCCCGTACTCCTACCTCTGTATAGCAGGAAGCTCATTAGCCTGGCCACCGGACCGTGAGGCGCTTTATTGGCCTGTCTGTCTCTTTGATATGCACTCGGCGCCTTGCTTCTATCGATCGCACGCACTCCCGATATCTCATTCTTATCGGATTCCCTTTTGTCTTAAACATCGCCAGGAAAAGTCTTAATTTAGCCCCATCGGCAAGAGGGTATGCACCCGCGTAAATGGAAGTCTTGTACGCTTCTTTGAACCCTACTGGAAACTGGTGCTAATGAATGTGAGAGCAGATCTGGCGTTTACTTGGGAGGCAGCGAGTGTCCCGACCGGCATGTCTGAGGGTAGTTAACGATTTCGAAGTCATTAATAGTTCACTTGGCATTGTTGCTTGGGGTGTCAGTTGTGTGTCTGTCTGGTTAAAGTAAATTTGTTCTAATGGGCCAGTTGTGATCGTGTCTGCTTTTCAGAAAATTATACTGGGTGGAAGAATGATTCTAAGCTTATCGTTAATTGTCTATGATGCTTGTTTGTTATCAGCTTAATTTTCTATCCGTGGGTGCGATATTAATGAAATCATTTCTTATGTGTTGACAAGGCAAATTCAGGCTATTATTTTTATTCATGAAATAAAATATGAATGAATGCGTCTTTCCTCTTTATCTGAACACACCCTTGAAAATTCTTATACTAATCCTACCGCAGTAAAATTATCGTGACAAAAGGCATCTTTTATTGAAGTCATGATTTCTTTTGACCCTTATTAAAAGCTGTTAATTGATGCGAGGGCATATATTAGCTAGAAAACTATTCAGCACCTTTAACAGCACGTTTGTGTCGGCGTGGTGGTTATTAATGATCTTTTATCATCGTTTGAATAATTACCTGCCATCATATTTTGTGTTATCTATTAAATCATCGAACCATTAAATTGCTTGTGTTTGTATTATTAATGGTGTAGCTGTGTTACTTGGTCTGTTTAAATATTTTCTAAATGAAAAGCTGTGATATTTAGCTAATAGCTTAGTGCTTGATGAAAGAATAATAGTTATTAAATGTATAGAAGTTCCTATTTGTATTATGACGTGATTTTATACCCATTTCAACTAATTTCTGATTTGACATCATCAGAAAAATACATGGTGCTATTTATGGAAAGTAAATATGAATGTAAATCTGATATAGTGACTGATTATTATTAATTAGAATTAGGTAATAATTAGGGATGCTAGTTTGCTCAAAAATAGAAGATAGTAGACGGGCATCGTCTGAATCCACTGCATATTTGAAGAGTAATTTTGACTTACTGGATATTAAAACAGAGGCATAGGCGTAGCATCGGGGGGGGGGGGTCCCCCCAACTTAACTTGAAATAAATTAAAACTTTAATAGAAGTTCAGATAAAATCAGAAAATTGTAGAAAATTTTAAGAAAGTTGGATTTTCCCCGCTTTTTCAAACTATGAAACTGAAGATTCCGATTATGTCTTTAGCCTTAACATAGATTTTTAACAATCATATGATCCATAACAAAAATTCGATGCTATATTTTTTTTTTCTCATTTTATTTATATTATATTTTATTTTTCTCATTGTATAACTTTTGAATACTACTCAAACATCAATTCTATTGTTATTCAAGTTTAAAAAAAATCATAATATTTCATATTTTAAGGACCGTCCCGCAGTCAGTGCGTTCAGGAGGGCCCAACTGAATTCAATTCGTGCCCCCCTCCCCCCCCCAAAAAAAAAAAGAAAAGAAAAAAAATGTTAGAAGCACGCTACGCCTATGTGCAGAGGGGTATTTTAAAATATTTTTTGAATGCTGAAATAAATTTATTTTTATATATCCGCCTGTTAATAACAGCTAGAGCACGTCTCTGTCTCTTGAACTTACCTCAATGGAGATAATCCTGCCCGGAAAACGGAGTAAATTTCAATGTAAATCCCTACAAAATATGCTGAAATGAATTTAAGAGCAGATTGTGAAATTCAGCATCTTAGTCACACTCAAGTATGTAGGCATAGGAGGGGGGATTGAAAATTAATTTAAGAGCAGATTGTGAAATTCATCATGTCAGCCACATTCAGGGATACAGGCACAGTGGGAGGCCCTAAGGCCAACTAACATTCTTCTTTTGAAATTAGGTTCTTTTAATATTATCACAATTGTTTTATTAAAAAATGGACGCCAGAGACCCGCGAGGCTTTTTTTTTCTGGCCTCTGGCCACATTAGATTCTGAACTAATTAAAATGTTACGCCGTGAATTGCTTTCGTTTATAAATTGTTCACGCCTTCAAAACCTCATCATTCAGTTTCCCGGTTTCAGTTAGTTGTAGTTTATTATTTTCCCTGCTCGAATGAAAAGGGAAAATTAAACAAACAGGCGGTTTAAAGGGCGCGTTATAAAGTTTTGCAATTTTAATCTATACATACATAAAACAGTTCCGCAACTGACTGACTGACTGACTGACTGACAGATAACGCACAGACCAAACCGCTGGACCTAAAGGGCTGAAATTTTGCATGGTGATTCTTCTTATAATGTAGGAATGCACTGAGAAAGATTTTTGAAAAATTCTTCTTAGATTTTTTAAAAATTAAATTTTTAAGCTGTTTTTGTAACTTTTTTAAGTTTGCATTTAAAATAATAATCTGAGGGTTATAAAATTTATATCACAAGAAAGATCATAAAAATTCCTTTAACATGAAATCTTTTTCGAATCTTTACCTCCATTTTCTGATTTTTGGTGAATTTTTAAAGATTAATTTTTAGAATTTAATTTATTAAATGCTGATCACGTGGTTTCTTTTCATTTTGTGATACTTTAAACTAATTTTGCGTCACGTGCATAGCAACGAAATAAATTGACAAAAAAAATATTTTTTTTTCTTTCTAATGCAGCAGGCGATTGGACATATAGTACAATTTGAAGAAATCTTCCTCAAATTGTACTATATTAACTAGACTATATTCTTTAGTATGTTCTATTAGATTTAATTTGAATATTTTCTTCTACATTATTTTGTCTATAAAAATATCCGTCACGATTTTTTTAGAAATATATTATTAATTTTTTTGGCATTAATTGCATACATTAAACGTTGTATTTGTTATAAATATATTTTTGTGTTTGTTTCTTGACATTAATGGCATGCATTGGCCGTTGTATTTAATTTGAATGTACTCCGTAGCGAAGCACAGGTATTCAGCAAGTGTGTAATAAAAGTTTCAAAACTTGCCACAAGTCATAATAGTTCCCCGTTTTCTGCGCTCATCGACACTAGTACGTTTTCGCTAACCACACGAGTCTGGTGGCGAAATTTGGGCAACAGGTAAAAGGTCAGGAAGGAATGCTTACAATTCAAGGACTAATATTAAAAGTTCCCGCGTTATCTTTGAGTTTGTGTTCAGAAAGCCCTTATATTTACCTTAATAATGGATATAACGAGAAAGAGTAATTGAAACTGTTTGTTAGTACTTCATCTAACCCCGTGAAAAGGCTAAGGAAGAGAAAGTATGCAATAAATGTATAGAACACGTCATCATTACTTTATTTAATTATGGTAATATCCTACTGCCTTAATTATGTTCATTGTAGGAATATCACGCTATATATAGATTTTCGTTGGAGATCTTGGAACGTATTTCTCGGGAATTCAAGGCCACTGCTATATATATAAGTTTAATGAGGCTTGATATTTAGGTCTAGGGATGAGCACGTTGCGAAAGCAAATGACCGCTGTAATCTGGTAATATTTCAACAGAAATTTATGTCTTTGGGCTCTAAAATATCATCCTTTTTATTAACAATGAAGGATATGCAAGTTAAATGTGTGCGTCCGGAACGCAATTTCGATGGATTGTAGTGATAAGTGAAGAGGGGCCTATATAATTTGGATGTTCCTTTCAGATGATGGTCATAATTTATAATTTTTTTTTGTTATTGCTGTTGTCAAAATTTAAAATAAAACTTAATCTGAATGTATTAGTTAAATTTGTAAGATCATAGTTATGGTAAGGCTCAATATTTTTAAATGGCATACAAATAACATACAAATCGAACCTCATTTTTTGAATTTCTGGTTCGAATGCACTTATTTTTAAAGCAAATCGTTCTTTTAGGTCCTCTGCCATAACCCTATCTCTAATAATGTGGCTCTTAGGTTTCTTTATTAATATGAGAATAATTTTCTATAAAAAACAACAATATCAAATTGAGATTATGTTTTCATAATATTACTTTAATTTTAACTTCTTAAAGAGCTATCAAATTCTACTGAATGTTATTAGGTAAAAAAGGTATTCATATCTTTCGAAGGTTGATTCCATCCTTTAACACAGCCTCTTTTGTTGTTGCTTATGCCTCTTGGCCGACAACAACATCAAATCAAGGCTATAATAGGCTATTGGGCTAAGTGATGCGGCTCCGGTTTTAAGTTAGCACGACAAGGGTCGGGGCCCAACTTGGCTAACGGACCGGTCCCGTAATTTTGAACCAAGTCAAATGAAGATACGGTACACCTCCAGAAGTAAATTTTGGGAACTTGGAGGACATTGCACCCACGGCAGATTTTACGTGCACCAACCGCCATTAGCGTACACGGCGGTGGATTTTGTCAACGCCGAGCATCGAACCAGAGACGTTCAGATCAATGGCCCTCTGCTCTTGGCATCTGGGCCACCGCGCCCCTAACACACACACACACAGCCTCTTTTAGTGGTTATGTGTTTTAAAAAAAATATTTCAGCTAATCTCGTGTTACGAAACTACCTCAGGTTGTTAACCTAGGATTACTTATCGTTGCTTACCTCTTTTTTTGGAACGAAGTTCTTTTACGCGGCTTACAGTAGAGTGAACTGGCAGGAATCGTCACGTAACGAAAAAGCGTTATGTCCCCTTCCTAAGAGCTTTTTCTCAAGGACTCCGTGGCTGAATGGTTATCGTGTTGGACTGCAGAGCGAGAGGTCCGAGGTTCAAATCCCCGCACAAGCGTTACGGCATTTGAACATTGCATTTTAGTTAAGTTCTTGCTCACTAGATGGCGTCACTATGAAACTTTTTTTCTCTTCAAGCTAAAATATTTGTTTATATTTGTTGTTGATTCGACGCTAAGCAATGCAAGAAAAAAAAAGGCTATTCGCTATGTTGGATGCGATTACATTCCTATTCTTTTGTAAAGGTTTGACATTTTGAAGTCAATGATTCATGATATTCACTCTGATTCGGAATATTTATTCTTTATGTCAAAAATTCCAGTTTTGTGCAAAAAATGAAGTCATTTATTTATTAAATTTATCGTATGGATACACTCATTGAAGTCTTATTTTGTATTGATTTATTCAACAATTATTCAGATGATGGTAAAAGGTAAGCCATTCCAATATTATTTGTATTAAAAGAATTAAGAAGATTGATTTAACTGCATTTAAACAAGTACATTAAATATTTTCTTTTGGTAATGGAAACTCATACAGTCCACTCCGATATAAAATTACATTAATAAATTAACTGACCCCCATCGACATTTCCTTCTTTATTTCTTGTTGAATGGCTTTCATCTTTTCTTCACCTGCAGACATTTCTTTCTTTATCTCTTCTTGACCTGCAGATACTTCTTTCTTTATCTCTGTCGCAATGTTGTTTTGCATAGCCATCATAGCAGCAATCATCTGTTGAAATTTATCTTCCAAATCTTGAGCGGTAACAGTCTGATCAGCCATTGATCTTGTAATAGGCATTCAATCCCTACCCCACTCCTGACACCAAAATGTTCCGTTTTCTGGGTTCGATGGGATTGAACAAATTCTCTTCAGAAAGTGCACACAAAATAAAATTTATTATTCTGTAAATTCTTCAGGCGCATACACAAATTTTATACAGAAAACACGTAACAACTGTCTTCTATACAGCAGAAAACTCTAAAAACACAAGTCAGGATAACAGAGTCTTCAATACAATATTCGCCTAGCGCGCTTTCAATACATTCAAGTCTCAGCAGAAAAGAACACTGACTTAAAATGTCAATCTCAGGTATATTTATAGACTTCCAAAGCGCCCTCTATCGGCCGACCTGCTAGAAAGTTCCAGAACCTTCTCGAAAGGTCCAGAAGGTTGGCGACCATTTGGCGCCATATCACCAAATTTGGCGACCAAAATAAGTCACTAAATCCATCGCCAATATGGCGATAACTCTCATATTTGGCAAAATTACAATAGACTCCTAAAATTCGTAACAATATTATATTTATAATGAAAACTTGTTGCATATTTGAACAAGAGATGGCGCCACAAAAACATCAATAGGTGCAAACGTGCTGTCTTGATCCACTCCTCTTCCTATAAGCCAGGGAATCCCAAACTTATTTTGCCTACCGCCCCCTTTTCAGAGAAAAACTTACTTAGCGCCCCTTCCCCGCCTCCTTGGTAATTCACCTTTATAAGTGAGCAAACACAGAAGCACTGACATATTTACGTCCTTTTATATAACCATATTTCTACCTACGTCGTAGAACATAATAAAAAAAGATGTTGTAAATCAGACACCTTGAAGTTTAAAAGTATAAAATGATTTATTAAAATCAACCATAGTGATATTCGCATTACACACGTAAAAACAAGATAACGAAGGATAATATTAAAGTAAAAATTACAATAAACATTAAAACTAATCCTAATGAGAAGGATGAACTTGATGCAGTACTATCAATTTATTAATGTTCGGCTCTATTTTTATCAACAGCTTTCTTAAATCACCACGATCAGGTATTTGTAGTCGGTTTCTGTTTATAGTCCTGTTTTTGCACAGATTTGTGATCTCACTGAAACCACGTTCCACTAAATGTAATGAAGGAAATGCAGCTAAAAACTTTTGTACAATAGCCCATATTCCAGGGTAAGTGTCGGTACGTTTTTGCAACCAGAACTGTTGATTGCTGTGTTCGAATTTCAATTCCTCATTTGTTGTTACTTCCATCAGTTCTCCTTGTTTGGAGATTCATCTGTGTTTGTTCTTGAAAAAGTGTCCAAAACCAAATCGAGTATGTTCCTATTGGGAATGTCTTCAAATCGTTGATTGAAGACAGAATTGTCAGAATGGAGAGCTTACAAGTGCTGACAATATATAATCAAGTCTTCATGATGTTTTACTAATGTTGACAAATTTTGAAACTGGCTTAATTCCCTTCGTCCTAAATTTCGTTTGCATAGAAGTTTTCCCACAAACGAGGAAATAACAGTTTTAGTTTTGATTAAATTCAGCTCTTCGACTTTGAGTCTTTGATTTGTTTCATTAAATTTATTAGACAAGTCTATCAAATAAGCTATGTCATATTTGGAATCGGTTAAGTTGACTCGTAAAGCATCATCTTTGTTTTCTAAGAACTCTAGCACTGAGTCATGAAGTTTATAAGACAGATCCAAACAGACACATTTTGATAACCAATAAACTTCTGTATGAAGCAGCAAGCGATTGAATTCTTCATCGTTTTCAGTACAAAGTTGATCATATAATCTGTGATCCAAGGAATTGTTTAAAAGAACATGCTGTAATGTTCACTCAGATTTTTGCAACTAAATGCTGACGATGAATGGCGCAGTGTTCAACGAATATATTCGGAACCACTTTTTTTAAATATGCAAGAAGAGCCCCCCCCCCCCCCCCACACCTCCCTGTAGCATCCTAGCATGACTGGAACACCATTCGTAGCAACTGATATTTCGGAGGGGGATTTCTTTTACTTTGATAAACTCTTCCAATGCCGATTCTCCTTTAGTATCAGTTTGCAAATTTTTAGCGAATAATAATTATTGGCAATTATTGTCTTCTTTTATGAATCGCATGTATACTAAAAGTAAGACCTAATTTCCTAGAAAAGTTGACTCATCAAGCTGTATAGAGAACTGGAATGTTTTTAAATCCTCACCTAATGAGTCTTCAGCATCTTGAGCCATTTCATCAGTTTTTAGCGCTGTATAATTGCTGAAAGGAATTTTCTAGCTAATATCAAACGCTGACTTGTGTAGCATAATGCATATTTCTTCACTTATAGTAAAAAATTTCATAACAAAAAATGATTTGACAATTTTGCGTACAAAATAACGTAAGGAACTTCGTTCCTGACGGGGGTCCCCCGACCGCACAATTTTTTTGTTTGTTTGTTTGTTTGTTTGTTTGTTTGTTCGTTATGCATTTTGGTACTTTTCTGTTTAACTGTTTACTGCTACTGGGTTTGCCGCGCTACCGAAATTGTAACTCGCGATGCAGGACGGACTCTGAATTTTTTGCTTTCTGGAGGACCGTTATTCAGGAACGTAATCCGACGTTAAAATCAGAGAATAGGCTTTTTTAGTTCTTTTGGTCCTCCTCATTCATGCGTGTGTTAGGGCGGCAGGACCCCTGCAGTAGTAGAAATTCACGAATATCTCTAACCCCCCCCCCCCTACTCCTCGTGTTAAAGCTTGCTTCTAGTGACAACTTAAAATTAACATACTCTACAAACTAGAGCAGTGATTCCCAACCGCTGTGCCCCGGCACTTTAGGGTGCCATGAGATCGGCCATGGGTGCCGTGAGATTTTTTTGGATAAATAAAAAAAAATTAATGGGGTCCAACTTAAAATAAATATTAATTTGAATTAATTATTCTCACGTCCGACAGATTGTGACACAAATCGATGCTCACTTTACTGAGGATGAATTTGCTACTCTCACGCTCAAAACTGTTTGCTCTAAGCATCAATCAGAAGTCTCTTATTACTAAAATAAAACTCTTTTAGCGATTTCCATAGTAGTTTTCTAGTGTAATACTATACTGAATCCCATGTTTTTTTTAACTTTATTAATATATCCTATTCCAGTGTTTGTTACTTATATAAAATGTTCCAGAAATATAATCTACTTTAATTTAAAATTGAAAAAAATTAAAAGTAAAACTCTTTTAGCGATTTCCATAGTAGTTTTCTAGTGTAATACTATACTGAATCCTATGGTTTTTTTTTCAACTTTATTAATATATCCTATTCCAGAGTTTGTTACTTATATAAAATGTTCCTGAAATATAATCTACTTTAATTTAAAATTGAAAAGATTTAAAAATAAAACTCTTTTAGCGATTTCCATAGTAGTTTTCTAGTGTAATACTATACTGAATCCTATGGGTTTTTTTAACTTTATTAATATATCCTATTCCAGAGTTTGTTACTTATATAAAATGTTCCTGAAATATAATCTACTTTAATTTAAAATTGAAAAGATTTAAAAATAAAACTCTTTTAGCGATTTCCATAGTAGTTTTCTAGTGTAATACTATACTGAATCCTATGGGTTTTTTTAACTTTATTAATATATCCTATTCCAGTGTTTGTTACTTATATAAAATGTTCCTGAAATATAATCTACTTTAATTTAAAATTGAAAAAATTGAAAAAAACTTAAATTCTTGCAAGGGTGCCCCAAGTTTCTAATTTCATTCCTAAGGGTGTCACAAACATAAAAAAATTTCAGGTAGTCTCTTCTAACGAAACTACCGCGGGTTATTAACGTAGGATTACTTATCGTTGTTTACCTCTTTTGTATGTATATATGTATGTATGTGTATCTATATATATGTACATATGTATATATATATATATATATATATATATATACATATATGTATGTCAAAATTTTGACGCATTTTGGTACTTTTCTGTTTAACTGTTTACTGCTTGTCCGAGCGATACACACTGGGTTTGGCGCGCTGCCAAAATTATAACTCGCGAGGTACGGACGGACGGTTTTAGCGTCTGAAATTTTGCTTTCCGAGGACCGTTATGGAGGAACGTAATTCTATGTTAAAAGGTTGGAAATCCGTGAACTAGAGCGTCACTCTGTATAATAATATCATGCTTTATAAACTTAAATTTGCAACGTCCACAATGTAGGTCGTAACATACGTTGTGTCAAAGTGAAGCAATTCAGTAAACGTAGAGTATGTATTAATATACATCTAGTGTACTTAGATTTTGGTAAAGTTATTAAAGCTTATAAAACATAGTTATGCGCAGTATAATGCTGTGAATTATAAACTTTAGGATAACCATAGCGGGTTTAATTCATTAACCTTATTTAATTATTGATGATAAACGTGCGAGTAATCACATTTGTGAAGTAAAAACTGACAGCTATGAACCTTTGTGCTTATAAGGTTTTTTCCCCATTCGGTTATGTAAAAACGCCCTTAAATATGAACGACACACGCAAATATGAAGGAACTTTTAACATGGGAAAATTAATAAAATAACAGAACGAAAACAGAAATTCTGAAGCTGAGTTCTCCGAAAATATATGCAAAAGCTCTTCATGCAATTTCTGACAATAGTGGACAGAGATCACCATGACAGCTTTCATGCTAAAGCAAGCTTTAGTTAATCCTTCTAGACTCATGAACATGGCTTAGTTTCGGCTTAGATTAGTTCTGCCGTATAGTATTCTTTTGGTATCATTTTCAGGATTCCATTCTAAGAAATTATAAGAATTTACTTTCAGGGAGAGACCTATTTCGTGAACATGCATGTGGTTATAGTACATGCATGTTCTATATACTCCTTTAATTATACATTTCTAAGTAGTAGAAATACTAATTCGCTTCCGGAAAGTATTAAAATATTTCGTTAAAATAATGTCCTTCGATCGATAGATGACTGACCTTTCGAAACTTATATATAATTTCTACGTACGTGAATTTCCCTTTTTGTCATTTTGTATGTCCATTTTTAGCTCTTTCAGAATAAAGTAACAAAATGTATCTTTTACTGAGAACTATTATAATGTAACTTGGGAATTAACGTGTCCTCATTTTGACTTAGCCAGAGTTACTTTTTGTTCTTTACAATCATTCATATCATTGCTTTTTGAAAATGATGATTAATTAACAACTATGTATATACTAAATGAAATTATAAAAATGGGGATTTTTTAACTATTAGAGTTTACTAAAATAAGAATTATTGTTCTGAAGCATTAAAGAGAAGTTTGTGAATCGGTAGGCGATGTATCAGAAGGAAGAGATGCAGTTTGTACAAGACATGGACCGGCATAGTTGGTTAAAGTAGTTAAAAAACGTAGTGGCTTGAGGTAGCCTAGTGGTAGCGCGTCGGATTTCAGTGCTGAGGGTGCTCGGATCGAATCCCGACAAGCGCCATTAAATACCTTCGTGTCTAGGCCGAATATGGACATGTTAAATTCGTAGACTGGAAAGTCCCTCTATGAGGTCAGAGAGGTGGGAGAGGGTACAATCCCCTAGATGGCGCCTCTGGGGTTGCTCGGTCAAAATTGAGGTGAAACCTGGCTAAATCGGACACCGACCTTTGTGGTGCCGTTATAAACCGGAGCCACACCCCTCACCCCGCTAGCCTCTATGGATCTGGTCTGGAATACTTCCGGCAAGGGGGCATTAGAAACGACAACAACAACAATTAAAAATATACATATAATCTAGCATTCCAGCATTCACGTATAGCTGACAAAAGAAAATCGAACCAAATCAATGAAACCATTGTCTTTGACGCATCGAAGTTGCTCTTTAGACGAAACCCCCAAACAAATCATACGAGATACCGTCAACTGGGGTAACTTTGGCCTGTGCGGGTAATTTTGGCCCAACGAACGGAAAAAGAATGTATTTGCTGTATCTAGACAAAGGAGAGTTATTATCACTTATTTATTGCAAGGACTAATAGGTGGGTTAAATATAATAGGTATAAGTATATAGGTATATAGGTATATTATAATATGTTTCTTGGGCCAAAGTTACCCGCAAAGGCCAAAGTTACCCCAGTTGACGGTACCGATTTAGAAGCATGGTCACTTCATATGCAGATATCACAGGGATAAAATATTGGGAAAATATATTTATAAAGAAGGTTGAAACAAAAAATTGTATTATTGTTTTTATCACAGACTGGTACGGTACGTGATACGGTTACGGTCAAATGAAATAAAGATGGCCGCTTCCTTAACGTATCTATACAGAAGGTCGTTCTCACTTTATGGAAACGATTTTGTAATTTGTTTTTGGTGTTTGCATTTTGAGATAAATACACTGCTGGCCACTGTAAATGCAACACCCTGAAGGAAACATGCAAATAACATGAAATTTACAACATGCATTAGCGGAGGTGAGATATGCAAATGAGTAGAATTTCAGCGCAGACGCACATCACGCGCGCCTGTGGCGCCACTTCAAAGCGCTATTTAAGGCTTGGAGATTTCGACGATTTCAAGTTCGGCAATTGTGTTTTTCTTGTGGTTTTTTAAAAAAAAAAACGATCAATTATGCCTCGTCAAAAACAGCGATCATCTTTTGATCAAGTATCCGAGTTCGACAGAGGAAGGATAGTGGCCTACCGAGATTGTGGATTATCTTTCAGGGAAATCGGTAGTCGTGTTGGACGAAACCAAACAACCGTAATGCGGATATGTGATCGTTTGATGTAGGAGGGTACGATGGACCGGCGTGTTCGATCGCATCCACCTCAGCGCACCACTTCACGTGATGACAGGCAAATTGTGCGCATGGCAGTGACGGATCGCTCAGTCACATCACGGACCATAGCACAGCACATGCAGTCTGTAACGCATCATCCAGTGTCTACGCGTACCATTCGACGCAGTTTACAGCAGAGTGGTCTGTCCGCAAGACGTCCGTTGCTTTGTCTACCCTTGACGCAGAACCACAGACGTCTCCGCCGCCAATGGTGCGATGCCAGAAGGATGTGGACGGCAGAATGTAATGAAATTGTCTTTACTGACGAGTCACGCTTCTGTCTGCAACACCACGATGGTCGCATTCGAGTCTGGAGACACCGTGAAGAGAGGATGCTGAACAGCTGCGTTATGCACCGCCACACTGGTCCTGCACCGGGTATTATGGTATGGGACGGTATTGGATATCACTCTCGCACACCTCTAGTACGCATTGCCGGTACTTTAAACAGCCAGCGCTACATCTCCGAGGTGTTGGAGCCAGTTGTCCTTCCTTACCTTCAGGGCTTGCCCACATCTATATTTCAACAGGATAATGCGCGACCACACGTGGCACGCATTGTCCAACGATTCTTCGTCAATCGCCAGATTGAATTGCTTCCCTGGCCGCCTCGCTCTCCGGATCTTTCGCCGATAGAAAACATGTGGTCCATGGTTGCTCTACGATTGACCCAGATCCCATCCCCAGCTGCCACAGCAGATCAACTTTGGCAACGTGTGGAAGCTGCTTGGTCTGCTGTACCCCAAGAACTCATCCAAAGTCTCTTTGAATCAATGCCGAGGCGTGTGGCAGCGGTGATCTCCAACAATGGCGGCTACTCTGGCTACTGATTTTGGCAGGAACCACACTTCACAGAAGTCTATAAATTTAATCATTTGATACTTGGTCAACATGTTATCTACAAAATAAATTTTGTTGTGATATCTCTTGTCTTTCTTGGTGTTGCAATTTGGGTTGCCAGCAGTGTATTTGGCAACTTCGGAATAAGCGTCTGCTATTGTTTTGCTTTGATTGGAATGTAAAATAAAAGATTTATTTTGAAAATGGCTCTTAAAATTGATAGATTGAAGAGGCTTGAAGGTGTCGTAGCTGCACTTTCCGGGGAGAAATATTCGTATCAAAAAATTTTAAAGCGGTGTAAAAATTTCGGTTATGACATTTCAAAAACAGATATTTATAATATCCTTTTGAAATATGGCTGTGGACAAGCCCTGAAGGTAAGGAAGGACAACTGGCTCCAACACCTCGGAGATCTAGCGCCTGCTGTTTAAAGTACCGGCAATGCGTACTAGAGGTGTGCGAGAGTGATATCCAATACCGCCCCATACCATAATACCCGGTGCAGGACCAGTGTGGCGGTGCATAACGCAGCTGTTCAGCATCCTCTCTTCACGGTGTCTCCAGACTCGAATGTGACCATCGTGGTGTTGCAGACAGAAACGTGACTCGTCAGTAAAGACAATTTCATTCCATTCTGCCGTCCACATTCTTCTGTCATCGCACCATTGGCGGCGGAGACGTCTGTGGTTCTGCGTCAAGGGTAGACAAAGCAATGGACGTCTTGCGAACAGACCACTCTGCTGTAAATGGCGTCGAATGGTACGCGCAGACACTGGATGATGCGTTACAGACTGCATGTGCTGTGCTATGGTTCGTGATGTGACTGAGCGATCCGTCACTGCCATGCGCACAATTTGTCTGTCATCACGTGAAGTGGTACTCTGGATGCGATCGAACACGTCGGTCCGTCGTACCCTCCTGCATCCAACGATCACATATCCGCATTACAGTTGTTTGGTTTCGTCCAACACGACTACCGATTTCCCTGAAAGATAATCCACAATCTCGGTAGGTCACTATCCTTCCTCTGTCGAACTCGGATACTTGATCAAAAGATGATCTCTGTTTTCAACGAGGCATAATTGATCTTTTTTTTTTGAAAAAACCACAAGAAAAACACAATTGCCGAACTTGAAATCGTCGAAATCTCCAAGCCTTAAATAGCGCTTTGAAGTGGCGCCACAGGCGCGCGTGATGTGCGTCTGCGCTGAAATTCTAATCATTTGCATATCTCACTTCCGCTAATGCATGTTGTAAATTTCATGTTATTTGCATGTTTCCTTCAGGGTGTTGCATTTACAGTGGCCAGCAGTGTATATGAAATTTGAAAGGGAAAAAACGTCTAACTGAAAGAAAAAATGAATACATGACCACTAAACCTCATCCTAAGACAGTTCGAACGCAGTTAAATATCAAGAAAGTGAAGTCTCTGATCCTAAAAGAAAATACGCCGACTCAAATATCCATCGTATCGAAACTAGGAATGTCTTCTCGCACTGTAATTAAAATCATTCATAAAGATTTGAAGTTAAAAAAGATGTTTAAACCTAAAGTTCATCTGCTTTTGCTAAAGTATATTGCTGAAAGGAAAAGAAATTGTAGAAAATTATATGAAAAACACCTAGCTGCTGAAAAAGGAAAATTTGTGATAACAGTCGATGGGGCATGGGTGTATTTAAGTGACTGTAGTAAAAAAAGATCAATTTTCTATTGCTCAACTGACGGGAATGACCATACGCAAGGCTACGCCAGTGTACAGAAAAGTCCTCAAAGCAGTTCATGATAGTAGCAAGATTTTGTTACATCGACAAATTAAAAATAAAAAAAGTCTCAAGTAAAGCCAAAATTAATTCACTCTACTATCAGCAGAATATTTTAGAACCAATTTTTTAAGAAGAAATTCCAGCCTTATATGGAAAAGACATTGATAAAGTTAAGCTTCTTATGGACAAAGCCTCTAGTCACACGTCTAAATCAACTGCCGCTTATTTAGCAAAGAAAGAATCAGAAACAGGAATAAAATGTATCCCATTTAATGAAATACCTGTAAAATTACCTGACTCTTCTCCAATAGACTTTTGTGATTTCGGTTTTTTATTACGAGCCTTAGGAAAATGGCATCTATGAATACTGAACGGACTTTGGAAAACGGTCCAAGAGGAATGAGGTAAAACTGACATGACAGTACTAAACAAAAATTTACTTTCATGGAAAATTCGAACTAGAGCTATTGTCAAGAACCATGGCTATCACATAGAAGCAAATCACCGCATAAAATACGGCATTTATACATAAAACTTAACTATCAAAATAGTTTCCATAAAGTGCGAACTACCTTCTGTATTCTATGAAGTGGTATCGTTCGTGTCGATTTTCGCAAAGGTTCTCCAGTCCGAAACCTTGCCTAAACACTCCCACATTGTGTCAGGAATAGCAAAGTGCTTCGTTTTCAGATTTATTCCACTGTTTCGCACCTTAGAACCTAGTTATTAATTGGCTATTAACGCTCTTTTCCATAGACTATCTCTGGCTATCTATAGTAAGATGAGTTTCTCAAACGAGTGAGTGAAGTAACATTTCAAACATAAATTATAGTTATTGGTTGTAATTCTGCATTAAGTAACCAGAATTTTTTAACCTAAATGAAAATAGCAATATTATAATATAAGTTTTTTCAGCCCCTACAGGTATCAAAGATTGTATAAGTATATTTCTTTTGCATTTCTCACCGAATTCATTATCTGTAATCATGCAAAACACATGATTTTGATCATGGAGTAAACAGAATTATTCGGCAAATATTTCGGAAGGCCTAAACAACCCTTCCCCGAAATTCGGGTCTTTCATTTATTACGACGATTGTATTAAACAAAAAAAGGGCCTAAGATACCCTCCCACCCCACCTCTTGCGGAAAGAAATGTCTAACTACCTCTCTAATGCAGAGTCATTAGAAT
The DNA here is from genome assembly GCA_907164885.2 of Dolomedes plantarius. Lineage (NCBI taxonomy): Eukaryota > Metazoa > Arthropoda > Arachnida > Araneae > Dolomedidae > Dolomedes > Dolomedes plantarius. The sequence continues at coordinate 83,406,355 of OU015498.1, forward strand.
GATGGGACACGAATCGCTCTCTTTGATTGAATTTTTAAGTAGCTAGCAAAACACTAATTTCTATTTTAAATACATAAATATCTCTCTTCTGGAAGCGTATCTTGTGAAATGTGTTACATTTTCATTCATTTTTCAATAAACCTAAAGTGTGAATTACTACTTAAATGTGAAAGCAGAAAAAGAAAGCAGAGAAGAGTGTATTGCTTAAATTCCAATTATGATTACTGGTCATAAATCCATAGAATTTTTTTAACCAAATCATAATTATTCAGTTAATAATTTAATCAACTGTTGACTAATTTTTCTAACTATTATTTTCCTGCCATCATTAAAGAAGAATTAAAGCAAATTAACTGCCGTCTGTGAAGTTAAAATTATGCCTTTTGCGAGAATAATGATTGTTTTTGTGTGTTGACTGAATGAACTTGAAGCTCACCTGTCAGCATAGCCTTCGGCAAATGATGTCGCCTGTATGTAAACACAGATCTAGACAGATAACTGCTCCTTTAAGGCCATTGGGTAAACATTATAATAGTATTCGATCTTCATAAGAAAAACGAAATTAGCTTTCGCGATTTCTCTAATGGACGCATTTCTTTTTTAGGTCGAATGAAAAAGTTTTGTTTGCTAACTACTGATTATAACGTATGAAAGAAGAATGAAAGATGAGTTTCTCATTAGTTCAGCGTGTAGAAACATTCTGATTCATTCTTCAAGCTCAACATAAATATGTAAAACACTTTCGGCGGTGCTTCATTTGACCTCTAATACCTTCAGTCATACTGAAGCCATGGGGAATTTTTCTGTCGGCGTTTTTCCAATCTTAAATTGGCAATTGCTTATTTCCTGATTTCCGCATGTAAAGACAGACGTTTCAATAAATAGCGCGACTTTTTAATAAAGTTAAAATTTTTCGGTCGTTAATTTTTTACAGGGCATTATTTAATTGATGATTATCGTGGTAAAGTTAACAAAAAATATAATTAAAGGATTTTTGAAAAACATGCATATTTCATTTAAAAATCTATTTCCAAATGCATGAAATAGAATTCGATAATATGCATTTATTGATGTGTGGTTAGATAATTATTGACAGGAAAATTTCCCGCTAGATTCCGGGAAACATTAGGTATATTCTGTTTCATTTTACTAGGTAGACGTATTAGCTGAGACATCTTATTTGCTGAGACCCCTTGCCTGTTGTTTCGCGTGATTGGGCAGGAAATTTTCCTGTGAAATTTTAGTTTAACATTGGAACTGAAGGTCCGCTAAATCTACTAATGTACCGTCCTTCCATAAAAATTATCGTACCCTTTTTTATTTCAATATAAAACGTTTCCTTGCTGAAAATTAATAATGGTGTTAATCCAGAGCGGTAGAAATACCTAAAGCCGATTAACTAATATAATCAGTTTAGTCAAAAAATGTATTTTTGGGATTAAATACAATAACATAAAAAAAAGCCTCGAAAAGAATCCTGCAGTATTTAAAACTCTCTTGTATACGGTGCTACTATTCTTCATTTTAATGATTATTGTTATTTCTCAAGAAAGAGAGCGAGAGCAAGGTTTATGGTGACATTAAATGTGTCAGACATACTGCATTAAGGCTGCTGTGTACTAAACCTATTAGAGTCGCTTACCTCAGTATTAACCTATAGAGAAAATTTGTCCAAGGATTGCCGACTTGCATTGAAAGATTTTTTTAAACTGCACATTGTAATAGAGAAGGAAATTTTACACCTTGGGCCATTTTTCACTTTTTAAAAAAATGGAAATAATATTTTAAAATTTAAATTATTCGGGGGGGGGGAGAAATCTGGTATAGTGTGTTTTAAACGCTCATAAATTCATTTGGGGGATGAAATTTATAAAATGAACTCTGTTGCAAGGAGCAGAAAAGTTCCGGCTATATGGAAATACCATTTTTATTGGATTATCAGCATTTATGTAGCTGAAAATAGTAGACACATTTTTTCCATAGGTTAACACTGAGGTGACCGTATCCAATAGGGTTAGTACATAGCAGCCTTAAGTGAAAACTTGATAGAGAAATATATATATATAACAATAAATAATCATAAATAATCAATCATGTATAACCATAAATAATCAATATATTATAAGTACTAAAATCAATAATTCCTGTTCTGATCAATTTTAATCTTTCATATTTAACAAAATTTCCAATTTATCGACTTAAAATTGAGATGAGTCTTATGGTCCAAAGGTAACATTAAAATAAAACGAATATTTTATAATATACAGGATGTCCGGGCTAAAAGTATCTAAAAGTTATGGCTTATTTTTACGGAACTACCCATTTAAAAAAAATATTTAAATGGAAAGAACATCTCACCAAGTTTTAATAGCAAGTTTTAATAGCAATCGATGTGTGCACCTTTTGTAGCACGACAAACGTCTAAACGGTAAACCAGTTCTCACCAAGTGTTTTGTAGCATATCAGGAGTAATTAGTGTATAAACAAAAAATTTTTGTGTACAAACAAAAAATTGAAACTGTGGATGAGTTGAAGAAGCGTATCATTAAAGAAATTTGTTACTTGGATTCGTCACTCGTTTATGGAGAGATTACCGTTTAGACGTGCTACATAAGGTGAACACATCGAAATCTACTGATATTAAAACTTGGTGAGATGTTCTTTCTATTTAAATGTATTTTTAAAATTCTAATGGGTAGTTCCGTAAAAATAAGCCATAACTTTAGGATATTTTTAGCCCGGACATCCTGTATATTATAAAATATTAGTTTCATTTTAATGTTACCTTCGGACCATAAGATGCACCCCAATTTTAAGTCGATTAATTGGAAGTTTTGTTAAATATGAAAGATTTAAATTTATAAGAACAGAAATTATTGATTTTAGGGCAGATTTTAGAACAGAAATTATTGATTTTTTTTTTTATATAATTTTATGGTTATTTTTGTTAATAATAAGTGTATAATTCATTTTAATAGTAGACCCTAAAATGAGATGTGTTTTACAAACATAGACTTTTACTGGGTATTGTAGAGGTCAATACTTTCATAACTACACTCTAAAAATGAAATCCTGCTTCAGGTTAAAAAAGTTACCAGTTTCAAAGTGTAATGTTTCTGGGTAGCGGGTGTACTATTTTGCGTATCTCATTTTTGTATCTTAGGCATATTTTCTTGACCTTGTAGTCACACTTCCGTTTTTGGAATATACCCAGAACAGCATTTCCTTTTTACAGTGTAGCTTTCTGTGTTTTTAAACAACTACATGCATGGGTATTTTATTGTTTGCATATGCCTGTTATTTCGTGTAATCTAAAATGCATGTGACTTTGCTTAAGACGAAACTTTTTTATATTCATTTGCATGTTCTTTTCTCACGAACTGCTTTGTCTTATCGTTTTGTCTTTGCCACACATAGCATTTATTCTGAACGACGAACCAAGAGCTCGCTAACTCGTATGTGATACGACAATTTGAGAAGAAAAAACTGGTTCCACAAAGCATTTATATTTAACTTTCCTAGAATGGAGAAATTGTGTGAGAACACTTCTGGAAAGATAAAAGTCACTGATTGTATCATGTAACTACAGGAATTCGTTGAGTGCTATTTCCAGTTTCAATCTCAATTGAGTTTTTGGTGATCTTATCTGTTGAGATTTTTTGAGGGTGTTATTATCCCCACAAGCGTTACAAAGACACACAGTGTTAGAATTTGTTTAACGTTCAACGTAAAACTATTATCTTCGTTGGTTTCACGTGTTTTTGTTTTGTTTAGATTTCTGTAGCTGTATGATTTACTAGTATTTTATTTCTTTAATTTAACTCTTGTGTTGGTTGTGTTAGTTTTGTATAGATTATCTAAACTTTCCGAGAATTTCAGTCTACTTCAAACTGTATTTTATTTTCATGTACCTTTAAAATGATATATACCGTATGATATGTACCGTATTTTTTCGGACCATAAGACGCACTTTTTTACATAAAAAAATTATTTTATATAAAAAGGTGCATTTAAATTTGCATTTTTATTACATTAAAACAAAATGAATATTTTATTGTATACCATTACATATATATATATATATATATATATATATATATATATATATATATATATATATATATATATATATATATATATATATATATATATATATACTGCTGGCCACTGTAGATGCAACACCCTGAAGGAAACATGCAAATAACATGAAATTTACAACATGCATTAGCGGAGGTGAGATATGCAAATGATTAGAATTTCAACGCAGACGCACATCACGCGCGCCTGTGGCGCCACTTCAAAGCGCTATTTAAGGCTTGGAGATTTCGACGATTTCAAGTTCGGCAATTGTGTTTTTCTTGCGGTTTTTTCAAAAAAACGATCAATTATGCCTCGTCGAAAACAGCGATCATCTTTTGATCAAGTATCCGAGTTCGACAGAGGAAGGATAGTGGCCTACCGAGATTGTGGATTATCTTTCAGGGAAATCGGTAGTCGTGTTGGACGAAACCAAACAACTGTAATGCGGATATGTGATCGTTGGATGCAGGAGGGTACGACGGACCGGTGTGTTCGATCGCATCCACCTCAGCACACCACTTCACGTGATGACAGGCAAATTGTGCGCATGGCAGTGACGGATCGCTCATTCACATCACGAACCATAGCACAGCTCATGCAGTCTGTAACGCATCATCCAGTGTCTGCGAGTACCATTCGACGCCGTTTAAAGCAGAGTGGTCTGTCCGCAAGACGTCCATTGCTTTGTCTACCCTTGACGCAGAACCACAGACGTCTCTGCCGCCAATGGTGCGATGACAGAAGGGTGTGGACGGCAGAATGGAATGAAATTGTCTTTACTGACGAGTCACGCTTCAGTCTGCAACACCACGATGGTCGCATTCGAGTTTGGAGACACCGTGAAGAGAGGATGCTGAACAGCTGCGTTATGCACCGCCACACTGGTCCTGCACCGGGTATTATGGTATGGGGCGGTATTGGATATCACTCTTGCACACCTCTAGTACGCATTGCCGGTACTTTAAACAGCCAGCGCTACATCTCCGAGGTGTTGGAGCCAGTTGTCCTTCCTTACCTTCTGGGCTTCCCCACAGCCATATTTCAACAGAATAATGCGCGACCACACGTGGCTCGCATTGTCCAACGGTTCTTCGTCAATCGCCAGATTGAATTGCTTCCCTGACCGCCTCGCTCTCCGGATCTTTCGCCGATAGAAAACATGTGGTCCATGGTTGCTCTACGATTGACCCAGATTCCATCCCCAGCTGCCACAGTAGATCAACTTTGGCAACGTGTGGAAGCTGCTTGGTCTGCTGTACCCCAAGAACTCATCCAAAGTCTCCTTGAATCAATGCCGAGGCGTGTGGCAGCGGTGATCTCCAACAATGACGGCTACTCTGGCTACTGATTTTGGCAGGAACCACACTTCACAGAAGTCTATAAATTTAATCATTTGATACTTGGTCAACATGTTATCTACAAAATAAATTTTCTTGTGATATCTCTTGTCTTTCTTGGTGTTGCAATTTGGGTGGCCAGCAGTGTATATATAAAACAGTTCCGTAACTGACTCACTGACTGACTGACATACAACGCACAGACCAAACCGCTGGACCTAAAGGGCTGAAATTTTGCATGGCGATTCTTTTTATAGTGTAGGGGTGCACTAAGAAAGATTTTTTTAAATTTTTCTTAGATTTTTTTAAATTAAATTTTTAAGCTGTTTTTGTAACTTTTTTTAAGTTTGCATTTAAAATAATAATTTGAGGGTTATAAAATTTGTATCAGGAGAAAGATCATAAAAATTCCTTTAAAAATGAAATTTTTTCGAATCTTTACCTCGATTTTCTGATTTTGGTGATTTTTTAAAGATTAATTTTTAGAATTTAATTTATTAAATGCCGATCACGTGATTTCTTTTTCTGGTACTTTAAATAAATTTATCGTCACGTGCATAACAACTAAATAGACAAAAAAAATTTTTCTTGCTAATGCGGCAGACAATTGGACATTTTTGTCTATAAAAATATCCCTTACGATTTTTTTTTAAAATATATATTTTTTTCTACATCAATTGTATATATTGATCGTCGTATTGATTATAAATATATATATATATAAATTTATTTTTTTGGCATTAGTTGCATACATTGATCGTTGTATTTAATTTGAATGTACTCCGTAGTCGTAATGGTCGTAATTTGAAGTACGGGTTTTCAGCTAGTATATATATATATATATATATATATATATATATATTTATTTATTTATTTATTTATTATATTTATAATATTTTTTTTATCTCTAGTAAGAAATTGAAAATATCTTTATATATCTAACAAAATCCAAAATATTCTTTTCTAAAAATCCTCCTATAAATTAAATTTGCGTCTTATAGTCCGAAAAATACGGTAACTAATTAAAATTAAGTTAAATAAGTAAGTATTAATCTAATATTAATAATTAAAGTAATTACTTTTACAAAGAAATTAATTAAATAATTTTAAGCTATTTAATATTTTTATTTAAATTCAATAAAAATTAATTCAATCGTAAAAAATTAAAACCATATATTTTTATTAATTTATTGATGTAGAAATATTTTATCTAGACATAAAAAATATTTGAAATTCATAGGGATATATTTTGGTTTTTGGTTAAAATAGACTAATTTTCAAAATTTTGTAAGTTTGGGATATGTTATTGAAATATTTCAGGAATACTGCAATTTTCATCTTATTTGGTAGACTTCTTAGCTGAGACACCTTGCTTGTTGTTTCGGGTGGGAAGCTCAAATGTCACTTGATTCCTCTCTCTTTTCGATTTTATTCCCGGCTGATTTTTTGGAAGGATTGTCCATTGTCAGTCTGTGTTTCTGTTTTGAAGATTACAACTTGAGCTAGATTTCATTTGCACAAGATCTTTTGAATTCCTGCCTCTTCTTTATAAATTCTTGTTTAATCTATATTAAGAATTTTAAAATAATTCATCCGTGCTCGATCCATAGTTATTCAAAGTAAAAACATTCCCGACCGATAATTTTTTTATTCTAAAAATTGCATGTTTTGTATCTTTTTTTTTTCAAATTTGAGCTTTAAGTAGGATTTCATTGGCATGATATCATTAGAATTCCTGTCTTTTCTTTGTAAATTCTTCTTTAATATTTTTTTAAGGTTTAAAAGTAATGCATCCATGCTTGATCCGGTAGAAATATCCTTCGTCTATAATACCTTTCTGTGAACGTAACCTTCGTTTTTAAAAGAAACCGTAGCATTCATTAAAATAACTCGCGATGTAGCTGAATAGTTTGTTGCCAATCCTTTTCGCTTGGATACCCTTATCAAGACGATCTCGGTTAACATTGGGCAGCTGCATTTCACATTGACAGTAGCTAACTCACCTATTGTGTCTGATATTTCTTTTCAAGAAATATCGGATCACTGGGTCCGAGTTAGCTTAGTAATAGCACATTGAGCTTTGCACTCGGGGGTGCTTGGTTCAAATTCCGATGAATGTCATTAAATACTTTCGTGTCTAGCCAGGATATGGGCGCGCAGTGGCTTAGCGAGGGGTGGGAAGGGGGTCTATCATGCTCCGGGCGCCACTCGCACAGGGGCGCCAAATGGTCCTTTTCACTAATTCTATATATTATATTACTATTTTTTTCGGAAAGGGGGCGGAAAAAAGGTATCGTGCCCCGGGCGCCAGTTATGCTCGCTACGTCACTGTGGGCGCATTAAATTCGTATGCCGGAAATTCACTCTATGAGTCAGAGAGGGGTGGAGAATGTACGAGCCTCCATATGTCGCTCCTAGGGTTGCTCAGTCAAAATTAAAGTGGTACCAGGGAGGGTTGTTGGTTCACCTATACGGTGCCCCATTGAAAACAACGACCGATTCTCGCAGTTTATGTGCGGATGTCTTCATTGACAAATTCCCCGCATTGGCAAACAAACAAACACATCGGATCACTAATTTTTTTTCAAGGATATTTTTCATTATCATCGCTGGTACACAGATTTAGTTTGTGAACAGAATCATTTTAAAGTCCATAGTTCTTGAGCTGATTTTTGTAAACTCCTTTTTACAAACTTTTTTACACAAGTATGTTAAAATCAAGCTGATGGAATTTTGTAAACCGTATGTATGATTGCTTAAAAAGCGCAGATGAAAAAAAAAATCAGAATGAGAATGCCACAGCAGAGAAACGAGGAAACATTTAGACAACTGTCAACTAGGTGAATTGAAACACATTAATTAATTCACCATAATCGAATAGTTAACTAGGCTCAAATCGAATTTCTAATGCAAATTCGGTTATTTTCCTCTAGAGCAGAGTACGAGAACGCCTACACAACGGGCCAAGGCCGGGAAATGGCCTATTTTACTATTAATTATTGGGAATTAATTAAGGTATTTCCATCTCTGACTTGTTTCACTAGTTTTGGCAAAATATTCCATAACTATCAACTAAGTTAACAGATGAAATAATAAAAAATACTTGGAATAAATGAATGAATAAGTTATGTTCGCTGTCAATAATTGCTAGTTTTAAATACAAATAAAGTAGAAAAAAAAAGACGAACGCTTTCCTTAAGGCAATTTTGTCAAACTTCTATATGCCCTCTAAATGGACAGTCAGTGCTTGTTTACACTTTTAAGTTTGTAATCGCTGCTTTTCCTAAGACTAAAGAAAGGTACATGAATTATACTTTTTTTTAGAATAAGTAGAATCTTTTTGATTTTTTAAGTCATAATTAGAAGAAAGAATTTTTAAAGGTTATTTTTTAAGTCACCTAAAATTATAAAAAAATTATTCATAAAAATAACGGTATTTACTCCTCGCCTCTCAGTTGTTTCTCGCCTGTTTCTTCGTCCAGAGCGAGAAAATTTTTCTCATTGTTACAAAAATCAAAACTTTTTATGTCTTTGAAAGGTCGTGACTGTAACGGGGTACCTATAAACAAAGAATGAATTTTAAATTGGACAATTTTACAGATTTGTACCGTAAAATCTTGACTATAATACGCACACGTGTATAATACGCATGCTTGATTTTGTGCGAAATTTTCGGAAAAAAATTAAAATTCAACTATAATACGCACCCATAACTTTTCAATATTTTATTTAAAAATTGCACAAATACTTATTAACATAAATAAAAAAAATGTAATAAAAATAAACGAAAATGTCATATTCGGTAGAAAAAAAACAAGTTTTTAATTGAAAACAAACAATACTGGGAAATTATCAGTCTTAATCACTTTCACTAGAATACAGCTCATTTATTGTTTGTCGTTTATTCAATCGTTTATTAAAACTACGTTTTTTGTACACGGGTATAAAACGCACCCTCATTTTTGCGGACTAAAATGTGAAAAAAAATGTGCGTATTATACTCAAGATTTTACGGTGCATACAGTTGTAGTTACATATGTAACAAACCGCACAATTTATGAATATATACAAACGTCTAGCGTGTAGCTAATACATATCAACATAAATATATGAACATAAGCTCTGACGTTACAAAACTCTATCTATTGCTATGTAACATTAAATATTTTAATGTTACATAGCAATAATTATATAATTATATAAATTATATAATTATATAAATATATAAATTATATAATTATATAATTATATAATTATATAAATTATATAATTATATAAGTTATATAATTATATAAATTTATGAATATATACAAACGTCTAGCGTGTAGCTAATACATATCAACATAAATATATGAACATAAGCTCTGACGTTACAAAACTCTATCTATTGCTATGTAACATTAAATATTTCATGTGTAATATTCAAATGAAATAACTACTGCATCATTCTGCTAAACTTTCAGCTCCTCTTCGCATTTTTTGAACTTACAATTTTATTTTTATTCTTTTCTTTATGTTTACTGCAGAGGTCTTTCTTTACGAGCTGGGCGAAATCCGGTTACCTGAACCGGATCTGTTGCTTTAGAAAAAAAAACTATTTTAAATTTACGCTTTAAGTTTTCCCATGATTACAAAATGGAAAATGAAATGCAATGTGGTGGCATTCTCTATTTTTTAAACAGACATGCTTGTGATAAATTTCTATTTAAATGCGTGAATGAATACCATAAAGTCATTTTAAAAATGCTAATTTTGCATTGTGAATGTACGAAAATATTAAGGAATTTAATTACTCATTCAAAATATGTATGGCTTTAATTAAAAATGGATGATAACTAAACTGGTTGAGATAATCAGCACAATGTACGCTTATTCATGCCATGCAAACTTTAAGTGCAGCATAGATAATAATAGAAGACAGAGTAACTTTAGATTTTAACAGTAGGAAATGACATTTAGACAAAATAACACTAGAAATAACCTTGCGTGCGTGTTTACTGTTTCTAGACCTTTTTGAGTTCATGAGACACAACATGTATATTTTCTCGAAAATGACAAGCTCGTGACACGGCGTGTTTGTAATGAGTTCGTGCTTTGTTAATTTTCACTATGATTCATTTGATTGTTCAGCAGTACATTCCCCAATCCTTTTTTTCGATTTTTACTGTATGAAGAAGAAATAAAAATTAAGCCGCACCAACAAAGCATGAATCAGATGTAGTAGTATATATGAAGACCTTATTTGAATAGTGGTCCAACTCCACTTTTTGAAAAATGGAGTTATCCTCACTTTCGTGTTCATACAAGTCATGTCTATCTTATTTTTAAACTGCTACACCTCCAGCTTATTTCTGCTGCCAACAGAGGGCATTACAAATCAGACTTCAGCAGTCATTTCTCAGCACTCAATAGACTTTACGGCTCTGTATCTCAAAATGAACAAGAATGGAGTTGACCATTATTCAAATAAGGCCTTCATATATGGAGAGAGATTTGAGAGATTAATGCAGAAAAATTCTTCTTCATTGTAATATTTAATTTCGATAAAAAATGTAATGCATATTCGAAAATCGATAGATTCTAAACAAAGCCGTCATAACGCCACAAGATGAAGATACATTCCAAATTGAGTTCTGATAGTTCTATGAAGTGAAAGCTACCTTCATTGTAAAGAATAATGACAAAAGATATACGAAATTATACAAACACGACGCTATTTTAATGATGATAAAAATTGTTAAAAGTGGTTTAAAAGGGAATGTTTAACATTTTTAGACTTGTTTATCGGGTTTCATTGAAACGTTAGTTGTTACAGTAGTATAATTCTTGTGGGTAACGACACTTAATGTCGTTTATTTATCTCCCTGAATTTTTTATCAAGTTTTTATGTTTGGAGACAAATTTATTGAGAGGCAGGGCGAAAGCAATTGTTTTCTCTTTGTGCCTATAAAACCCTCAAGCCACTTGCGTTCTAAAGTGGTTTAGGGCTTTACGCTACCTTCACGTAGCGTAAAGCTCAGTGGCAACACCTAGGCGTGACTTAGACGAGAATTCAAACGCCACTTAGTGTTGCCACTTAGGCGTATGAATTCTCGCCTAAGTCATGGATTTGTTCACGGATGACTCATTATAAGAGGCAGTCGCCTACTTGAAGTCCTGATGAAGTAGCCAACAAACTCGCGGTTTAGCTTGAACGTTGCTGTCAGGTTAATACCTGCTGTGAGGCCAGCACACGTCGTGGAGCTGGACTCAATTTTAAGTGGAAAAAGCCTCCTCAAACGCGACCATTTTAAGTACGATTGACAGGGTCGTTAACAAGTTGTTAAAGAAGTAAAGAAGTCGTTAACGGACAATTCAATTTAAGGTAAACTAATGACAGCCACCACAGCTCCTTCCAACACCAGATGTGCCGACATACAAGCTGCCGGGAAAACCACAGGCTCGGTTCCTACGCTAAGGTAAAATTCTCTAGAATCTTCTGGAACTTTCCGAAAAAGGAGATATAAAAGGAAGAAAGAACAAATGGGAGGAGAGATCGCTATGAGCTACGAATGGAGGAAATGACTGAGACGTGCTTGCTGTATCTATGCTGGACTTTTGATTGAACTGGGTTATGACACTCTCTCTCTAGTTTTCGAGTGATGATTGTGCTGTTTGAGGAAATACTGCATAATAGTTGCTGTATATATATATATATATATATATATATATATATATATATATATATATATATATATATATATATATATATATATATATATATATATATATATATATATACTAGATAGTACCCGTCAAAACTTGACGGTAAATAATTGAACAGTTCCAATAAAAAAGGTTCATAACCTTGTTAAAATATTAGAAATTTTTACAGAATATTAGCTGTTTCTCAATCCGATATTATAATTAAAAATGTTGTAATAATTCGAGATGTTATAATCCGAGTTTATAATTTTAAAAAAATGTCTTTCTTCTTGGAATAAAAAGCATGCTTACCGCTGATTTTTCAATCCGACTTGCACAATCTAACTAATATGCTATAAAATATGCTATGTATAAATATATTAAGCAAAAATAAAATATATAAACTAAAGAAAATCAGATTAAAAAATCATACAAATTACTCACGTGCAAAAAAATTTTGCAGTCTATTTTAATAAATTAGAATAAATTCAAATTTAACGATCTAATTCAATCATTTCAGTTTAATATAAATATATTATATATTCGTGTATTACGCTATATACATGTATAAATATGCTATGTATAAATATATTAAGCAAAAATAAAATATATAAGCTAAAGAAAATCAGATTAAAAAATCATACAAATTACTCACGTGCAAAAATACAGTAATAAACAGAGATTAAAAACACTATCATCGTAATAGAATGCTTTACGAAAAATCGGTATGAACAAAAGAACAATTTTAAGCAAATAAATATTCAATTAAACACAATTAAAATGTTAAATTCAGTTACTTAGCTTGTAATTTACATCCAATTATAATCATTCAGACATTACGAAATTAAAAAAAAAAAAAAAAAAGCTGGCCGATATGTTACGTCACACCGTTTAAATAAGAAATCGATTAGAATACAAACCGTTATAAAAGTACTATTAAAAGTAAATATTAAACAGAAATTAAAACACTATCATCGAATAGAATGCTTTACGAAAAATCACATGAAAGCCACGTGAGTTGGCAATTTAGAAATATTCATTTCTACCGTACAGACAGTTTTGAACATATCACTACGGATGCGTCGAGTTTGCAACTTTCTGAAAATACTAAAATTTGACATTATAGTAATATCTGGTTAAAATAGATATATTATATAGTTAAAATATAAATATATATATATATATATATATATATATATATATATATATATATATATATATATTAAAATAATAATATAATGAAAAACTGTTTTATTCTGAAGAACATTCTCTGATTCAATTTTTCTTAAATTACCGATGATGTATGAATCATGGTGAATGAATGACTCACTCGTGTTTACATTTTCAAGTTTTGAGTATATAAAATGAATACATGTATTACAGCCGTTTAAAAATCGAAATAAAGTTGATTTGTGTCGATATTACGTTGTTTTAATTAAAATTATTTGGGTTTAGATAGCAAATAATCTTTTTGAACTTTACTTTTAACTTGTTAAGCCTAACTCATAAAACAAAATGGATGCCGTAGGCTGATATATTTATGAAGCGGTCGCTCCGGAAGCGTTACATGACAGATACATACACATAACACGGCAGCTATTAGAGGGATACATACATACATATATATATATATAAATATATGTGTGTGTGTGTGTGTGTGTGTACGTACGGAAAGAGTAGTTTATGTGACCATGAAAACCAAACATGAGCCACATAACCACAACGACACCTGCCGTATTAAGAAAACTGAAACAATGAGTTTTAATCTCTTCTTTAAGGATTTTATTTTTCGAGCTTCTTTTCTTTGTGCAAATATAGAGCTGTATAAGTAATAATGAATGTTTCAGGAGTCTGGTTTATAAAAGGTACTGAGGATAAATTTTGTCATTTCTGACGTTAAGGTCATCCTTTTCTTCCACGAGTTCTAACGTTGCTAACCGCGGGGCTCCAGCTTTTCCATTCTAATACAAGGCCATCACCAGGTCGCATGAAAGATGAAAAACTGATAAAAAATAAATCCATCTTTACAGCTTAATGTACCAAAATAAAGGTACAAAACATTCATTGATCAAAAAGTCAATTTAACTTAAAAAATCCTTCTAAATAATGCAAAGTTTCTGTTTACATCCTTTACTTCAAACAATACAATGCAATCAGTATGTTTGTACCGGAATCGTTTGAAAAGGAAATAAATATCGATGTTGTACTAAACGATAGAGCTTAAAAAATCAATACTCTAAAGAAAGATAAGCGTATAAAGTTGAATGACTTCGTTAAATTTATGACGAAACTAAACGTGTCCAACATTTTTTAGATAGGTCTGTAGAAATCTCTACACTTGTATGAATATTGTGGTAAAAAAAATAGAAAAATGTTTCGGTATTTTGATGACTCGAAGGAGCTTTAATTAAGAAAATATTCTGATGATCCCAATTTTTAGCTTCTGAAAGTTCAATTAGTAATTAGTGAATTATTACAACGCTAAGAAACTTTTTACTTTGAAAATAAATCTTTTATTTTTATTATAAATTTGTTGCCTATGTTTAAAATTTTAATACAGGATTATTGTCATGGCAATAATAATTATTTTTAAAAATTGCATAGGTTGACTGCTTAATAAAAATATAATGATTATTTTTTTTCTGGTAACTTTTTGAGGTGGCGTCGTTACTTTGTCATTATAATCACAATGTCAGGTACTATATTAGACAGGAGGATTATCTAGTCACGTTCTGAATTCGATGGGTTTTGTTAAGGGTTTTGTTTTTGGTACATCAACATGGAGAGAGCTTGAACCAGTGACGTAGTCAGAAAAACTGTTGGGGGTAGGAAAGTTCTGTAACTACGTCAGAGTTTACGATGTGCGATTTGCGTTTGTATTCCGGAGAGGAGAAATTGCTGAGGAATTGCAGTCTACTAGTGGCTCTCCTTGTAACTTCAAGTTTCACGTGTATTTTTATTATATTTTATTTTTCGTACTGTGGGTTCATCTGTTAAATTTCCTTCTCCGGAATTCAAGGAGGCCAAACGCAAATCGCACATCGTAAACTCTGACGTACTCGTTCAAAGATCTGTTTACGGTTGATATTTTTGTCATAATATAAGAAACAAAGTTTAACCACTCGACTAATTCTGGGAAACCCATGTTAACCCATCGTTTGAATTCAATTTTTACCACGGAAGCTCTAGCTATCGTTCTGGCTATTGATATTTGTGGCCAGGAGGTTGATCATGTTTTAATTGCTTCTGACAGCCTTTCCGTTCTCGGCGCTACATATGGCTCATTCGAAGTCCCCAGCGGTCATCCTTTTGCTGCATAGTAAAATTATTAATGCGCTTGAGAGCATCAATTCCATTCGGCTGGTATGGACCCCTGGTCATCGGGGCATCTATCCAAATGAGGTGGCCGATGAGATGTGTAGACATGGCCCTTTCACTACCGACCAACTTAATGTGGTTAGCCCGGAAGACATCATAAGAAAGATCAAAAGTGACATGTATGCTGCCGGGGAGGATGAATGGAATAGAAGCATTTATCGTCAGCGGTATGGCGCAATTAACCTCAAGAATCAAACGCATCGTAGGTGGATTTACCATCGCCAGATTGATGTTCTGGTTGCCCGCTGGCTTACCAAAACGATACAATGCAACCATCTTTGGCATAAGTTGAATATGGCTCGTTCCCCTCTGTGCGACACGTGTAATGAAAATGATACGCCAGATCATATTTTGCTAAGCTGCTCCAAGTTCCGGGTGCAGCGTTGTGCTTTATTTAATTCTCTTAGGATTAGCGATAACCTTTCTTATGATTCTGTTATTAATTCGGCTACGAGTTCGTGGCGTGGGCTGGTTGCCATGACGTGTTTTACGCTTCGCTCCCTTGGTTGGGGGTGATCTCTGGTTTTGTTCGTGTGTGTGTTGTTCTGTGTCTGTCGTTTGCCGTTGGTTTGCGGTGTCTGCGTGGTTCTTAATCCCCGTGTTTTGTTTTTGTGGTCCCGGGTGGGGCTTCTCGCCGCTTTCCTTCTCCCATGTTCGAAGTTTGTGTTTCAAAGTTTCTCCGTGCTTGTTGGTCTAGCGTCTGTCCGTCCATGTTTTTCCTTTTCGGGTCGTTATGTAGAGACAAAGCCGGCCGCCGGGTTGTAGCATAAGTCTCACAAATTTTCAATTCAATTCAATAAGAAACAAAGAAATTTCGGGAGGGGGGATCTTAGTTTCTGCTTCCCCCATTCCTCTGTTTACCTTTTCGGGCTTGAGCACAAGGATAAATTGAACTAAAGAAAAGTAAATTCGGTAAATTTTCATGATACTTCTGAATATATATTTCTAGCTGATATCGTTGATAGCTCCATTTAGCATTTTCTGATAACGTCCAATTTTTCTGTTTGTGAATATATTATTCCCTACTAAATTTCCCCTTAATGAAGCTCAAATATGATTTTCTCTTAGGAATTGTAATATTGCTGGTATATCCCTGACTCCCACATCTTTGCGGACATCTGTTTTGGAACCACAATGTTCCAGTATTATATGGCACATAAATAGATGCGTACTGACCTTATGAGACATTAGTCCAAAGACAGGATACAAAGAAAAGTGAAGGAGAGCGGGAAGTTTTATAAGAAAGCTGTCTCTTCTAGAGAGCTTTCAAAACAGGAATATCCGTACAGATCCCTTTTTTATCCCGTGACTTGAATTAAAAGTAACCAAATAAAAAAATAACTCAATTTTTATGTGACAAGTCATTAGGAAAATATTTTTGGGTTTTAGGATAATGTCTGCCCCTGAAAGTCTTTTAACTTAATATAATAATTACAAGATAATCAGAACTTTTTATGTACCATGTTTTTAAATTTTCTGTTGAAGCATATAAACTTGACAATTCTATGTATTAATAAGTATAAAAAAAAATTTGAAACCAACTTGAAAGAAAATGAAGTTAATTGGAAGTTAACTTGCGTTTAACTTTTCGTTCCCGTCCCGGAAGATAGATGGCTGCACCAGTCTACAAAACGAAATTAACTTAAAATGAATTCAAAGCTGCTTAAAGATGGCTAAAAGTATTAAAATAATGCATTGTCATCGTGTTCTGAGCTATTCTAAAAGTTTCAAATGTCTAGCTAGTCGGGAAGTTAGTTAAAAATCGATTGCAAGATTTGTACTGGACAAACACAAACACACACAAACAAGAAATCGGGTTAATAAAAACATGGTAAAAATATTTCCAGATCTTCGGCAAATGCCTAATCTGAGACATGCTTTGCACTTAACTTCCCAACCCGAAAAAATTGACTGTGCTTTAAAAGCAAGAATTTAAGTAGAGGAGAGGCACCTCAGCGACATTTCCATCTGTTTAAAAATTATAACAACACCATTATAATTAACCTTAAATTTAGGAGCTTAAATTGGTCACCAAATTTCGTAATCGAAATTGAAAGCATGTTCGATCAATATTCATGAACCCAATAATTTTATCAGATATTTTTTTTTTCATTTCATAAAGTTAGAACTCTCAACATGCACCCCAAAAACTTCTGTGTTAGAAAATAAAAATATTACACTAGAAATTCATTTTGTTAGAAAAGTATTCTGGTCTATTTTAAAACTGTGTCAGTAGGATACACTTAATATATATAGATTTTTCGGAATAGCCAATGTGCTTATAGTAAAGCTAAATTCAGCAGTCCGTATAATATGGTACCGAAAGTTTGAATTTCCAGATTAAATTTTCATGGAAATATACCCGTCCAAGGACAAAATATTTCATGCCTGTAATCATTTTCTTTCGAATTTAAAGGCGTAAACTCATTTTTCTTAAGAATATGTGCGTTTAATATTAAACTACAAGCTTTAATATGTATAGATTTCAATGTATAGATTTTATGTAAGATGTATAGATTAATGTATAGATTATATTATTGTATACATTGTATGTATAGGCTTTAATACGTATAGATACAGTTAATAATGTATAGATTATATTATTGTATACATTGTATGTATAGGCTTTAATATGTATAGATACAGTTAATATGTATAGATTTTTCAGAATAGCCAATGTACATATAGTAAAACTTAATTTAGCAGTTCATATAATATGGTACCGAAAAGTTGACTTTCCAGATTAAATTTTCATGGAAATATACCCGTCCAAGGACATTTTTTTTATCTTGAATTGATTTTCTTTTGAATTTAAAGGCGAAAAATGAATTTAAGATTAAACTCCTTTTTCTTAAGAATATGTGCATTTAATATTAAACTACAGGCTTTGGTGGATGGTTATCAAAATTCGAAAAGTATTATGCTAGTGGAATAGAAATTCTACCTGCGTATCGAAATTCAATTTGCCAGAAGGTAACACCCATTTTCAAGTCTTTAATATAAAAAAAAGTTTTGTACTCTTAAAACGTATGGTTACGTGACTTTCGGAACAGTCATAAAAAAAAACTAAATAAGAATCCGGAAAATTCATGAGTATAATACTTCATACGACATTCAATGTGCTGACTCATTTTATTTGAGAGCTACAATCGTGAGTTTATGGATAGACAGACATCCCGAGAAACGCAAAATCTAGCTGACTTACTTAAATTTTTTAAGGGCCTGAAACGTTTATTTTCTTTAGAATACATTTTTAGTTTCTTTTTTTCCCCCCCAGGATTATGAAAATTTCCCCATTATTTCGAATTGTACGCTGGTAATAAGCCACACACGAATCCATCTCTAAAACGCTTAAACAGCCTTTTAAAATATGTGAAAGCGATATATTCAGGCAGAAATAACCTATCATCAAGCGTTAGGTATACTCACAGGTTCATGACCGAGCTTTTTAAGTGGTACCAAAGCAATTTATTCGGATAAGTGTCGAAAGGAAAGGAGGGTTAAAAAAAATTGAAAATAACCCAAAAAAAAGAGATTAGAATCTGGAAGTGAGTAGAAAATATGAACCATTTTTTTTATGCACGAATATTTCATGGAGGCTCAATATTCGCTTTGCTTTACAATTCGTACGTTCGCTTTATTAAGAATTAGATAAAAAGGGTGGACGAGAGTATCGTGCACTTCCTTTCTTGGGACGCATATCATGGGTGAATGATCACGGATATTCAGGAGTTATAAATTCGTGCGGACTCTAAGGTATCTGTGCTAGCAAAATGCTATTTATTACTCCGTTGGTTGTTAAAAAGATAGAAAAAATAAACAAGCACAGCGATAACTGTTGTCAAGATTATATTAAGGCTGCCGTGTAGTTACCCTATTGGATTCGCTCACCCCAATGTTAACCTATGGAGAAAATGTGTCTACTATTTACAGCTACATAAATGCTGATAATCCAATAAAAATGGTATTTTCAGATACCCTGAACTTTTCTGTATCTCGCAACAGGATTCATTTTAAGAAATTGCGTCCACCAAGGAATTAATAAGCGTTTAAAACACATTAGGCCAGATTCCCCCGAATAATTTAAATTTTAAAATATTGGCATTTATTTAAAGTAAAAAATGCCCCAAGGTGCAAAATTTCTTTCTCTATTACGGAGTACAATTTTAAAAACCTTCAAATCCAATTCGGCAATCCTTGGACAGATTTTCTCCATAGGTTAACATTGTGGTTAACGAATCCAATAGGGTTAGTACACAGCAGACTTAACCACTCATACTAATTTTATCCTTAAATTCGGTGTATTGAATCTGTGTTTCGTCTGGTTTATTACGGCGTTGGATTTTTAGATATTTATGTCTCAGTTTTAACCGACCTTTGCTTCTGATAACTCCCTGTCAGTCTGTACTTAAATTGAGGTGGCCTGAGCCAACTAGGGTGCCTATAACCAACTAGGGCGTGGTGGCCCGGTTATCAAAGGTAGCTAGCCAGTGATCTGAAGTCTCTGGTTCGATGCCGATCGCTGACAAAATCCACCGTTGAGTACACTAATGGCGGCTGGTGCATGAAAAATCTGTCGTTGCTGCAATGTCCTCCAAGTTCTCAAATTTATCTCTGGAGGTGCGGGGTCAAGTGTTCCGGTTTCTTCATTTGACTGGGTTCAAAATTACGGGACCGGTCCTTTAACCAAGTCGGACTCTGACCCTTGTGGTGCTATTAAAAACCGGAACCGCACCACTTCGTCCAATAGCCGTTATGGACTTGAACTGACAATAGACTGTCTATCAAGGGGCATCAGTCACAACACAACAACTTAAATTGCTCTAACTACCATAACCTTTAGGAGAGCTTTCGGACATAAAAATTTAATATGACCTGAACTTGGATTATTCAAATGAATTAATTTGAATAGTTCGCTAAATTTTTCTTCATATTTTCACGTTTGTTGCAAAGTTTATCTCCAGAATGGCAAAATATTTTAATTTAAATGAAATTTCATGGATAATTATGGGATTATCTGGAGTAGGATGTGTTTAGGTATTAAATATTTTTTTATTTATCGTGGTATTTTAAAATCGTTTTAAAACATTTAAGAAAATGTTTCATGAAACATAATTATCATGAAATTCTAATTAGGTTTCAAGTCTGAAAACTAATTAGGTTAGGTCCTATGGATAAACATTGGCGTGGTTCTACCGATAACATAAGAAGTCAGGATTAAAAGAGGTACTGCTCTCTAGCGAGTTTCTGGTCTAGAAATTTCATAAGACTTGATGTTATAGAGGCCATAATAATAAATTTGAAATAGCCGCCAAATTCGTCTACGAATCTTCACGTTTGTCGAAAATTTTGTCTGTCGACATGGCCCCATATTTTATTAAAAATGCATCCGAAGAATTAATTGAATGAATAGCTACTTGTAAACGATTGTAGTTGGTATTTTCTGTTCACTGACATAGTCGCCAAATTCGTCTACGAATCTTCACGTTTGTCGCAAATTTTGTCTGTCGACATGGCCCCATATTTTATTAAAAATGCATCCGAAGAATTAATTGAATGAATAGCTACTTTTAAACGATTGTAGTTGGTATTTTCTGTTCACTGACATAGTCACCAAATTCGTCTACGAATCTTCACGTTAGTCGCGAATTTTGTCTGTCGACATGGCCCCATATTTTATTAAAAATGCCTCCGAATAATTAATTGAATGAATAGCTACTTGTAAACGATTGTAGTTAGTATTTTTTATTCACTGACAAATCTTTGAAGTTTGACTTATTGCTTAAAAACAATTTAATAAATTCAAATTTTATGGAAGAAAATTCTAAAATTTTTTTAGACTTAATTGCAATGAAATATTGATGGGGTTTCAAACCATTGAACGTTATTGGATAACGGAGGTTATATTTCTGTAAGTTTGTGCTAAAATTATGCTTAAACAACCAAACTGTATAAATTGTATTTTAATCTAATCACATTTAAGAGAGTTTATCATGTAAACTTACAGAAATATATGACAGACAATTTTATCATACTTTGATAATGCTGTAACACTTAAGTACTGTATTTTACCTTTAAAAATTGGATGTCTCTGATATTATGGTTCATAATATTCTCTTCAACATTGTTAAAAACTATTCTGTAAGTAATTCACTAAAAAAAAGCAACGTAAAAATCATTTCAGGTTAACAGTTTCCCACAGCAAATCAATCTGAAGCGTCAAAATGAGTTACAGGCAGTGCCCCCTGACGGAATAACTGTTACCTCCGCAATCTACACATTGTTATTCCTTTTTTTATGATTCAATAAGTATTTCTCGAGACAATTGAGATCTTAAAGCAAACCATGTGATCTTCTCTCTCTCTCAGCATTATTTAAATTGTCCTCTCAAATTATCCACAGTAAAAACTTACCATTTTACGTAGTATGGATCTATATCTGTAGTTGTTGAGTAATGTGAGTGATGCAACTCCAATCAAGTTGTCTCGCTGTTGAAAACAGGACAAAACAAGGTATCTTGAAGCACAAGTAACTCTCTTCCATAAAATGACTGAGAAGCGATTCTATTGTAATACTCATGACAGTTGACACTTCTAACACGAGTTTTCATGCGAACATAATTTTATTGCTTCCTGGACAACTCGTTGGGAAACAAAGTGTTTTAGACCACATCTTATACGGAAACGAATCGGATTTATTTTTTTCAGAGAGGCTTAAATGCAGTGGTTAAACAATTTTTAGAGTGCACTCCTTTGGCATGATTGAGAGTCTAATGAACTTCCACTATAAAATTCGCTGTAAAAAAATTCTGAGTACTTGCAAATTATGGAGGCAGTTTTTCATGTATTGAGGGGACAAGGGACCTTCAACCTCGTTTATTCAAATTTTCAATATCTTACTTTATATACAAAACTAGCTGAAAACCCGCACTTCGCTACGGAGTACATTCAAATTAAATACAATGGTCAATGTATGCAATTAATGCCAAAAAAAATAAATATATATATTTATAATAAATACGACGGTCAATGTATACAATTGATGTAAAAAAATTATATATATTTATAAAAAAAATCGTAAGGGATATTTTTAAAGACAAAATAATGTAGAAGAAAATATTCAAATTAAATCTAATAGGACATACTAAAGAATATTGTACAGTTAATATAGTACAGTTTGAGGAACATATCTATTACTGTATTTTAATATTTTTTTTATAATGTCCAATCGTCTGCTGCATTAGCAAAAAAAAAAAAGTATTTTTTGTCTATTTCGTTGTTATCACGTGACGATAAATTTATTGAAAGTACCAGAAAAAGAAATCACGTGACCAGCATTTAATAAATTAAATTCTAAAAATCTTTAAAAATTCACCAAAAATCAGAAAATGGAGGTAAAAATTCGAAAAAGATTTCATTTTAAAGGAAGTTTTATGATCTTTCTCGTGATATAAATTTCATAACCCTCAAATTATTATTGTAAATGCAAACTTAAAAAAAGTTACTCAAACAGCTTAAAAATTTAATTTAAAAAAATCTAAGAAGAATTTTTCAAAAATCTTTCTTAGTGCACTTTTACACCATAAGAAGAATCGCCATGCAAAATTTCATCCCTTTAGGTCTAGCGGTTTGGTCTGTGCGTTGTATGTCAATCAGTCAGTCAGTCAGTCAGTTACGGAACTGTTTTATATATATAGATGAGAATAATTATAATTGTTTCTTACTCCAATGATGACACTTAGAATTCACAAATAAGTATTTTGTGGAAGAACAAGAGTTGTTTTTCAAAAAAATTCTTTAAAATTGCTAAAATAATTCAAAATGTTCCATGCGCATTCTTTTTCTTTTCATTTCTTCGAAATTTCTCAGGATTATGAATCGAAGTGTTTGTAACAAAACTGGGCATCATTCTTTGAAATCACAAATATTTTTTAAATTTATAAACCGTAAAATAAAGTAAAAACATGCAAAATTATTAAAAAAAAATAACAGGCAAATAAAAGAAAATAATTTTTGGCTTTTGAAACATAATAAAAAAAATTAGCTCACAGTTATGTTTATATATACATGGTAAACCTATATTAAAAGAATTGAGGTTTTCAAATGACATGAAATGCGCATGGAGCATTTTGAAAAATATTAGCAATTTTGAAAAAAATTAGAAAAACAAGCATTAGAACAATGCTTGCCAAAAGAGATCCTTATTTTGAATTCTAAAGGTCTTCAAATTATTGAAAAACAATATTAATTATTATTATTCTGTATACAGAATTAAAAATTGTAATTAAAGAATTCTAGGTTTAAGGTCCCTTGTCCCCTTAAGAAGAAATTTATCCATTTTCAAAAATGTTCTGATTGTGACAAAGGTACTTAAAATCTTATTCTTATTGTCTCTAACTTTAACATCGCGAAAATCGTAATTATCAATTTAAAAAAATGGAGTAGACAGAAAAGTTGCAAATTTTTTTTGGGAATTCAATAGCAGAATGAAAAATGAGCTAGAATACAATTTTTTGTAGATAAATTTTCGGAGTTGAGGGATTATAGATCATCCAAGTTTTTTTTTTTTTTTGGTTAGAGGGATGTGTCTGCATCACTTCGTACACCTCTCTGATGCTTGGTTGTTCTGATGAAACTTTCAAGAGCTAGTTAACTCCAAATAACCCTATGTATTCCTTTCGTGACGACTCTGTTTTCTATAAGTTTTAACTCACTCAGCAGCTGATGCAAAACGAATTGTCAGTAAAGACAATGAAAAGAAAGCAAAATGTGATGGATTGGATATGATGAGATACTGTTATGGCTGTTTCAGTAAGTAGAATGCATATTGTTATGGGGGTACTTGATTGTTTAAGATTTACACGATAAAAATTATGAAACTAAGTATACATTAAGAGTTCCTCGCGTTCCCACATTTTGAAAACCTCTGTCTTAGTGTAGTTTTGGAATCGGAGCCTTGTGTAGACAATTGTTAAGAAGGCATTTAAATCTGTCTGTGGTATATTAATATTCACTGGATCTTCGCCATATTACAAAATTTAATAGCTTTAAAGCCTCCCGTATTGTGTGAGTTGTTTAGGCAACGAGCTGTTTTCACGCTGGACCGGGTTTAAACCGGAGCTAAGGCTTAGATGTTCCCGTACCGGACTTTTCTTGAGAGTACAGTGGACTCAGCAGTTGGGTGTTTCCAGTAAATATTTAATAAGTTTCATAGCTGTGAAAGAGTTAGTGTCCGTAGGGTATTGAACGCTGCCGACTTTTAAAAATAAAACATTAATTGAAAAATGACAAATTAGGAATGATTTCTAGTTTTTAGAAAATTTTCTATCTAAAGATAAATCCACTACTGAAACAAGTAGACTGTATAATTTAATTGGAAGTGTATTAAAAAAATGTACATAGTTGATGCTTGGGGGCGCTTTTAATAATGATCTAAATCAGTAGTTTTCAAACTGTGGTTCGTGTACCCGTAGCAGTACAAACGAGATTTTTTAGGGAAGTACACAAGCTGCTCTTTAGGGAGCTTTGGTTTATTTATTACAAATGCCCAGAAGATTGGCTATGACGCCATTTGTTCACAATAAAGGGCGAGACTGCTGGCCAATCATGTAAGGGGGCACCGTATAGGTGGCCAGCAAGGGAACTTTGGTCAAAGGACTGAACCTGACTTTTTCAGGCTTTTACCTTTGATATACTTGAAAAACTCTTAAAATATTATCTTTCTTCCTATGACATACTAAATTATATTTTAAAAATTTATTTTCTCTGTTTTGTTTCTTTGAAAAAGATTTTTCATATTTTAGTATTCTTTTCTCCTGATGTCAATCAACTTTGAAAGGGATATTTGCCGATAAGTTTTAATTATTATGCCCTCGCAAGGAGTTTTGTGTTTCCCACATGCCCTGATACGAACCCCTGAACTGCATGTTCTCAAAATGCATTTGTCGGAGTTTTTCAGAACTTGATTTAGCAAAGACGTGACTAATATAAAAATCTCAATAAATGAATTTTCGGTTATATGAATTATTACGGAAATCCTTGGACGTTTTATGGCACCTAGTGGTTTTGAGTTGATAATAAAAGTACAGGTATATTTAAATTCTTCACATTTGTTTTACCCATTAGCATTAAGTAATGATCCTTTCGTTAATTCTATTATATATAAGAAACTAGCTGAAAACCCACACTTCGCTACGGAGAACATCAAAATTAAATACAACGGTCAATGTATGCAATTAATGCCAAAAATAAATAAATAAATATATATATTTATAATCAATACGACGATCAATGTATACAATTGATGTAAAAAAAACAAAAAAATATATTTATAAAAAAATCGTAAGGGATATTTTTATAGACAAAATAATGTAGAAGAAAATATTCAAATTTAATGTAATAGGACATACTAAAGATTATAGAACAGTTTTAGGAACATAATATCTTTTATTGTATTTTAATATTTTTTTGGATAATGTCCAATCGTCTGCCGCATTAGCAAGAAAAAAAATATTTTTTGTCTATTTAGTTGTTATGCACGTGACGATAAATTTTTTTAAAGTACCAGAAAAAGTAATCAAGGGATCAGCATTTAATAAATTAAATTCTAAAAATTAATCTTTAAAAATTCCCCAAAAATCAAAAAATGGAGATAAAGATTCGAAAAAGATTTCATTTTAAAGGAATTTTTATGATCTTTCTCGTGATGTAAATTTTATAACCCTCATATTATTATTTTAAATACAAACTTAAAAGAAGTTACAAAAGCAGCTTAAAAATTTAATTTAAAGAAATCTAAGAAGAATTTTTGAAAAATCCTTCTTAGTGCACCCCTACACTATAAGAAGAATCACCGTGTAAAATTTAAGCCATTTCCAGCGGTTTGGTCTGTGCGTTGTATGTCAGTGAGTCAGTCAGTAAGTCAGTCAGTTACAGAACTGTTTTATATACACTCATGGACAAAAAAATTAGCGCACCAAGAAATAATTGCGGGATCGTAACGAAACTTGCAATGAAGGTACATGTCGGGGAGATATGCAAATGATTAGAAATGCAGCGTGATTGCGCATTACGTATAGCCGGTAGAGGGCGTTGAACATCGTACTCTGTGGAGTATAAAACAGGTAACCAAAGCTTGTTTGAGTGTGCTGAATCATTTACAAAGGAAGAGCTGAGATAGACATGACATTACGCCGTGTTCGAAGACAATATAAGCAGTTGTCGCAGTTTGAGAGGGGGAGAATCGTCGGGATGATGGAAGCTGAGTGGTCAGCTAGGCGAGTAGCTCGTCAATTAGGCCGCTCTGATTGTGTTGTGAGGAGGTGTTGGGACCAGTGGACCCCACACACAGAGATGTCATGTACACGAAAACCAGGCTCAGGACGCCCTCGACAGACCTGTCGTCGAGAAGACCGCCACATCGTAAGAAACGCACGCGTACAGCAAACTGCTTCATCGGCCGCCATCCAGGCACAGGTAGCACCTTCACTAGGGGCATCTGTGTGTTCTCGAACCATACGAAGGCGCCTGGCTGAAGGACAGTTGGTATCGCGGCGCCCATTACGTGTGCTGCCCTTGACGCCCACCCATCGACGCCTCCGTTTGGAGTTTTGCCGCGCACGAGGAAACTGGACTGCAGCGGAATGGAACCAGGTCGTCTTTAGCGACGAATCTAGATTCAATCTCGGCAGTGATGACAATCGTGTTCGTGTGTGGAGAGCCCGTGGTGAACGCTTCAATCCTGCCTTTGCTGTACAGCGACACATCGCTTCCACAGCTGGTGTGATGGTATGGGGTGCCATTGCCTACAATACACGGTCACCCCTAGTATTGTTCCGTGGCACGATGACAGCCCAGCGGTATGTTCATGAAATCCTGCAACCACATGTGTTGCCACTCATGCAACGGCTCCCAGGAGCCATTTTTCAACAAGACAATGCTCGGCGTCATACGGCAAGGGTGTCACAAGACTGTCTCCGCACTGTTACTACCCTTCCTTGGCCTGCCCGATCCCCAGATTTGTCTCCAATCGAGCATATCTGGGATCATTTGGGACGACGAGTTGGGCATCCCACGAGTTTGAACGAACTAGAGGCAAGGTTACAGCAAATATGGAACGAAATGTCTCAAGACATCATACAGAACTTGTATGACTCAATGCCCGATCGTATCGCATCGTGCATTCGCGCTAGAGGGGGTCCAACGGAGTATTAACTCCTCCGTTCTTTTGCCTTTTTCTCTGAAATAAATTATCCTTTTTCTTTGATTTTCTTATCATTTGCTTATATCAAAGTAGTCATTACGTATGCAAAATTTCGTTTCATTTTGACGACTCCTTCTTGGTGCGCTAATTTTTTTGTCCATGAGTGCATATAGATAATTAATCGAATTCCCATTACCATGTGCTTAAGATGCCTATGCACAAGTTCTTGTTTTTTCGTGCGAAATAATACGAATTCTCTATACTTATCCCGGAATATTATTCGATGCAATTCTTGGCCTGTTGTTTCAAGTACTTTGTTTGCAGTATGAAGTTATATCTGTTCTAGCAGTTCAAAGTATCCACTTCAAAGTTACCGCATTGAACCATTAACCAAATATGTAATACAATGAGTAATACAAAGGTTCATCAAACGCATTAAAATGTTTTCCCTTTTTCTGATATGTATAGATAGTCTTTATTGTCTGACCATTTACTCAGCATGCTTTGAATATAAGTTCAGTGTCACACACTTTTAGTTTTTCGCCATTAGCGGCTTCCCTTGCATTCAAATTAGGATTTCTAATGTCCTTTTCGAGGATATGTATAAAAATCTCATCCGCATTGCCCATTGTTGATCGGTTTAAACTTACTGATGCCTGAGAAGAAAAAAGAAGGAATTGCAGTGATAAATCTCGGGATGGACTTTCGGGTCCATTGTTTTTGCTTCTTGGGCAATAATGTGTGTACACACTGCAGTCGACAAAGAGTGTGTTGGGTAATTTTGTAGGCTTTGTCATTACTGGAGTTCTTTGGTATTTTCAAGGACTCATTTGTATTCAGCACATTTTCTCATAAAGTGACCGCTGGTGAAACTTACGCTTTGCAGTTCTGGTAAATGTTATTTATAGAGACGCTAGCAGTTCTTTTATTAATATTTATTAATGATTTACATTTATCGATACGGTAAGTCGTAGCCACTGGGCTAAACAGGGATGAGGTGCATCTATTTTCCTTTTGATCAAGAGACTGGAATTTAACAAAAATAAAATATTATTAAATTTGAGTGAAGAACAGTCGGAACAACTTGGTCTGTGTGCAATTTAAAATTCTATAACTCTGCTTTACAGCTTTTATATTTATTGCAATTAAACTTCATTTCAATCAAACGAATAAGTGTTTCACACATGTCGTACTCTCTTTGTTTGTTCTAGCTGACTTGTATTCAAGTAGTTGTCATTCTGATCACTGGGAAGTGCAACTGTTATAGCAGTTTCATTAGACCCCTCAGCTGCTACGAGCTTAGTGCTGATGCTTAATGAAACTCATACATGCGATCTTACAAATTTTTTAACTTAAATCCGCATACAAGTCATACCTAAGGACAAGGCCGCCCAGAGACTTTACGGGGCCTGGGGCAAACTTCTGTTGGGGGTCCCAAGACTATTTCAGAAGACTATTTTGTAGTAAGAGAAATTATATTAATCGAATAATTTTTTTTATTTTTCGGGGGGGGGGCCCTTTTTTCAGGAGATTATTTTGAATTTTGAAGTACGGCACAAGTTTCAGAATTTTCTTTCGGGAGAAATCTAATAAATACATTTTTTAAATTTTTTGGGGGGCCCCTCCGGCAGTTGGGAGCCTGGGGCAAAGTGCCCCAGTTGCCCCCCCCCCCTCTGGGCAGCCCTGCCTAAGGAGGACATTCAAAGAAGGTTTCTTGTGAGGGATACACGTTTTTGTCTCGATTATAGTATAAACGATTACTTTGTTCAAGTCATCCTTCATAATTTATTACGATTAAGCATTAACATCGCTTAACAAATTTAACTCATTACTGGAAAAATCAATGTTTGTGTTATTTTGAAAAAATGTGAACCATGAATATTGTTAATATTAAATGCAAATTTTTTTAGTATTATAATTACGCCGAAATTTTGACATTTCTCCCTTTTCCTTTTAACTATCATTTTCAACATGTTTTAAACAGTATTTTTCAATATACACACACACACACACACACACACAGTACTCACTAGAACTCTCCCTCAACTAAATGTATTAATACCTTTGCTAACTAACTGAACATTTTCTTTTTAAATGTATAGTTTTATGACGTGGCTAGAAGATTTCGCCGTCAGGTATTTAATCCGCACTGCTTTCGTCCTTCGAAAACAGAGTCATTTTACTGGAATTCCAGTTATGAACTATCTCCAACTTCATAAGCAACTGCAGAGTGATAACTCGTCGAAAAACATGGTTACTGGGGTCTTTGACTACTTCATGACTCTTGGTGGCAAGTTCAATGCTGCTTACTCAGGTCATTAGCAACCGTTGCGTCGAAATTAGAATTTCTAATTCAGTTTTCACATGTATCGTGATACCGAGTCCTATTGTTGCCCCGGCTTAAGGCTTTCGAATTCAGAAGAGGGTGAATCTGTTCGATAAATCTCCGATGTCCCGTTGCGTATGTATGTCTATTGTTCCTCTCTTTTCGAAGTGTGTATCGTAGACGAACAAAAATGTCGGTTTGTTCTTGTTTGTTTTTCGGTCAGAGAAGATCCCGCTAGTTGATATCTCGAGCGGCCATCTTTTCTGTATTAAAAGGAACTTGTTTTCCAGGTCAGTGGGTAAGCTTTAGTTATATCATTTAATCCTAAGGACTTACATATATTTTTATTTTTTTAATGTAATTCTTTGGTATACTCTTCGATGAACAGAACTTAACGGCGGAAACACATAAAGGCAAGCCGACAGTCAGTTAGAAAGCGAATTTCAACTTCCCTCAAGAGGATTTATCCTGTATCTGGTATTCATGATATTCTGTAATATGCTTTTCTGGGCAATTTTCATTGTTATATTGCTAAATTTTGCAACATGATATTATATCTGATCTATACAATGGTTTACTTTCTAGTATTAACAAAGATTTGCCATTTCTAATCTTTATTAATAGTAGACAGTGAGCCGAATTCAAGGAGAATTCGAAATCGGATCATTTGTAAGATTTGTTTCTTCAATTTGTTAATGCATTTATTGTATAACCACTGATATATTTCAATATCCGTTGAACCATGGATGGTGGTCCATGGATATATTCATCGCAGATATATTTTATTTTTGATTTTCTCTTTTGAAAGTATATTACCAATGTAAAATACCAATGTGTCTTTACTGAAAAAATAATAATAGAAAGTAAAATGTATGACTTTTATTTTTACATAATATTTAAAAATGTCAAATTATCAAATTCAGTGTAAATAGTTTTCTAGAATTGGGGCGCGGTGGCTCGATTGACAAAGGCGTCGAGCTAGTGATCTGAAGGTTGCTGGCTCGATGCCGGTCGCTGACAAATCCACCGCCATGTGCACTTATGGTGGTTGGTGCACGTAAAAGATGTCGTGACTGCAGTGTCCTCCAAGTTCTCAAATATACCTCTGGAGGTGCGGGGTCAAGTGTTCCGGCCTCGCCACTTGACTCGGTTCTAAATTACGGGACCGGCTTGTAGGGGGTAGTGCAGACCGCATATATGGTACTCCCTTAAATGAATGGCCAGAATGAATGGCCAGCAGTCTTGCGGTGTGAGTTAGGGCGGCCGTCAGCATTCGATGTTGACTACTACTGGTCTGGTGCCTGCAAGACGTTGTCTGCCCGGTAATTCTCATTTGGGCGAATGTCTAGAAACGACAAGTGCCTCCGCATTTGAGAATATAAAATAGTTTTCTAGAATTATTTTGCAAATGCATACCAGTTTTCATAAAACTATCACTAGGTATTATCTGCCTCTTTTAACGTTATTCAAATATTTTGTAATTGCAGTATAGGTTATCCTTCACAATAACAGCATTTTTAAAGTTAATGTTATTGAATGGTAGTTGTTTTCTCTTTAAGGCGCAAAATCAGAGGGTTGAGGAGGTCAAAGATCTTTCTCCTCTTTACTTCTCAGGAGTCTTTTCAACAAGGTCTCGGGCTCGATTCCTAATACGTTCAAGATCCACTTTATCCAAAACTCCTATCAATGATGAAAAAATTATGAAAAAAAATCTGAAATTTATGGGTCAGAAAACCTGTTAGCGACTACACTATTTAGGAGCCGAGGCTAATATTAGAGGTCGTGGTAATCACTCAGTCCGTATAAAACATTAGTATGTCAATTCCACTGAAGGTTCATACCAGATTCTGAAGGTATTATGGTTGGCATCTGTAACATTTTAGAACCGGCTTTAAGCCATAGGTTCCGGTCGGTTTTGCCGGTGGCCGTGGCATTCAAAAACCCATCTAACCTATCACTGATTGTACATCTCATTGTGTAATCACCACTGCTTAACTTGAACCTTGAGATTCTGCAGGTATTATGGTTGGCATAAGTATCTGTAACATTTTAGAACCGGCTTTAAGCCATAGGTTCCGGTCGGTTTTGCCGGTGGCCGCAGCACTCAAAAACCCCATATAACTTATCACTGATTGTACATTTCATTGTGTAATCACCGCTGCTTAACTTGAACCTTCCATTGCTTGTTTGAAAATCTGTACTAAAAAAACTATTAAATTTAAATTTAAACCCCTCAAGGACTACTCGACTATTTTAATATTTAATTTTACAAGCTGATGCTGGTAAATCAAACTTGAATGCACTTGCTATGGGCTGTACTCCATATTATCCACAAAAGAATTATCGGTGTGACAGTTAATACCGGCATTACAGAAGAAAAAAAAGGTTTAAAAATGGGGGGAAATGCGTGAGAGAATGCCGACACATGTCTTGTAAAAAATCAATTTTACGAATTTTCTGCAGAAGAAATACTGAAAACCTGTTCATGTTTTATTATTAGTAGTGGTAAATCCTATTTAAATCATCATTTAAAATATCTGAATTGTTCAACGTTTTCTAGATCTATAAGTCTAATTTTGTATTAGCCGTATTTTCACCCGGTCATTACCTAGCACAGAGTTTATACACTTTATAATTTTTTAGTGTATTTCATCTATTTTTATATGAAATAGACGTAAAATTTTACTTTATGAAAATTATCAACCCTGTGTACTGGGTATGCTAGTTACGCTGCTACAGTAATTTATTCCGGCAACTTGTAATACTTCTTGTGATAAAGATCACTATTTTTGCCGGATACTGTATGTGAAACGTCCGTTTCACTCAGTTTTTGCGTTAAGAATGATAAACATATACTGTTTCGTTATCTCGGCAAAAAAAAAAAATGTAATTGCAAGTTCATCATTGGAGATTACGTTTAAAATTATCTAGTTGGGGGAAATAACTGTTGAAATACTACTGTTAACATTAGTCAAACTTTATCATTTAATCACAGTCTATATCTGCGATTTTAAAAAAAAAACTAATATAATCGAAGCACCCATGTTGAGACATAGTGATTAGGAGGTAAAGAGTTAATCAAACATCTCCATTCAGCCAAGACAGGAATAAATATTTTTTTCTTATATTTATTAACATCTCTTGCATAAGTTCCTGATATCGAGAGATTGTAACAGTGGCATAACAAACTCCGGCTTACTTAACCTTTTCCTTACGGAATTGGATAGCATGTATCTCAAGAATACGGGCCCAAGTATATATATATATATATATATATATATATATATATATATATAACCCCCTTAATGGCCGTACTTTCAAAGAGGGTATGAAATTTCCCGTTCTAAAGAGGGAATCGGTAAAATGAGCCCCGTAAGCTAAAGGTTAATAAATACAAATTGAGTATTTCCTTATCCGGAAGGCTTTGGATCAGAAATGTTGCGAATCCAGGAGCTATTGCATTTACGAAACAAAATATCTTGGGGATGGTACATCTAGTTCAAATACAGAATCAACTTTTGGCTCATATATACCCTGCAAACATGGCCTGGAGGTAGTTTATACAATATTTTTTAACAATTTTGGGCATGAAACGATAGTTCTGTGTACTGAACCGCAGTACCGCCCACTGGATAAGCGGCGTCTTAGTTCAAAGGTTGTACTTTTTCACCCTCATAAAATAGAATTTGCAGATAGAATTATGTATTTACCATCTGGAAATGGCACCCCCCCCCCCTTCCACTCACCCCGAACAGGTCTGTGCGGGTCACAACCTGCACAACTGCACTGGACGACCTAGCTGTACAATTAGAAAGTATTACCGTATTAGGGCCTGTTCACATAGGAGTCCGTTGCGTAGCGTTAAGGAAAAGATGACGTTGAGACGAAAATAAACCAATCATAGGCGTTAAAAAGTTTAGAAATGAAATTTTTAACGCCTATGATTGGTTTATTTTCGTCTCAACGTCATCTGTCCCTTAACGCAACGCAACGGACTCCTATGTGAACAGGACCTTAGTCCCACATTGGCACAATCTGGTGGGGTTGTCTAGTTTCCCCATCATTTTCTGGCATTTTTACACTATTGAATGAGCAAGCATTCATCTTACATTTATTTTTACAGGAGGTAACAGTTAAAACATTAACTTCATCATTATTATAGTGGTAATAACGTAGGTTAGATGTGGGCTTTTTTCGTTTCTAATGTCATATCAGCACGTGGATAATTTCAAATTTTGAGGCACTCTTTAATTCGATTTTCGGTGACAATCAACCTGTATGATAATTATCAATAGACAACATTTATATGTCTCTTGTTTACGTTTTGTTCCTAATGCAGTGGCAATTTCTTTTAATCATAAGTGGACGTAATAAACCTGAAGTGTTAGTAAATAATCATCAAGATGAGAATATCTTGGAGATATAATTGATAATCCAGATCTCCATATAATTGATAATACAGATAAGAATGACTTCTAAAAGCTGATAGCACAAATAATGTAAATAGTAATTCAACATGAAATGATACGTATAAAGAGGGCATAGACAACCGAACAAATTAACAGAAAACCAGCCCTAGCGTTGAAAAATTTTAACCTTTCAATAAAAGATTGCGCAGTTGCAACAAGTCCTCATACTGAAAACAGACAAATATAACTAAAAGTAAGTAATTCAACAAAGCAACATAATTATTGGCAGGAAGAATGCAGACAAAAATAAACCGAAATCACGCACTTAGGGCTTAACGCACCACAATGCAAGATTCTGTAGCAGTAAAGGAAGTATACAGAATCTTGCATTATGGTGCGTTGAGCCCTAAGTGCGTGATTTCGGTTTATTTTTGTCTCCATTCTTCCTGCTAATAATCATCTAACTTTATTGAATTACTAACTTTTAGTTATATTTCTAAAAGCTGAAACACATTTTGATGTCTTGTATAAATCCATTTTTATCCTGAAAAAAAAAACTGATCGGGAAATTTATAGTTATGTTAATTTACGATATCCGTACACGATTCAATTAGAAGAAACGCATCTCTGGAGCTATCTCTTTGTAAATTTCTTAGATGTAACATTTTGGCGTGTGAAAATGGTAAATGAACTTAATAACTACCCTCAAAATCTATTTTACAATGTTTCAAGTGTGAACCACCGTTGTTGTGTTCAGGTGATTCCTTAATTATAGCGTATCTTTTGCGTGACTGCGGATCTGAACTTGGCCTTCACCAGTATAAGCATTTATTAGCAATTTAACCGTTTCATGACTTCACCCACAGAATCATGCTCACCTATTAACGAAAATCTGTAGAGTCAAACACGCGGTTCGGTGGCTGTAATTTATCATTTTAGGCATTGGTTGACTGCGTACAGCGAGGTGCGCGTGCAAATTTTGTTTGCGTTGAGGTGTAGTTCCTATAAGATGTTTACTAAAGGACGGAGCAGTGCAGGGTAGCGTGTGTCACGCTCAGTAGCTTATATTGAGGTACAATATTTTGAGAGTTGCCGCTTATAAAGCGGTGTAAAAAAGGGCAAGGTCATTGTGACAGTTTGGGCAGCAAAGCAAGCATGGAATTAGTTCTTTTTATACTATAAATAGTTATATTTTTCAACATGGGGCTTGTGGTGGCCCTGTGATACAGCGCGCTAGCTTGAAGTGCTGAGGGTGCTCGGATCGAATCCCAGCGTCGTGCCACTAAAGTAACTCCTTTTGTGTCTCCCTTGATAGGGGGCAATGCTGATCCGCCTATATGGTGCCCCCCCATAATAAAATGGCCAGCAAGTTGCGGTGAATTATAGGCGAATGTCTACACGACAACTGCCTCCACCTATAAAAAAAAATAAATTCAGGTAGTCTGTTCTAACGAAACTACCACGGGTTATTAACGTAGAATCACTTATCGTTGCTTACTTCATTTGTATGTTTATACGTATGTATGTGTTATGTATATATGTATCTATATATATGTACGTATATATATATATATATATATATATATATATATATATATATATATATATATATATATATATATATATATATATATGTGTGTGTGTGTGTATGTCAAAATTTTGACGCATTTTGGTACTTTTCTGTTTAACTGTTTACTACTTGTCCAAGCGATACAGACTGGGTTTGGAGCGCTGCCAAAATTATAACTCGCAACGCAGGAAAAAAAAAATTTTTGAAAAAAAATTTCCGCCACTAAATACTTATTTTAAATTCTAAGGATGTTCAATTCAGTTTAAAACAATATTCATTATTCTCATTCTGTATATACAGTTAAAAATTGAAAATTTAATAATTCCGAGATTGAAGGTCCCTTGTCCACTTAAACGTAGATTATGAAGAACTCAAAATAATTTCAATATCACAACAAACAGAAATCATATTTCATTCTTGTCTTTATTCTTTATTCAAAAATTGTATTTTATTTTATCTCATTATTTTGATAACTTCTCAGTGTTCAAGAAACCATAGACTTGTGTTTAACCGAAGGATCTTGACAACAATAACTCTGGTTGATTTATAATAAACGTCGGTCACATTCTGTACCTTGGAGCCGGAAAAAATAATATTATTAGCTGTAGTTACTTTTAATAAAATTCATAAACAGCATAGTTTATTTAGAGTTACTCAAAACATTTTGAAATAGAGAATAGTATACTTTAATTTTATAAAAATTCACCACAATGATTAGTTTTTCAAGAATCCTCGAAAAAAAATCTTAAAATACAGTCGAACGCCGTTATAACGAACTTCGGGGGACCAAAGGTTTTGTTCGCTTTATCCGGTGGTTCGCTATATCCGAACAGTTAAGAAAATGCTAGAGTTCACAAAATGTATAACTCATTAGTCGCAATGTGTATTCAATAATGATGTATTAAAATTGATAAAATATATTATAAATGATCATTAATTAATTAATTCGAATAAAACTGATTACATTAAACTGACATAATACTAATTAAATTCGTACAATAGGAAAACGGTGGGACCAAAATTTTCGTTCGTTATATCCGTGAGTTCGTTATATACCGGGTTCGCTATAACGGGGTTCGACTGTATAAATTACAAAATTTTTAATACATAATTGAATAACTTTTATTTTAAGATAGCTCAATCGCAAACTCTATTTTAGTAAAAACTAGTGATTACGTTTTTCTTTTTTTTTTTCGATGTCTCTTTTAAACCAGTTAACCGTAAACAGAAGGTTCCTCTTTTAGTCGACAAATGGCAGCAATGAAATCTGAAATGAATTCATCTTTTGCCATGGCGAGTTGGATTTAACAATGAATCTGCTATGAAGTATAAATAAATATCTCGGTATACCATGGTCGATTTTAAAGAAACTTTTTTCAATTCCTACTATTAGTTCACACTCTCTCTATATATATCTTGTTCAAATTTTCAATCGTTAATAAAAGTACTTTTTATTCATCCACTCAAGTTCAAATACATTTTTTTAAACTTGTAGTGGATGACACTTGATGTTAATACAGTTTTTTCAAATATTAATTCATTAATTAAATTTAATTAATCAATTTTAGTTTTAGACTATATATATCTTGTTCAAATTTTCAATCGTTAATAAAAGTACTTTTTATTCATCCACTCAAGTTCAAATACATTTTTTATAAACTTGTAGTGGATGACACTTGATGTTAATAGAGTTTTTTCAAATATTAATTCATTAATTAAATTTAATTAATCAATTTTAGTTTTAGACCTAGAGCGTCTCTTGCTCTTGAATAGTAATTTCCCTCTTGTTACTGTGTAAACAGTAGCACTGCGGTATCGCGGGCTTCTCCCGTCCTGTAGGTTGCGAGATCGAATCCCCAGCCTGACAAACTTTCTCTCTCTCTTTCCTCCTCTCCTAATCTCGCACAATAGGCAAGGTTCTGGCAGGCAATCCTTTTTTTCAATTCCTACTATTAGTTCACACTCAAATTTTTCTTTGTTGACCTAAGTAGGAATTGACTTTAAAATTTTTTTTTTTTATATATTACTTATTGTTCTTCTTCTCATATCAAATGAATTGTGTTTTTACTAAGATGTTGCTGTTGTGCCAGGGTTTTACTCTGTTAAAAACTCAATTTTTGAATGTTACGTGCATACTATGTCAGGACATTCAAACTCGTCAGTCAAACTTACAAAACTTCCTTGCTCGTTGCTAGACAATGAGGAATGGGTGGGCATTCTTAATCTTTTTAACATAAATTATATGAAACTAATATTAATAGGATTCAGGCTATCATTTAAACCTTGAGCAATCATGTAACAAAAGGTCATTAATTGCGAAACATCGATGGCAATAATACTATATATTAACACGGTGATTTTTTTGGGGGGTAGAGGGGTTCGTAACAAAGGGTTTCAATTGAAAATGAAGTTAGAGGAAGAATAATTTTCCCTAGGCAATGTAGTTTTTAAGGAATCGGGTGTGGTTTGGTTTGGTTTCGCTTTGAGCACGACGGTCATGTTTTGCAACAACGGGCTGG
The DNA here is from genome assembly GCA_907164885.2 of Dolomedes plantarius. Taxonomy (NCBI): domain Eukaryota; kingdom Metazoa; phylum Arthropoda; class Arachnida; order Araneae; family Dolomedidae; genus Dolomedes; species Dolomedes plantarius. The sequence goes on from OU015498.1 coordinate 83,444,859, forward strand.
AGTGACGGATGCAGACCGGCTACAAACACCCACGCCTAACGCTGTATTAGAAATTGCTGGGTCTAATTCCGAAGTTTCACGCCTTAGCCTTTTTACCATCGTCCAGCTGTATGAGAACGGGAGTTAGGATTTTTTTTATTCATTTCATAGATCTAGAAATGTTGGACTCGTATATTTAAATGTATCATTTAAACTAATATACATGTAATATACTGCTGATATGTTTTTCGATTTTTTTCGAGGTCCATAGCGATATCAGTCCCATTTTATTTTCAAACTTCCTGTATTTCTTTCTCTTTTTTTAAATAAAAAGGTCTCTTATCTGCTTTGAAGTTAACTGTCACGCTTTTTACTCCTAAGCATCCGTATTTTTTACGCTTTGTTGCTAAGTCTGCTTTATAATTCTAGAGCTGTCAGAAACTCCTTAAATATGCCGTAAATCACTGTGGTTTATTTTCTGAAGTCCGTCTCATTCCACACACAGAAGCTTAACTTTTATTTTAGTACCCAACAGTGCGGAATCGCGCACTTCCCGAAAACAATTTACGCGAAAGCGCGCCAAAAACTCCTTTTTATTTTTACCACCAGATTGAAAGATGCAATTCAACATGCATAAAAATTACTCCTGATTTCGGGGGACCGAATGCGTGTCTATGCTTTTTCGTGATTATCAAGCGTTTGGAAATCCCATTTCCTCAGTATTAATCTATTTCAAATCATAAAATTATAGTCTGAAATTATAGTCTGAAATTATAGGTTGTACATTTTTATCAATATTTATTAACACTCGAATTCTTCTGAAAAAGGAATTCTCAAATACCTTATCATAAGGTGACTAAACAAAATCATAGAGAAATTATATATCTATCAAAATGCTTTACGACAGATATCATATAAAGTTTAACATTCTTGCCAAAATTTATCTCGGGCTTTTTTTAAAATTAAAATATAGTTCACATAATAAGAATGCCAAACTAAAACACACGAACATTTAATTACAGGACATAACAGAACACTCTACATGTTGATACAAAAGTAACGAACTAACACTAAACGAACTCCGGTAACATGGTCACATGACATAGTAGGTGCTGAAAAGAAGAGTCTGTGTGTGTGGGAGGGAAGAAAACAATCCGATACAAACGAATATACAGTCGAACCTCCATATATCGAACTTCCATATATCGAAATTTTCTATATATCGAACTCTTAGCAAATCTCCATGTTCATTAGATAGAAAAATTGTTTCTATATATCGAATAAATCTCTATATATCGAAATTTTTTCAAGACAAATTGGGAGATTTTATTCCACTTTAGAACAAAATCTCTAAATTTTTGGCATTTGAAACAATACGTCATGGACTTTAATTTGCGGAAAATGACCCTGATTAAGTTTTAAGTGGACTGAATAAATAAAAAATGTAACTGTGATCATTGTAACCACTGCCTGGATTATTGTTTATTAAAGGTATGTAGTACTCAATAACTCTATCATATTAATTCATTTTTTAGTTATTAACTTTCATTTAATGGGTTTCGCATATAAATTAGAAATGGAGTTTCGTATACGAAAATTAGCTTTAATTTTGTTTTAGGAGAATTATGATAAAACTAAGCTCAATTCTGTATATCGAAATTTCTATATATCGAATTTTTTTCCGGCAATTTGCTACTTCGATATATGGAGGTTCGACTGTATATCATAAAGAACTACGTAAAAAAGACGTAGTCTTACAATATCCAATTTTGAACCGAAATAGAATTGTACGGCATCGTTGTCCATGAAAAAAAAAGGAAATTGAGAAAGGCAATAAGATATACTACATCGTTTAATTATTGTTGTTGTTCCTAATGCAATTCCCTGGCCGGAAGTTACAGACCAGGTCCATATAGGCTTTGCGGACTGAGGAGTGCGTCTCCGGTTTATAACAGCACCACAAGGATCGTTTTCCGACTTGGCTAGGTGCAACCTCAATTTTGACCGAGCAAACCCAGGGCCAACATCTGGGGGATCGTACCTTCACCACACGCTGACCTCAAAGAAGGACTCCGGTCTACGGATTAAACGGGCCCATATCCGGCCGAGACTCGAAGGTATTTAATGGCAATTGTTGAGGATCCGAGCACCCTCAGTATTGAAAGCCGATGCTCTACCACTAGGCTGCCTTGGGTCCTGTTTAATTATTGAACTTAGAAATTGTCGTCATTGTATCATTGCTGTAATTTTAACAATTTCTGATAAATTTCTTAAATTTTTCGCTATTGGGATAACTGAAAGTAGCATTTTTTTTTACCTTCATATTTTACTGATTCACGGGGCATGATTCTGAAGAGACATCTACAAAAAATTTGTGTAAGTGAAATTGCTATTTTCCTGTTCATGTAATTTTAAAATGACTAAAATCCATCCTAGATTCTGCTCCTTTTTAGTGAGCGAACAAGTGACTCTTTCTACGAATAATCTTCATCATCACTTTTCAGACTTGACTTTATATTGGGCTTCCCGTCGTTTTGTGGTCGAAAGACTTTAGACTGGTGCAGGATATAATATATATTTTATATATATATATATATATATATATATATATATATATATATATATATATATATATATACCTTACTTATTTAATATTATTTTGCAGTTGAGTTTGAAATTTCTTTTATCAGCAGGTGAATACATTATCTCACCAGTTTTTTGGGATAACAAGCTAACAAGTCCTACCAATAAGGGGTCAGCTGAGATGACTGGCCTTGATCCCAACATCTTGGCGGGTAAAGACAAGATCAGAATTTTTGGATGACAATCCGAACTTTTTTACAACGAAAAAAAGTATATTTAGTAAAAAATGGAAATGAAATCAAGGAACTGTCAGGAACAAAGGAAGACTTACGAAGTAATACATAAAAAATATGATTTTTCTTCATGATAGGAAATTTTCTTCACAATGAGCAGAGATGAAATTAATTTCCTGGAAAAAAATTATTGAACGATTTTGGACATAAAACCCTTTTCCAATTTTCCCCTATACTCTTGAATTAAACTTAATGTAATTTTTTTTAAAATCCGTTTACAGTCGTTGGGATAAATTTAAGGCTAGCCACTTTTTTTGTCAGCGGAAGAAAATTTTAGTGTCCAGGAAATATAAACTTACGCACTTCGAAGATAGATTTCATTAGCCTAAGTAACTAACTACACATACCTTTTTATATTGCACATGACTTTGAATTCACAGAAATTATAAGAGAATTTTCAAAAATAGAAGGTCATAAAGTGTGTTAAAAATTTTCTAACACAGTAGGTACTTTTTTTTGTTCTGGGGTCATTGACCCATCCACAACATGAATCCGTTGGCTACTATATTATGTGAGTACCATATAGGTGAACCACCACTGCTCCTTCAAAAAAGGACAGCACGGGAATGTCCATGCCTTATCCGGGATTCGAACCCGAGCCCACGCCGGGGAAACCCGAGACCCTGACTACTAAACGATGTAGGCGGTTGATTTTAAAATAAATTATAAACATAATTTTTTATATGCTGCAATGTTGGAGAATGCATTGATTTTTTTCCGCACATTTCATCAATTATTTTCTTAAGCTCAGGATGATAGATAATTTTCAAAAATATATAATATAATTCATATAAATGCACTATTAAAAATTTGAATCTTCATTAAAAGGGCCCTTTATGTGTCAATGGAATGGCTCCGGACAATCTCTGTTAGTCCCGGCATATTAACAAGCATTAATATGCCTATTAATATTGCCTAACAAACATTAATATTGCCTAATTTTCACATTTGTTGATAGCATTGAAAATGTTTTCAGATTTCTTTCAATAGCTGGAAAAGTCTTTAGACCTCGCCGTATAGATTACGGATATTCAACTAGTTTTACCAACTAGTCTTAAAGTTGTATAGGTATTAGTAAAATTCTCTGAATCGCAGTAAATCATGGCAGCTATTTTCTGAAGTATCTTTCATTCCAGGTCAGTGAAGTACGGAAGCTCAACTTTTAGCTCTCAACAAGGCATATCCGCGTCTTCTGAAGCACGTTTTATTGTCTTAAGAGCGGCAGATACTGTATCATTATCACCGTGTAGAAGTACCGTCTTCCTAGCCGAATATTCCCAGTGGCACTAACTTAAAAAAAAAAAAAAACACCAACACTCTCGGAGACTCTTTCTGGTCGTAAATTTAACCTCAAATTCACGGCTTTGTGGAAATAAACTGTGTCGAGGAGGCCTCTCTTTTGGAGATAAATCCCCTACTATTCTAATCGCCGTTCTTCGCGGGAGCTAGCCGCGAAGCCTCTTTTGCGCTCTCCTCGTTCGATAACGGATGACTGCGGTGAGTGAGCTCCATGGCTGTTTTATTTTTGAGGGGAGGTCTTTTACCCCCATCGGAATTTTTCAAGAGGTTGTCATGTTACTCGGCGTGGGAGTATTGAGATTTGCCAATGGTGTGAAATGATTCAGGAGTGAAGAAAGGCTTCTGAAACTTTTTTAGCAGCTTCTCTGTGTTTATTTTAGTGTTTTCTAACGAAACCGCGGTCATGTTTTTTGCACTTCACAAGTCTGAAACCCGTCATCAATAGATTTTTTTTAGAATTTATTCATCTTTGGAACGGGATAACTAGTGATACCTAATTTTCATATTTACGAAATGCGAATAAATGCAAAAACTATTTTTTTACTCATTTTCGGCGAAAACTTGGCGATAAACGGCTTTTTAAACGAAATTAGGTAATAATATTGATAATTTATTAACATAATTGCTTATCTAAGACCCCCCACGGTCTTTAACTGAGAGATCTCAATCTCGAAATTTGCTTATTACTTATTGCTAAAGACTTAATGAAGAGAATGTGAAGACTACTACAATATTAGCTTTTAACAAAGAATTTTGATACTTACCTAACCAAGTAAGTAAAATTGTGATTTTTTTTTTAATAAATGCGGAATTTTTGAACTTATATATATTATATATATATATATATATATATATATATATATATATATATATATATATATATATATATATATATATATATATATATATATATATATATATATATATATATATATATATATATATATATATATATATATATATATATATATTTGCGAATAAATGCGAAATTTTATATATTGCAATTTTTTTTGCGAAATTTCGATATTTTTTATGCGAAATTTACGTATCTCTAGGGATAACTGAAGATGAACCAGCGAAAAATCTTTAAAGGTCATTGCTTGATAAGAGTGCATACTGTCAGAGTGCATAGGTTTAAATAGTATTGCTATCATGCATCCTGAAATTTAAGTGTGTGAATGCGTGTGTTTGGTCTAAATTTAAATATATTTTTTTAGTTGCTATATTTTTCCTGTCTTAGTTACTCCTTTCAAGAGATTTATCTTTCGTTCTGCGAGGCGACTTATAATAAATTCTCAGATGAAACTGTCTGCCGTAACTCATAAAAGTGATGGTCATGCAATTTTATTTCTCCTCACGTGTCCTATTTCACCTTCGAACTCGGTAGTATTTTAACATACTACCACGAATTTTCTAGATGTCTCTGTGGTGAATGGCACGTCTCTTTATCCCCTATTTCGAGTTTACTCCTCCACTGTTCGCTGTCTTTTAAAGACGTAGAAATTTACCCTCTTATTTGTCAGTATTCCACTCGACTTCCGCTCGGCTCTTCCGATAATGTTCTAGTAGAAACCTGAATGGTTATTTTTAATGCATATGAAAGACAAATTCGCTATCCTAACTTTTCTTAACAAAATGCAAATAATGAGTATAGTTAGAAGGTTAGTTGAGAGATACTGACTTAGATATAATGACTTAATAATGAAAAATCAGTGACATAATTCTTGAGTTTTACTTTCCCAAAATTGAGAGTAGTGTCGAAATCAAACTGAGTCTATATATATATATATATATATATATATATATATATATATATATATATATATATATATATATATATATTAATATTTATTCGTAAATGTGTAGATTGTATGGCTGGATTGCTTTATTTACATGTACTCGGCTCTGAAATCCCTTTAAAAAGATTCCAATTTTCCGAAATTCTTAAAAATACATATGAGTATAATACCTGAAAAAAAAATCGCAGTTTTTCTAATTCTTATTCAAGAATTAAATTTCATTTTCTTCATTACGTAAAATTCATTACAATTTCTTCAGAAAAACTCCTAATATATTGGAAGACATGAATAACATAAACGAAGAGTGCTCTGAAATTTATGAAGGTGAATTTTAAAACGCACGAGTCCTCAGACATCAAAATGAAGGAGAGTGAACACTTCCAATTTGCATTTATTTTGAGGCATCAGTGAATAGTTGCTACTCTTTGGTTTGAGGAAGAAGGCTGGATATCTTTGACACGAGAGGCATACTGCTTGTTGTTTACTGGATTGATTTCTAAAAGCTGACTTAAAATGTTTCACTGTACTACCAATGTTTGATAATTAAATGTTTTTGCTACATATGTTGGTGCTCGGTTTTTTTACCAATATTAGTTTAAAAGGAAATGCTTTAATTTCTCAAAACTAGGATATGAGTTCGTTCAATTTACTGCCCCCACATGAAATAAACCTTTCTTGTGATTAACTCCTTTTCTTTCTGTTTTAGGTCTAGGAACACTGACCTTTACAAGGAATTTTGAATTCAAAGTTTGATGCAAGAATCCGCATGAGGTAACTTTAAACTATCTCAATATTTTCCATCCTCGTAAAATTAATGCTTTTTAAAAAAAATTTGGACACGTATAATATTAAGTCTCTTATTAGTAATGTGCTATGTAATTGTATAGCTCACTATTTACAACTACATAGCAAAACTTTTGAAGCGAGAATTTCAATTAGAGCGTGTCATTAAATAGCATAATATTTGAAGTCACATATGACACACATTAGTTATTTCACTTATTAAAAGCTATATTGTTCTTTTTGGTGCGTGGCATTGTAAATTATTATGTCAACCAATTTAATGTCCATATTATCTAGTTAAAGTTGTATTTGTGAGAGCAAATTGGGACTCTTTTTGCTGAAGGAGAAAATGAAACAGAAATTCCCTATGAGGATCCGTTTCTAGCGCATATTTTATCACGTAAATCTTTAATGTACTTAGTTATCAATTTGCCAAAGTAAATTCAATAGTTCGATTGTCTTTTAATAATAACGCTGTGTTTAATTATATTTAGTTCAAAGAAGAATTTGGTTAAATTAAGAAATTATATCAAAGAATTATGCGATGAAAATCTGTAAATTTAAGAAAAATAGAATGTATAAAAAGAAATGATGCTATTAATATGCACTAGAGTTTAACAACTTGACATGAAATTACTAAGTCGTACGCGTATTCTACACGCAGACCCAAAGGCTTTTAAGTGCACAAAAGGGTACAAAAATATCTTTTACTTATATTCAGGAAATTAAATAACTTCCGTATGGTATTAATTTGCAACAAAAGTTTTTGGTTTCTTTCATGAATTATATCTCAAAGCTTTTTGTGAACAAGAAAATTATAATTTATGTCATGACACTAAATATGTTTATAGAACAAATATGGCAAAAAACTACAACAACTATTAAACATATTTTATTTGATGCTTTTATCAAATACACACCTACATATTGAATTTTTTTTTACTTTTAAACGTTACTTTAAAAAGAAAGGTCCGTTACCCATTGTTAGAAATTGAATTCTCTCCATTTGTTAAGGGGGGGGGGGGACGGATCACCTTAACAACTCCAAAAAACTCAATTTTTTATTATGATTTAATTTTAAAGAATGGAATGTAAGGAATATTTTTAATAAATTAAGTCAATACTACAATTAGAAGCGATTTTATGGCCTAATGTATAAAGCTAATAGTGCAGTAATTTGTAGAAACTTTAAACTTTAAATGTCTTTTTCTAAAAACTGTTATTTTCAAACTTGTGCGCACTATTTCTTCAAAACTTATGGTCACAAATTGCTAAAATTTTGTATACATGTATATCTAGTATATTTATAAAATTTCCACCTAAATTTTGGTAAGTACATATTACAAATTTTTTTACAGCAATTTTTTGTGAAAATATTTTATGATATTTCTTGTACATTGCAATACATTTGCCTGAAAAAAAATTTATGTGAAATATAGTAATTATTTTAGGTGTAGATTAAAGTATGACCTATGGATAGAACATGTACAAATTATTTAATATATATCTTTTGTAGTTTTTAAAAAATTCTGCGCACAATGCATTGACCTAAGATTCATTATTCATACAAAATTAATTTTTTTTTTAAATAAAATGATTTATAATAATCTCTGAACAATTCTGATCTTGTTTTCTAATAGATTAAAGTTTTGTACAATTCACCCTAAAAAATTGGTCCAAATTAATTACAAATCAACTGTTTGATAACGCATTAAGCTTGGTAGTAAAATCAGTGTATTTTTGCGAGTTCAAAGGTGATATCACCCCTTAAGTAACTCCATGAGATATTCTATAAGCCATAATGGGATAGTCCCGTGGCATCGTTTCAGACATCGTAGTCGTCGCATTTAGAAAAAACTAAGTTGATACAAAATCCTGTCGTAGACCTGCTATTAATACATTCTTCAGTTTCAACTTTGCTTTAATTATTTGTACAATTCTCTTTATTATATCGTTTTACTGAGATAGTACTCAAACTTTTTTTTTATCAGCAGGTAACTCAAATATTCTCCGCTAAAAGCAAGATTTATCTGACGCCTTATTCCGTAGGCTTTTCATTTCATGGTATCTTTTACTTCTCTCTCTCTCTCTCTCCGAGTCCTCCTATCAATGCCCTGTCGATAACCCCCGTCTTTTCCAATCACCGCAACACCAAAGAGGCGCCAAACATCTACTAAATTGGCCCCTTTGAACAGTTCTGTGGCTATACGGTGGATCACAGGACGGGTTTCGGGCGTGATGAGACGTAATTTTCAGCACGCGGGTGGTATTTCCGGACCAAAAAATTTTCTTTATTATTTTTTAAATATGTGTTTATACACTACTAACGAGGCAGTAAATTAAAGGTAAATGTTTTAAATAAAAGTGTCTGATACTACTACTACTATTTCACGTTATTTAGCTCAAAATCTATAACTTATTTACTGAACGAGGAATTAAAGCGAAAATTGTTTGTTTTCGAAGTGTTTTGAAGAAACAACTAATAAAACTGCTTTTTTGATCACCACAAGATGGCGTCCTGGTATATTTCATAAATTTATAAAATTGACGTAGATAAAATTGCTCTTGGCATCTTAGAGATCTACAAACATTATACTTAATAGAGTACCTGATAAATAAGTATAGTTTTATGTCCGTCAAAAGTCATTTTAGCACTTTTATTCAAAAGCTTTATAAAATTGGCGTAATAAGTAATTTTTAACGTATATAAGTAATTTTTAGCAATTTGTTTTCTGATTTACCGATTGACTAGAACCGTTTAAAGATAAAATATTTTTTGCGATACACTTTGCATTTTTGTATTCATAAATTGGACGTGTAATCTTGCACGAATCCCTCAAGAATTAGCTGATATCTTTTGAACAATCATACAGTATGAAAATTGAATATCTCTACTGTGATAAATAGTTGGAGTTGCTCGCAGAGATGGGACGAATTTTTTTAATTCTAGTTTTACTTAGATATTAACACAATAAACGATTTCATTAATTTTTTTTATTTGCGTGTGTTAAAAAATTCTGCAACTCGAACTATTTATCACTGTACAGGCATTCAGTTTTCATGCTGGGAGGAAGTTCAAATGACATCTGCCGAATTTTGATGGATTCGTACAATATTACGCGTTCAATTTATCAATAAAACATTTAATAGCGCATACAGATTGGTACAGCGTTCTCTGCATCTGCCAGTGATTTATGTCTCTCTGTACTCTCTACTATGCGGGATCGCCTCCTCTGGCGGTCCATCAAAGAAAGAGAGTGGGGGGTCAGCGGGTCAAATGGTGTCGAGCGGGGTCGGGGACACACCACATCAAAAGAAATCTTGCGGCGGGAATGGGGGTGGTTCTAAATACCGTGTCTAATGTTACCGTGACTAATGTGATGACAGGAGTCGGGGAGAGAACTCTGTACCAATGTGTATGCACCATAAAGTGTGTCCCGAAACACATTTTCTCTTTATACAGTTCTAGTCAACTGACAGATTAGAAAACAAAGTGTTATTAATTAACCCCTTGAAAATAATTTGACTTTCGAATAAAAGTGCTAAAATAACTTTAGGCCAGTGGTTCCCGACCGGTGATCCGCGAGAGCCTCGGGAGTGGTCCGGCACCACATATGAAAAAGTTGCCAAATAGATGGGGATTTTGAAAGCAATGTTCATTGAACTAGATAGGCCGAATATATCCGATGACTATCAGGTGTTGAATTGAAATTTCTTAGAAGTTTAACATAATTATTTTATTATCTGAATGTGATACATAAGAATGTGAGTGCGTTAATCCTGTATCCCTTTTGCCTGAGGGATATTCTATACCCCCCATCCCCCGAAGGTCCCCCCCCCCCTTTAAGTCGATAGGGGTGGGGGTGGGGATGGAGAGTTCCCACATGGTTCGATTTCTGGCTTAGTGGTCCGCAGACTTCAACGGGTTGGGAAACACTGCTTTAGACGGACTTAAAACTATACTTATTTATCAGCTATGTTATTAACTATAACATCTGCTGATTTCTAAGAAGCCAGGTGCAGATTAATTTACGTTAATTTACAATATTATGTAGAACTTCATTTTACATAAGAGGAAGAAAAATCAGATAAGCTTCTTTTCTCCTTTGTCATTTATTCAATAAATCGACAAAATGAATTGTTCCATTTCCAGTTTGTTCACGCCAATTCGATTATCTGTCTGTATTGGTAACTGGAAAGACAGGATATAAATGTCCTTACGGATCTTTGGGCTTAAAGGGAAGAAAAAAAACGGCTTTCACGTTTTTTTCTTTTTTTCGACTTTGACAAACAGATGAAATTTGCTAAATGCGATTTTAGCTCTTGGGAAGAAGTTTATGACCCTTAATGTTATTTGAGAACGATTGTCGTGCTATGTGAGTATTAAGCTTTCGTTTCTAAAAAAAGGGGGGGGGGGATAAGAAAAAACCGGCATAGAGATGGCGGCGATTGCGGTAATGTTGCGGAAAAATTACGGTCATATATCTGTCATCTCGTCCGCCAAGTGAAACGTTCTATTTTCTTGAAAAATAATTTTTCTTTGAGTAGAGGGCTTTTATTAGTCTGCACTGATACTACAGTGAAAAAAAATATATGTCCTGAATTTTTTATGATGGAAAATTTACTTAGATGTTTATAACTTTCCAGTAATTTTTGTAATGAAGGAGTTTTATAATTACATTAAATTTGGAAATTTAATTTTTAAGGAAAATAAGCAGTTTGGGTCCTGAGAATTTTTAAAAGGCCTTTGAGTTTACCTGATAGCTCTAATGCTATCGATCAGGGCCGCCCAGAGACTTTACGGGGCCTGGGGCAAACTTCTGTTGGGGGCCCCAAGAAATATGATTAATCGAATAATTTTTTTTTTTTTTTTTTTTTGAGGGGGGGAGGCCTTTTTTCAGGAGATTATTTTGAATTCTGAAGTACGGTACAAATTTCAGAATTTTCTTTCGGAGGAAATCTATTAAATAAATTTTAAAAAATTTTTTGGGGTCCCTCCGGCAGTTGGGGGCCTGGGGCAAAGTGCCCCAGTTGTCCCCCCCCCCCCCTTGTGGGCGGCCCTGCTATCTATTAAAGTGAAACGGGGACACATTTAAGCAACGAATATAGAAATATGTGGTTAGAAGATCGTGATTCATGTTCAGAAATCTTTTAATTTTCTTACTTTCATATTATTGATTACAGTCGAATACCGTTATAATGAACTTCAAGGGACCAAATGTTTTGTTCACTTTATCCGGTGGTTCGCTATATCCGGACCGTTAAGATAAATGCTAGAGTTCCCAAAATGTATTCCTCATCAGTTACAATGTGTATTCAATAATGATGTATTAAGAAAATGATAAAATCTATTAAAAATGATCATTAATGAATTAAATCGACTAAAATCGATTACATTAAACTGACACAATACTAATTAAATTGCGTACAATAGGAAAACGGCGGGACCAAAATTTTCGTTCGTTATATCCGTAAGTTCGTTATATACCGGGTTCGCTATAACGGGGTTCAACTGTATATATTTTCCATTTATAAAATTTTTAACTACATAAGAAAAGTAAAATTCTTTAATAAATCGCTATATGTGTATTTCATGGAAAAACTAAATCTGAAATTAAAGAAAAGTAGATAATTGGTTAACAATCTAACTAAAATTTTATAGCCAAATGTTGTCGTAAATAAGAAACTAAATTTATCCGGATTCTTCAAAATTTTAAAGATTTAAATAATAATGAAACTGGGTTATACCTTCTAATTTTTGTGATGATTCACTCACATTGGGAACTTGATTCTCGCATTACTACATTATTTATATAAAATTTAGCCTGCAATGTCACAATGTTAAACTCTCCCTCTAAGGACCTAGGTAGAAGGAGTAACTAAGTCGTTAATCCTCAATTCCCAAGTCTGGGTAGCTTTTATCTCCATCCTTTTTTCTACAACGGATTTCAAGCGTCGGAGTACAGTGTTGGATATAGTAGAGATCGTCGGGCTCTCATCCAGAGCTAGTATCTACCCAGGAATATGTATTTGGCTTTTGCATTCAGTTCGGAGGCCAGTTTGAGACGGTACCGTCTCTCTGTCCAGGAAAAGTTTGAGATCTTCTTCATTCATGTATTCAGTATTCATGTATTGAACCATTTTAATAGAAAATATGTTGTTGTTGTTGTTGTTGCTTATGCCACTTGACCGACAGCAACATCAAGTCCCGAAGGCTAAATAGAAAACTGCATTAAGACTTTAACTTGTTTTGTGGGTCACCTCGTTAGTTAACAAGATATACACAGCGACTGACCTACGCTTATGCTCAAAACGTTACGATAAATGTTGGTTTAAAGCTGAAACATTTCGAGTCAAACGGCAGCAGCATTACAGGTGTTCTTGGCTAACCTAAAGTAGAGTGTTCCTATGTAACCTATCGTATACCGAAATGACATAAAGCAAAAACACAACTATCATGGACTTGAGTGGGAAGCTTATCCTCAGACTCGATTCAAAATCTACCGAATCGCATTACATAACACGTGAAACGTAATATAACACCGACATACATCTAAACTAAGGACAATTAAGTACAGTAAAACCTTGTTTATCCGGATCAGATTGGTAGACATTATTTTTATTTAATGTTCACATTAGATAATAATTTTTAACTATGATAGCAAGAACGTAACTACAAGTACGCCAAATATTCGCTTATTAGTTTGATTCAGCGTATATTTCCTGCATAAATTGTACAATAAATTATGGTAATAAAATTCTTTTTGTTGATTTTAAGAAAGCTTACCAATTCTTTGTTAAGAATGACGTGAAAAGTCATTTTTATATTTTTTAATGTCTTGTAAACAATACTATGTAATTTTGTTACAAAACATAGTTTTTTTATCGTAATGAATGGTAAGTCTGCTTAGTTAAGGATTTTCTTTTGCTTATTACCTATATTACCCGGATTATCCGGATTTTCGATTAGCCGGATTGCCTATGGTCCCAGTTAGTCTTGATAAAAGAGGTTTTACTGTATATTTATTTTACATAAATAGCGATGAAAAAAAGTCTCGCTTACCATTTGCACTTGTGTTTGGTAAAACTGTTTGATACCTTTTTTAACAATGTCATATCATTTTTTAACACGTAAAAAAAAAATTAAAAAATTAAAATACGTAATTTTAGAAAATTTAAATAATTTTTTAAATTGTATGATTCAATATGACATAAATTTTCGTCAAACTTTCCGTGACCATTCCAGTTTTTTCAGGATCCCCCCCCCCCCCTAGTGGATCGGAACCCACAGTTTTTGCACCACTACGTTATATATACCACAGGCAAAAAAACCTGATCACTATTCCCGTTTCCGTAAAAACGAAAATCCCCTGAGCATTTCACTCCATCTACGAAAACATGTAGTAACGTACGTGTTTCCATAAAAGTTTAATAGCATAAGTTATTTCCGAGAAGCGGGAGATATCTGTACCCTACAATTTAGGTTCTAGATAACCCAGCTTTTCTCCGTTTTGGTGCTAAAACTTTTCTCTGCTTTGGTACCCATAATATGTATATTCGCACACAATAGATTAGCGAGATCCTGACATTTTAATATTTATTCATTCCTGTTAATGTTGCAAGGTAGCAATCTAACAGCTGCTGAAATATATTTATACAGCTGGGAATTAAGTATAGGTAGTCTTACTCATTCCCAAACTAGTTTTTTGTCTAAACCCCTTAACCTTCGCGCCACATTTTTTTACCACAAGACAATGAAAGACTTACTTATGTATTGTTATCTCCTTTCGTGTATTTGAATATGTCTGAATTTATTGCATTTTTAAACGTAAGCTCATGTCTGTTATTGTTTTATACTGTCTAGCCAGTCTTTAGATGAACCCGAAAATGCTGTCAACAAGTCTTTGACACCACCTCTATAAAAACAGTGATGTTTCTCTTGAAAGTGGCTTTGTTGCAAAGAGAAACGATGGCATTAAACTTTTGCAATTCTATTCCCAAAAAAAAGAGTTAAACAATAAGTGTAAAGTAAGTTCGTTTCTGATTTACTGGAGATGGATGAGGTGTTTCATTTTTGTATCTTTTCACGGCAAGGAAGTAATCCTTGTGTTAAGAAGTAATAAAAAGAACTGCCAGTGTGCCTATTAAAAATTGTTGCTACTCTTATTATTATTAATATTGTTATTTTCAAAAAAATAGCACGAATACTCTGCAAGGAAAATTGCAATTAAGTAATACAACAACATTATGTTGTTTTTCAGATTGGGCAAAAAGTCCGTATAAACTTTAAAAACTCATAAAAACCGGAAAAATAACCAAAATAAAAAATGGTTTGCAGGGTTAGCATCGCTAGGTCACGGGATTTTTTTTAAGACAGGAAAAAAATAAAATTTAAAAAAACAGCCGACAGATGGCGCTGACGTACACAAGTCAAAGGGGTGTATCATCCCGGGTGTATCTATCTGGCCCATCCAGTCTGTTGGAACTGAAAGATGCGATCCGCCGAGAGGTGTCTTGTATATATTCGGACCTGCTGCACTCTGCCGTTGCTGGATTTGTGACTTGCCTGCAATGTATTATCCCCTATGGTGGGGGTAATGTGGATGAAGAAAATTCACCAAGAAGAAATATAATCCAAGAATTCAAGTAAATCAATGCAACGGTTTCAAGCGTAAGGCATTTATTCGTTTCAAGAGTCCAACACCAACTGACTATACACACACTTCGCGCTAACCGTGAAGCTACCAGATGGCGCTACTACTACGCTAAAAACAAATGCAATATACTATATACTTTCAATTTGCAACAGTGGAACTCCTACAACTGTAATAAACGATTTAGAAGCATTCTTTTCGTTAATTGCGTATATTTTCTTTGACTTGTAAACGTCAGCTCCACCTGTCGGCTGTTTTTTGAGTTATTTTTTTCCCTGTCTTAAAAAAATCCCGTGACCTAGCGATGCTAACCCTGCAAACCTTTTTTTATTTTGGTTATTTTTTCGGTTTTTATGAATTTTTAAAGTTTATACGGACTTTTTGCCCACCCGGTATTTTAAGTTAACCAAATAAATCTAAACCACGATTGTTACACATGAACACAGTAAAAAATCATTTGAACTGCGGCTCAATGGAATAAAATAGTATTAAAAAAATAAAAGTTTTTGATCGTTCTGAGAATATTTTTAAGGGTGTCAAAAGTTTCTTTCTCAATTTATCATAAAGATTTGTTTTTATACCTCCAGAAAATAACAAGATTATTACTCTATTATATTGATTAACTTTGGTAACTGTGACAAGACTCAGTATTGTTTGAAAACTTATGTGTTTATAACTGTAAAATGATGAAACAGGATAGTGAAAAATGTATGGCATAACGCCTGTACAGTGGTATTTTACAAATGCATATTGCCGAATTTGGTATTTTAAAATGCACCTTATTTAATGTGCTGTCCCTCTATATGATTGAAAGCTGTGACTCTCATTTTATCTGAACTTGATACCCGAAATTTAGTAATATCTTTTACGTAAGAACAAAACCTTGAAGAACCTTAATTAGAGAGACCATACTTCGCTTGTCAAAATATACAAAATTAAATAATTATTATTATGGAAGAGAATTTAAAAAAAAAAAACTGTAATGACCATCTGGTGCTGAATTCGTGTCCCCTACCCTAGAGGAAGGTGTTCGATAAATCACTGTGGATTTAAGAGGCATTTATCTACGACGTATAGGAAAATTGTTCTGAATGCCTTGCAAGTTCAAATTTAAGGTTGTTATATCCACATTAATTTATAGAAGTGCACGCATGCTCGGCCTGCTGGTGTGAGAACTTCACAAGCTGCAGCATTAGATGTAGTCGTCTCTCGGAACAAATCATGACTTTGATTTGTCCCGTGAAACAATCGCCTTCTCCTCCAGATGAACCTTGAAAGTCTCATTCCGACAATTATCTTTTAGGCGGCAGCTTTATGCGATAAATGATCTAATTTGCACATGCTCCCTATAACCACCTAATCGTTATTCTGCGGCTCTTTCACACTCTGGGGAATCACACCTGCGACAAGATTTCCAGCTGACAGATTGAAAAAGTTCGGTAAACAGGTAGTCCCTACCTTACCATGAAGTAGATTCCCGATAAATTAATTGCGAGTCGAAATTGACTAAAAATAATTAATTAACCGAGCATTTTGACGTAGCCTAAACATAAACGGGTTCAGAACATTTTACATTAGCCTGCAAATGGGTAAAAGCAACTTACACAGTACCCCTTTTATTTTTAAGACTTCATAATCAAAATGAAAAACATAATGATTAAGATTATCCGGGCTTACCCAATTTGTAGGGGACTCTGGCAGAGATATGATATTCTGCATTTTATTACTTTAAGGAGGTTCCTTTGGTTTGATATTGTCACATCGATACAGCAGTTTCTATTGGATGCGCATTGCTATCAATAGAAACATCGAAATACCTGTATTCGCTTCCAGCGATCCCATAGGAACGTACATGACAACTGTGAAATATTTCACAAATATGATTATAGCATCTTGAAGTAACATAATTATTATATTATTTGTATGTTAAAAGTTAAGAATTTCTCCTGCTGTATGAAATAAGTGCAATTTTGAAAATAAGTCCAATTTTAAGAAAAGTCACCTTATTGGTGACTTTTCTCAAAACCTTTTAAACCAGGAGAACCCGAATGCATAAAACTTGTTGCATTTATGTACAGTGGATGATTTCTATGTTTGTTCGTCTTAGATTGCGAATATAGGATTTCATTAACTGACAAAACTTACAGTGGGACTTCTCAAGTAAATTGAGATTTCATAGTAAATTTAGAATTCGTATACACGCGCATGATGTCTTTACTTATTACTATAATTAATGAGTGAATGTCATGAAATTTTGTTGGATAATTTTCAAAGGCATTTCTAGGTTAAATTCAGTTACACCGAGTGAAACGATTAACGAAATATTGATTGCTTAAACTGTAATTTATTTTGTATTATCATCGTAAACATGAATATATATTTGAGCTTTAATGTACACTGCTCAAAAAAATTAGGGGAGCAAGCAAAAAAGTTAAGAAAAACGTGCGAGACAGCCACGTATTGGCATAAAACGGATAGTACACGCATATCAATGCGCAATACAGAAAAAAGACGTAAAGAAATTAGTAATTTAGCTTTAATTCTTTGAAAATATGGAAAAAACATGAAAAGATGATTTAGGGCAACAATTTGGTTACATGTAAACGACAAAAAAAAAAGTATTGTTTAGAAATGATGCAAGATTTTTAATATGGCGTGTGGTCTCCTCGAACAGCTAAGACTGCTGCACACCTGTTTTACATGGATGCGATGATGTTATCGATAAGACTTTGAGGAATACTATTCCACTCCTCAAGAAGTGCAATCTCCAAGTTTCGGAGAGTAAAAGGAGGCCTTGGTCTCGCAGCAATGCGTCGTCCGAGCATGTCCCAAACATGTTCGATTGGATTCAGGTCAGCAGAGCACGCTGGCCATTCCATACGCTGTATTGTTTCAGCTTCAAGCATGTTCTCCATAAGCCGAGCTGTATGCGGTCTGGCATTATTATGCTGGAAAACAAAGGAATCTCCAATGGCTGCAGCGTAAGGTATGCCATGAGGTCTCAGTATCTCGTCTGCATACCTTCGGGCCGTCAAAATACCATTCCGAATGATATGCAGGTCCGTAAGCCCACCTATGCTGATTCCACCCCATACCATAAAACCAGCTCGTCTGTATTGTGACCTTTCACGAACGAATCTGGGGTTATTTTGAGTGCCCCTTTCTCCCCATACCAAAACACGTCGGGTGTCACACTCCAGACTGAATCGGGACTCGTCTGTAAACAGCACTTGGCTCCAATCATGTTGCTCCCAATCTCGATGTTCAGCAGCCCATCTTCTTCGGGCTGCACGGTGGTGTGAGGTCAACGGAATACAGACCATTGGCCTACGCGTATAGAGACCCTCCCTGATGAAGCCTATTAAGTACTGTTTGGCTGGACACCCTTCGTCCTGTTGCCTGTGAGCAACTGTCTTTGCAGCTGAGTAGCATTGTCTGTTCTGTTTCGACGAGCTGTTAACAGTATATACCGGTCATCAGTTACTGTAGTGGCGCGTGGCCGACCTTGCCCTGGTCGACGTCTAACATTCCCTGTTTCTTGGAATCAATTCCACAGCCTTGCAACGACACTTCTGGCGACTCCAACAGCGTCCGCGACACTACGTTGTGATTGCCCGGATTCAAGTCTGCCTATAATACGCCATATGCCATGGTTTCCGGTAAATCACGTTGTTGAGACATTTTCAAGTCACCTTTTCTCAAAAAGAATAACTGAGCAATCGAATTTCACAGTTAAGGCAGTAAAACAGACGTTTCTGCAACATCCCGATTTCCGCCCTTATGTTCTTTTTCTGGTTTTTGACGTCATGAACTTTGATTTGCATATGAAGTTTTCTTCTTCTGTTTCCTGCTAGGCTTTAAATTATGGATGATTCATTTTATGTTACTTATCGGTGTAAGTATTTGCGTAATTTCGTTAAAACCATGTGCTCCCCTAATTGTTTTGAGCAGTCTATTATGATAAGCTACCCATATTCGAGGAACAATGAAATTTTAAATTGTTATTAGACATGCTATAATTAAGCAACAAGGGAGAAAAAACATCTCTTTTAAGCCAGTTTGGCAAAAACGTGGGCAATTTTGGCAAAAGCATGGAGATAATATTATTTTGTTAAATTTTTCAATCTGACCCTCAGATTATTGCAAAAGATCGTTTAATCCAGTTTTATCTGCTTTGAATAATCTTATTTGCAATGCAAGACAAGGATATTGCGTTAAATGACCCTTGTCCGTTTGCTGATGAATCTCGGACTATCAGAAAATTGATAGCATTAAAATCAGAATTATTTCTAGAACTGACCTTTGGTTGTTTAAATAGTATTGAAGATAAATATTCAAGGCACGTGTTTCACTTAAGTAATCATTTGTTCCGAATTTATTCTGTTTCCTTTTGAAATTAATTATGTACAACCTTAAATGTATCACTTGTAACACTGCGAGCACACATTTGCGAAACAGAGAGCGAAGTGTAGGGGGAAGCAGTGATTTATTGGTCCCGTCGCCGAGAGGAGGTTTTATGGTGTCCCTCGTGCCTTTGATGATTCGTACTCAGTCCGCTCCGGAGAGCGGTTTTAAGACGAATGATCAAAGCGACGAAGTACTTCCCCCACTTTGGGGGGGACTAATCGACACCAAAATGTGTCAAGAGGTGACGTGGGAGCTGATTCGCTTGTGTGTAGATGCGCCTTAGTGTTTTTTCTAAATCACTTGCTATGCTGGAGCAGCATAATCCACTCCCCCGTGTTGTAAGAGAGGACCTTAGTGCTTCCAACTTATCAGCCAAACAGGTCTTCATATTAATCACATCAGCCTCTTTTTAACAATAATTAAAAGCTTACTAGCGTGCAGTAACATATATTAACATACCTCGTATTAGAAAGTAGAGTTATGATGTCATTTAGTATTGTACCTTGTACCGAACGAAGTAAGTATCTTTTTAAACCTTAACGAAGCTAACACTTTCTCTGCTTCTGCCGTCTACCCTGTTGCCATTCTCCTTTTTCTATCTTCTCTTGCAGTGCATACGTATTATCTGTTGCATTTACATATTCGCATTCTTTAAGTGAATCTAAAGTATAAGCCATTTATTCTAAAGCGAAATGCGAGTGAGGTGTTTGTAAATTTTGTATGAAGTGACAAACAAAAATAATAAATGAAAACTAACTCTCTGGAAACAAAAATGATGCGATATCTCAAATAAGCCAATAATCCGTGAAAAGTTTTTCACAGATTGTCGGCTTGCATTAATGAATTTCCACCAAAAAAAAATATTTACTCTAGGAAGAGAAATAAATACCTCTTACATTTCAGTGTTTTTCATCTTTTAAGCAAAACTGCACAAATAATAATTTAGCATTATCGTAAAAAAAAAAAAAACTGGTACTGGGAGTACTATAAAAAAAATAACCCCCTATTTAGAGACAGTATTTAAAGGGGAAAAAAAGAAAATTTTGAATCGTAAAATAAATTCTTCCTCTATAATTAATTTCATCCCAAAATTCAACAGCAAAATTACATTAATAAATAATAGATATTAATTCATATTCTTGTTTATTTTGTGTGGAATATATAACTTTGTTTTATCCTTTCTCTAAATATCGTTATAAAAATCGGTTACGTTTAATATTAATTCGATATTAAACGTCCGCTTTTCCCTATTAATCTACTAGCCGTCACGGCAACCCCTCCGAAAATATTGTTTTTCCACGTGGAAAAAAATAAAAAAGTCCCCCCCTCCCGACTCTCTCTGAAGTAGGTCTTTCAGACTTACAGATCTAATAAACCCATATTCCTCTCAGACACGACTGTCTTTCAGTGGCTGTCGATTACAGAATGTTTGATTCGTATCTTATCTTCAGAGCTCTTTTGAAGTAAAAAACCAATACGTAGTTGCAACTTTATCGTTATTAAAATTTTGTTGATTTCTTTTGAAATCATATTTTATGAACTAACTGAAGTGTAACATTCTATAACGTTACACGTAAAATGAGACAAAATGGGATGCTTTTGCTATCAGTTCAAGGCTGTGACCATAGCTGTTATACCGGGCTTGTGGCGGCCCATTGGTACAGCGCGCTGGTTTTCGGTGCTGAGGGTGCTCAGATCGAATCCGGGCGTTGCGCTACGGAAAAAATGCCTCCGTTTGTATTCGCCCCTTCATAAGGGGTAAGGCTGTCCGCCTATATGGTGCCCCCATCATAAAATGAACAGTAAAACTGCGGCGTAGTATAGGCGAATGTTTGACGACAAGTGCCTCCGCTTTGAAAAAAAAAATCTGTTATACCTTCATACCTAAAAGGACTTTTTAAAGTAAATTTTATATTACCTATCAAGACACAGTAACCAACTTTTGAAGCCTAAATTCGCAATGATATTTAACATTTTTAAAGTTCTTGTTTATAATTATACGTATTTTAAAATATGACCTACCTTCCTAGTAATACAAAGTATTCTTTTCAAAGAGGAAGTTATACCGTCTTGTTAGGATGATATTCATTATTCTTTGGAGCTCCCCTAAAGCTCCATCCTGCGTGACTTATCATCTATGCCGCAGTTTATTACGCCATTAGAATTTTTATAGGTCTTTAAATCTCTTGATATAACAGACAGGAGCTATAGGAGTCAAATTTTAAAAGCGAACTTTTCGTAATGATGTCGACTGAACAAAGAGAAATGGAAACAAATTCAGAACACTGCTTGAATAACAGTGTCATATATATCAACAACAACCCTGAAGATGTGAATACTCAATCTGCAATTGGGAGATCCGGTTAATGTCTCATAAAAAGGTCTATTTTTAACCCCTTTGAAACACGAACGTTTCTTATTTTTTATGCAACATAATCCTAATTAAGAAAGAGTATAATTCCTCATTATCAATATAAGACGTACTTTGTGACAACTGGGGAATCTATGCGCTGTCATTTTTTAGAGGTATTTTTGCCATCTGGGTGATTATCCTCGTGTTCCAAAGATCCTCTAATTTCTCACCAAATGTTAGACCACAGTTATTACTTAATATAGAATGAAACATGATATAACAAACGATATAATCACAAAAAATTATGATATAATACTCGTATATGGCGTAGCAACGCAGTGTTTTTGGAAGGGATGAGCCGGAAAACTTTTAGAAAAGAAATAAAGAAAATTTAAAACTCAGTTTATTTTGTGATCAAAATGCTAGATAAAATCTGTATCCTGTCTAAAAAATATATGTGTTTATTTATTCGTTTGATGACATTAAATTTTTTAAAAATTATATTCTTTTTTCTCTTTTTTACTTTTGTATATTCTTTTGATGGGTGCATTTATAACTGTCCAACATATTGCCGACTAAATATAAAAGTAATTATTAAATACTCTGTACGACAAAGTAAAACCTATTTTTTTTGTCAATGGCTCCCAGATATTGATTCTTATAGTCTATTTTTTTACTAATTCCAAATCTTGTACCATTTTTTTTTCTATAAATCCAAGTATCTCGGTAATCATTACTTTTAATAAAATCGTCCATATTTTATGCATACAAAATTCAACAAAAATATTTACCAAGAAAAACAGACAAATATAATGAATGTGTTGCAAAAAAACACTGATGCGCGATACAAAAATGCTAACTCTAAATTTGAAAACAGCCAGTGGAAGAATATAAGAATTCACTAAAATCATATATAAACTTGTTTAATTACAGAAGTTATTTAGCATTGTTTCTTTAAGTGATGAAAGGTAGAAATGCTATTTATTTCCATATTTATGACGTTTAGAGAAATTGAATAGTTATCAAAAAATATATACAGCGTTCAGTGAATATTCGAAGTCACACTGAAATTTCTATGTATTTAAAATATTCATGAATATATATAGGTTAATAAACTTTGAGATAATGAAAGAACTTCCTTACATTCTTTCTCCCATTCCAAGCATTTTTAGTGCAACTTAAAAAACTAGGCCTGGAGAGCAACTAGGTTCATGATTTATTTTTACGTAGGATTACGTTCCTCCATAACCGTCCGCGGTAAAGAAAATGTCAGTCGTTAAAACCGTCGTCGCGAGTTATAAATCAAGAGTGACAGAATATTATTCCTAAAAGGTCTTTTTTTTATCCCTTTTTCTCCCTTCATACTTAACCAAAATCGATAAATGAGGTACCATTTTAAAGATTAAGATCTCCGCTTTGTGCGAATTGTTAATTTCGAATTACACAATTTTTCTTCCCATAGATGGCGCACGCTAGCTTTTTTTTATTTTACCGTTATTAATCCCATTGAATTTTTAAATCTAAAAATCGTTTGCTTTTATTATCATTCTGTGTTGTCATTAATGAGTTTCTTTATTGGCAACATCCGCGTAGATTACATTATTCTTTTTGCATGGAAAACCATATATATATGGGGATTGTATTATCCCAGGGCTCCGGCTATGAGCAGTATGCCGCCGCGTACGTTATACGACGACAGCGCTTCCAGAATTCCTAGAGATGAACTGGGAGAACTGGACCTGAGATGAACTGGGAGAAAGTGTTTAGGGGGAGAGAAGCTTTGGAGGCGCTCGTGCGCTAGTGTCAAAGGAATGTGCTCCTAAGCGAGAACGGGGAAAGACACCCCGGAGATTGGGCCTAGCCGGTAGCTACGGGCCGCAGGGAAGCGATATTGAGCTCCCGTGCTGTAGAAGTCTAATTGACTTCAGGAAGACCAAGTTGGTTGAGTGCTTGGCAAATCTAGTTGAGGGAGTCTGAGTGACTTCAGAAGTCCAAGTGTTAGAGTTATTGGCAATACTGTTATTACTGAAACGTCAACTATTATATGTTAAATGTTATGAGTGTGAATTAGGGTGTCAAGTAAATAAATGTCTATTGTTATTGTTAGTGAGAGACTATTCATGAGTCATCCTGAGTGTTGTATTAAATGTGTGGTGCTACATTGGTTATAGCAGACGACTAGTTTAGCCCAATCTAAAGGAGACATCCCACATATATATATATATATATATATATTGAGTGGCAGAGTAGAGTTCCAAGATGCCACGTAAACCATTATCCGAAGAGCAAAAATCATTGTCAAAAGAAAAAAAAAGAGGTAAGCAAAGATGAGTAATCCTACTTAAAAACCCGTGGTAGTTTCGTTAGAAGAGACTACCCGAAATTTTTTTTAATAGTTCTTTTTGTTGGTGAAAATTCCTACCCATTTTTTTTAATTCGACTGTAGAATATTTTAAATTATTTTAAGTATTTTTTCTCAAAAAAGCTGTTTTAAAGAAAAATCAAATATCAGCACAGAGGTCAAGTGCAAAAAGCTAACAAACACAAGCTTGTTTCTAAAATAGCAAGTATGGCGATATTTGAAACTGTCTTTGATTAAGGATTTTAGAATGGAGAATGACTTACTAAATGGAAAAAAAATAAAAGGGGAATCGTGACAGTCATCGAAACTATTTTACATAAAGTATATAATATGAACTTTATGTCGTCCTAATTTATTATCTTAGACAGTCAAATTATGATTGAGCAGATTCCTTTTGCATTTCATTATCTATACTTATATATAAAGAGAGAGCGATTTTGTACGTGGAGGGTAATCTTCAGAACCACTGTACCTATTTGAAAAATTCTTTCACTGTTTGAAAGGTACATTATTCCAGATGGACATAGGCTATATATTATGTATATCTGATCAGTAGAAATAAAGTTAGGGGTTTAATCCTAACAATCTCCATTGTTTCCGCTACTACCGCTTTTTGTTCCGAAGATTTCAACGATCCTTATTGTGGTGCTATCGCGGTGGGCTTCTGTTCTGACGCTAGCGGTTCCAACCTAGCCGTTCTCCGGCACGCCTTTTTCTTTTGAAAAATTTATTTTAATTATTAACTAACATAAAATTTATTTAAGGTATTATTAAGGTAAAAAAAGATTTACAATTTATTGGCTATCAACTGGAAATTTATTGGTATAATATTTTGTTCAACCCGGACAAAGTCGGGACGGGCCGCTAGTACTGGATAAAATGAGTCTATGATGGGTACAGATTTGCAATACTTCATTTTATTTTTATTTTATTAAAATTTTCCGATTGTTTAAATTTCAAGCTGAATATAAAAAATATAGTGACAGAAATTACATACCTCCAGCAATATTAGATAAAATATTTAAAATTTAAAAAAAAATATGAACTGTTCAGAAACTTTATATCTGAATAAAAATCATTCAGTTGTCCCAATAACACAGGTCTGCGACAAAAAAAAAAGTCTCAAATGTAATCAGTGATTTTTATAGTATTTTTGGTGCTGATTATGGGAAAATTATTGAAAAAATTCCATCCCGTACAGTTTTGTTACAATTAGCATGTCTAGTTTTGTCGAATTTGTGTATTTTTTAAAGTAAGGTAGCACTATGAGTTTAGACAAAATTTCAAATATTTCCAAAGAAACCGTGATATTTTGCTTACAAACACTTTTAAAAAGTAATGAGAAAGTTTTAAGTCCAGTATATATAAGAATGAAATGGACATTCTTATATATACTGGACAGTCGTACTAAAACTAGTGCAATACAGTTAAAACTGTATCACTTTCCTATTAGTGCCTGTCTGTCGACTTTCCCTCCCATCCCGTACTATCTCCTTCCACTGACATCTTTCGTATCAGTGCCTGTCTGTCCTCGCCATCCTCCTTCCACCACCTTCCACTATACCACATCTAAAAGAATGTTTTGAAAATCTTGAGCTGGTCCTAAACAAAATTTGTTATTCAGATCATAAATGGACGATATGTGGCGATTTGAAAGTGATTTCAATGTTGCTTGGTCAACAGAGTGGCTGCACAAAGTTCCCTTGCTTTCTCTGCGAATGGGACAGTCGTGACAGGAAGCTACACTATATACAGAAAAAATGGCCGCTGAAAAAAACCTTGCAGGTTGGAGTTAAAAATGTTGAGAGGGAGAATCTTGTAGATCCCAAAAAGGTATTACTTCCACCACGACACATTAAATTGGGTTTGATGAAAAAAATTTGTCTAGGCATTCCCAAAAGAAGGAGAATGTTTTAGATACCTTTGTGAGCAGTTTCCTGGGTTATTCGAGGCAAACATAAAAGAAGGAGTGTTTATCGGACCTGATATCAGAAAACTATTGAGAGATGCTAACTTTGAGAAAAAAAAATGGAAACTAAAGAAAAAGCAGCATGGTATCTTTTAAACTAGTTGTAACCAGTTTTCTGGGAAACGAAAAGGACCCAATCTACAAGTCAGTCGCCGCTGACATGCTAGACAACTTCATGAAGCTGGTTTGTAATATGAGTATAAAATTTAACTTTCTCCACTCACACCTTGACATCTTCCCTGCAAATCTTTGTGATGTTAGTGAAGAGCAGGGCGAAAGGTTTTATCAAGACATTAAGGAAATGGGGGAAAATGTATCAAGGAAGATGGGACGTTAACATGATAGCGGATTTCTGGTGGATATTAAAAAGGGGCGATCAACAAGCTGTCCACAGCAGGAAGAGCACTAAAAGAAGTTTTGATGTGAAGAGAAAGTGCTTCTACAAGGACTTTTGACTCTGTAGTTATGCACTTTTTTCAATATTCTGTTGTGTAAATGTAAAACATGGCATCTTTTGTTTGTTTATTAAAATTTAGAACATTTAGAAAAAATGTACAATATTGCGTTAAACTGA
Source organism: Dolomedes plantarius (assembly GCA_907164885.2). NCBI lineage: Eukaryota > Metazoa > Arthropoda > Arachnida > Araneae > Dolomedidae > Dolomedes > Dolomedes plantarius. The sequence continues at coordinate 83,471,914 of OU015498.1, forward strand.
GTTTTTTACCCAAAATACACATCCTTTTTGTGAGATAACCTGACGTGATAGAAAAAAATTGATTTCATTTTTTGAAATCAGCACTGAAAAATACACAGAAATCAGTTATCAAACTACAAACAGCTTTTAAAAATATTTTTTTTGCAGACCTGTGTAATTGATATTTTAAAATATTAAATTTACCATACTTTAACGAGACACGTCCATTCAAATTTTCATAGCTTTAATAAGGTTATTAAACACATTAAAATTTAATTTTTAATATCCTTTATTAAGTTTAATTATTTGAACGTCTAATTATCTTTGGCTAAATTATAATTCTGTGGAATATCTGTGCAACATGGAAGAAAAAGATTAGAATTCAAATACAAAATGCGTAATTGAATATCAACTTGATTCGAAAGCAGAATATTACTAAACTGAAAAAAAAAATTGAAAATCTTTATCAGTTTTTAAAAAAAATATATACCCAAGGTTTAATCACTATACAAAACCATTAAATAGATATTTTTTACAATAAGACTCCATTTTTTAGATTGTTGGCTTGGGTAATCACAATAACATAATAACATAAACATCATAATATAACGGTTAAAAGAAGCATATTTTGTTTCTGATGCTCCAGAGCATTTTATAGCTTCGCTCTCCGAATTTTCCACTATTTTTACAATTTTAATAATAATTTCGGACTTCTCCCAGTGAATGAATTATTAACGTTAATTTTGATTCATTATGTCCATATGAAACGCAAATGTCGCAGGGCTTTTTTTTTCTATTTTTTTCTTACGGTTTTCAGAGTCATTTATGAATTATCCGTATTTCGTAGATTTCCATGAATGGCCCTTAGGCGTTAAATATCAAGGATAATCAATAATTCATTGTCTAACATTTATTTAAAACGTACAATTTACATTTCGTAACTGATACCGTAGGGCAGGCTTTTGAGCCTCTTTTCCAATTTCCACCCTTTAGTTATCTATCAGTTGTAATAAAATTTTCATTTCACCCAATAAATTTTCAACGTTTTTGCTATTACGTTACATTTATTCATTGCGAAACACACACCCAGCTATTTAGCTAATTATTATGGCTCTTGATCTTTCTCGATGTAAAGTATCTTGTCGTTATGATTTCTTTTTTTTTATTAACCCTCAAAAGGTACAGTGGTTTGAGTCGAAATAGATGGTACGGGTCTGGTTAGATCCGACCCGATCTCTTTTTTTATGAGGTTTTTGGTAGAAATAAGTACTTAATAAGCACTTTTGTTGTATAATAACATTTATTCATAATATTTTACAGGAAATAAAACCCTTTTTGTAGAAAAAATGACCAATGAATTGCAATTTTGCTAAATAAAGAAAATCTCTTTGGCAATTTACATAGAATATTGTATATATTAGGTCTAATATGTAATTTAGTCTATTTAGTTTTAGAATTTAGTGAAACAAACTTTCCGAGAACAAAAATGTAAAAAATAATATATACTGATATTTTTTATCTCCAAAATCGAGAAAAAAAATTTTAAATCGAAAAAAAAAAAATTTTTTTAAATGACTAGTGATTACGAATAATGTTTTTTAACAAAGACACTCTTATTTACTTATTTCTATATCTAGTTAGGGTGGTCTAGTAGGTCTGTCTGGTAGGGTTCCTTGTCAACTCGATCTCTTGCAATCTTGCAATGAGTGGAGAATGTACGGGGGGGGGGGGGAAGACACACCCTTTGGTCAGATCTGACCCCCACTGTACCGTTTGAGGGTTAAGGTTTGAGGGTTTGAGGGTTAATTCTTTAATTATTCTTTGGTCTTTTTACATGGGGAAGATCTTACGATATTAATAAGCGCGTGCCAAATAAAAAATTACTTGGGAAAAAGAACACACACGAATTTTTTTTTTCATACCTGTGAATTTGTTTCAAAACTATTATTATTAGCATTTTCAGCGAATTCCGATAAATGAAAGCTTTTTGTGCGAAAGTAATTTGAAACTGCCTTGTCTATATGGTAGTACATGTTAATTTCGGAGTTGCGTTAAGTAGAGGTTAGAAATACCCCATCAAAAGTATGTTGGTTACAGAAATAGACTAAGGACACTCTGGAGAGCCTGCCCTGTGCAGGAGATAATTTAAATAGCTGTGGTGTACAAATGTGGCAGGACCATGTTTGTCGTTCTAAAATTTTAAATGGACAAATCTTAAATACATTATGTAAAAACTGCGCGCATAGGTTGTAACCACAAATTATTACTCATCAAAAAACGTGGCTGTCCGCGCCTTCAGTTTTCTATTGTACATGAAAGACGTAGAATATTTCCTTTTAATCCATTCGCATTGCTTGATTACACGTTATAGCTTTACACTAAAAATCAGTTGATCATTATGTAACTGAATGCCAACGCGTGATACAGTCTTTCCTATCTCTTTTTATCCATTTCATTCTGAAACAGTTTTTATTTTTCTGGGCTTTCCATTCAACAGACGTTCTAACCTCCTTATGGCGTTTTTAAGCAGCTTCGCAGACTTTTCAACAGTGTCGTTTTTCCTGCTTTTGATGCAACTTTTGCGTAATGTTTTCTTTGTGAAAATCTCTTCATAGCATTTACTTTTTGGTTCGTTAATGTAGCACTCATGGTCGAATTTATCTTTTTTCTTAAAAGTCCTTGATTGTATTTTTGTCTGCCGTTTTAAAAGTTTTCCATGTATGTTGAAGAGAGGAGATTCACATCCTTTTGTCGGCATGCTTTAATTAACCTCTTCATCGCTCGTTATTCTATTTTTTCAAGTATTTTATAAAATTCTGACCTTTCTATGGGACACAGATGCTGCTGTTACAGCCCTCTTGCTGATAGACGTCATTCTGTAACAAGAGGCTTATTATGGTTTCACTTTTTAACCACATTTGAGCTCTAGATGCTGAAAGCAATTTCGTCCTTCATGAATAGGCAGTAAACTTTAAAAAAAACTTTTACTTCATCGTAACAAATATCCTGATTGCGTTTTTGAAAAGAAACAAACCGTTGGAGCACTGATAACGTATATAGGGTGTAGAATAACGTATGTAATACTTTCTAAGAAATGAAATGGAAACAAAACTTTATTGTGTAGCTATTCATATTTTGTGCGTGGCTGACCCTCTTTAGTAGTTAGTCTGTTATATTTAAAATATTGTCATCAACTTAAGCTATTATTAATTTTCCTGAAGTCCACTTCAACACATTCTGTTATAAAGAGAAAAAAAGAATCATCCTAGTACATAATTAACGATAATTGGTTTATAAATACTTTGTATCGAGGGGAGAATTCAACGCTACGAACAATTACATCAACCAAACGCGCTTGCCAGAGTTGCACTTCTAATGAATATCTCGGAAAAATTGAGGCGGCTGGATCACAGACATTTTCATCGGTGCCTAGGAAACGTTGCGAAGGAATTTTCGACGACCTGATGACTTCAGTAAATATTGGGTTATTGGTCTTTCAGGCGAATCGCTCGCTATCGGGATCGAAATGATGTAACTGTCGAATGTCGTTGGCTCCTGTGAATCCCGTCCGGAATACATCCACTGTGAAAGTTCAGCCCAAGCCTCAGTGCGAGTAATAGTAACAGAGCATACAGACCTGCTAGTTAACAGCCCTGAGTACTCCACGCGTGTTTCCACAACGTGGATTAATCCCATTGTGTTTCAGAACGCGTGGGATCACAATGAACCTAACTGTGACGTTGATGTGTACTCCTTAACTGAACTTTCACGTCCCGCAACTGGAAAGTGATAACACTCTTTGTGGTGATAACAACGACTTGTGGTCGCAGTGCTAATAGGGATACTATTGATAGGCTATTAATACAGACATGTTCCTAAATCATTGGTTCATAAGATGTCTACCATTAACGGTCACTCAAAGCTCTGTCTTGAGTAGCGCCAAAGCGTCCAAATGACATCACATAATGTCCAGGGATGAATATCTTTTATCTCTTGTAGCTGATGACAATGGAATCGTGTTTGGAGGAGGCTCAGCGAACAGGTTAATTCATCTTTTTTTATAAAGATGATCATTAATAACATTTTTTGAATAGGTGTGGGTTTTGCTTTTGCTTCCATACATCTAGTATCTCTAAATTAAAGTCTGTTTCATTAGTGATACGTTGATGAAGTATTACGATGTATTGTAATGTCAATGCTGTCACTACTGCCATCAGCCAATTTTCAGCAACATAATAGAAGATATTAACAAATTATAATATGATACATGTTTCGCAGCTGTTTTTGAGCTGCTGACACTGTTCCCAGGATACCTAGGTTATGGTCTTTATGAAGTCGAGCATACGTAGCACGTGTGAAACTGTAGACTGTAGCCATCAAGCATTTTAAACCAACTGGGGCAATAATGCGAGAAGCCTCCTAAAATCATCTTCAAGAAGACATCCGGCACCGTTCCCGACTCCATGCCACACTGAATATCAGCTTACATCTCTGCCAAAGAAGTATTTACTTTGAGATAATTTTCAAGCTAGTGCTTTCATTTTCCCCAAACGATGTTCTATCATTGAAAGCTAATTTTCTTTGCGGTTAGTTACGATTTTGTTTTCATCTTGCGATGAGTTCATGCAGCCTTACAGCATAGTGAATAAGTGGAATCTGTATCTTAAAAAACGTTTTAATAGTCGTTCAAAACTGTAGTCAGTTAGAATCTTCTATATTTACCATTATGAACTGTCGAATTTAACATTATGCGAAGTAATTTTAAACGGGCGTTAATGCTTTTAGATTACAAGTAGTTTTGTGTTTGGATGTCAAATAAATTTGTTTACTTCGTTAATTTAGTTTTTCCTTATGAATTCCATTTAAGGCTTAACTAACATAAAATAATAAGGGGTAATGAATATATTAGGAGTTATAAAATAATGAAGATTAACTAAAATAAAATATTAAATGGGGGGTAATTTCACTCATTATGTTAACTAAGTAGGTTATCTAATCAAACAATCTACAGTTTTTTTTTTTTTTTTTTTTTTTTTTTTTTTTGGAAAGACTGAGTTATCAGGAAACTTTAGAGTGGAAGTATTCATAAAAGAACTCTTTCTTTCAGGAGAATTTCGAGTAATTTTAAAACGACTTCTTCGAATGTACGTGATAGGCAAGGCAGTCGGATAAGCACATATTCGAATATATGTAAACTTACTCCTCTTTTATGAACTTTTATATATGTGTTTGGACCAAAAAGGCACGGTAGAAATTAGTTCATCGTGCCTTCCAGGCCTCGGCTCCTCCGGGAACACTAATAAGTCAATCTCTGGTACAAAAGGCAACTCAGTGACAACAGAATTAGAAATTCAATATATTCACACACAGTTTGTACTGTCCACTCCACTCACATTCATTAACAGTTAGTCTAAACAAGTTACTTTTTTACAATTCACTTCTTTAAACCTACAGCAAAAAAACTATTTTCAGTTACATAATTTACTGTTTTTTAATGTTAAGGAATTAAAAACAATCATCAGCTATTAAAGAAATATGGCAAAAGGTGGTTGGTTATGAAGTTTCTCCAACTAGAAAACATATGTTGGGAAGAAAAACCTATTTATATGGCTATAACACAAAGGTAGGTTTTTCTCAGTATATGGGCACAAAATTGTTATGGGGTAAGTGAAAACCCTGCAGTACTGAAGTAATATTGCAAAAAAATGGTTTTTATATATTTTATCTGTATTCTTCGTTTCTTAATGTATAAGTGGGTATTTTCAAAATAACTCTATGTGTTGTGGTTAATTAGTTGTGATTTTTTTGGCTAGTACTCGATCTTGAGTACCTTAGTTAAAACGGAAAAGTTTGGTAGGTATAAAAGTTTTGCATTTTAAAATTTTTCTGTAAATAAAAACTATACATAACAGTAGAGTAAGAATTTTCCTACAAAATACACTTGAATTTTTTTTTTTTTTAAAGTCAAATTTTTTAGGGTTTTAAGCCCGCGTTCTCATTTACCCCACTTCACCCTATATCTATGTGCTGAAGCAGAATTTAAATTTAACACGTGAAATTTCTTCATAATAGTATTCTGAGGATTAATAGTCAAAAATCGCTGAATATGTGTGGAATATAGGCGCTTTAATGTGTTGGTCCAAAAGATCTTGCCTCAAGTTTAGTAACCTGAAGTTTCAGTGGTTGTAGTAATAAGGACGCAGATTATGAGGGAGCAACTGACTTCAAAAATCGCTAAAAGTGGGATGGCCTAGCAGTTCTTACTCAAGTATTGTCGCAAAAAATTGAAACAAACCAGACAATAAACTCATTTCGGAAAAGGTAGAAAGCATCTCATGTTTAATCCAAATCTAGACAAACAAAAAGTCAATAAATTTAAAAGTTTTTTCCTTTTTACTTTATTAATCATCTTCTTTTTAAAAAGCACTAATTTCTTTTCTGATTGGGGGGAAATATTATAGGTGCTTTGTGGAGCCAGCACATTTTGTTTCTGTGGTTTCTGAGGATTTAATGGTGGTGTTTCCTCTGTTAGTTTATCTTCTAAAGAATGCAGGGTAGTCACTGAAACTACGCTCGGTGCCACCTTGCATTCTCTGCTGTCTATTAGTGGTTTGCGGCTTTCTTTGAATGTTCCAGAGCATAAGTTACATTCCGCTGTCAGACATCTCACTTTACGTTTAAGCTAGCAGTTTGGGAGGGTTTTATTGCTCTAAGATAATGGCTCTTTCAAATAGAGCAGTTACTTATTTGACTTACTCGCAAGGCAATTGTGTGTAAAAATTGTCGAAAAAGCCCATAACAAATCAGTGTAAAATTCGACTATTTTTCATCCTACGATGTACAAGTAATGTTATGCTTTTTATGGTAGTATCCATGCGGAGTGAATGGATGCCATTGCATAATACTTAAGTGGTTTAAATACCAGGCTAAGAACGGCGAAAATATCGGGATCGATTCCTGCCCTAGCCCTATCCCTAGCTCGTTTTTAAACAGGGAAAAGAAATGTGATTGATTGTTCTTTCAGAGACATACAGTGCTGTTGCTCAGACGCGTAGTATTGAAAACAGCGTATTTAAATAGGCGGCAAAAGAAGACCGAGTAAAAATAAGAAATTCTTAACGAGTATAGAAAAAAATATTTGTAGTTTAAACTAATATATGACGAAAATCGTAAAATTTCTCAAATACAAGCGAATATTTAGGCTATTTGTGTTGAACGACTGAGTTTGAGATTATGAGAAATAAATTTTGAATGCATATTTCCAAACGTTGTTGTATCTCCAACAAGAATTCTACTACCTGTAGATGTAGCATCAGCTGCGCGCAGTTTTTCATGGCTAAAAATTTTAAAGAGTTAAATACTGCAACAATTGTAAACTGAATATTAATGAACAACAACATATCAAGACCAATTGATTGATCTTGAAATAATTTTTATAAAAAAGACGGTATCTAAAACAGTAATATATAGAGATTCTATTAAGCAATTTCCTGCAATAAAAAGGCTCGGAGAATATTTTAGTAATTGTTTTATAACATAACAAATTATAATCAAATTTTTGCTTTTTTTGCTTTTTTATGATCTCTAATTTTTAAAATTTTTATGTTTCTATAAAAAAAAATTCTCTCTATTTAATACATATTTTTCCCCAAATGTCTGTTATTTTATTAACCTTTAGCTTACGGGGCCCACTTTTCCGATTCCCTCTTTAGAACGGGAAATTTCATACCCCCTTTCTAAGAACGGTCATTAAGGGAGTCATATATATATATATATATATATATATATATATATATATATATATATATATATATATATATATATAACAGTTCCATAACTGACTGACTGATTGACTGACTGACTGACTGACTGACATATAACGCACAGACCAAACCTCTGGACCTAAAGGGCTGAAATTTTGCATGGCGATTCTTCTTATAGTGTAGGGGTGCACTAAAAGAGATTTTAAAAAAATTCTTCTTTAATTTTTTAATTAAATTTTTAAGCTGTTTTTGTAACATTCTTTACAGTTTGCATTTAAAATAATAGTTCCCAGGGTTATAAAATTTATATCATGAGAAAGATCGTAAAAATTCCGTTCAAATAAAATCTTTATCGAATCTTTACCTCCATTTTCTGATTTTTGGTGAATTTTTAAAGATAAATTTTTGGAATTTAATTTATTGAATGCTGATCACGTGGTTTCTTTTCTTTTTGTGATACTTTAAACTAATTTTGCGCCACGTGCATAACAACGAAATAGACAAAAAAAATTTCTTGCTAATTCGGCAGACGATTTGACATTATCAACAAAAAATATTAAAATACAGTAAAAGAAATGTTCCTCAAACTGTACTATATTTTTTAGTATGTTCTATCAGATTTAATTTGAATATTTTCTTCTTCATTATTTTGTCTATGAAAATATCCGTTACGATTTTTTTAAGAATATATTTTTTCATTTTTTTCTTACATCAATTGCATACATAGATCATTGTATTTATTATAAATATATGTATATATATATATATATATATATATATATATACTATATATATATTTGTCATTAACTGCATACATTGTATTTAATTTGAATGTACTCCGTAGCGAAGTACGGGTTTTCAGCTAGTATATATATATATATATATATATATATATATATATATATATATATATACAGTGCCGTAACTAACCATTCCTGTGCCCTAGAAAAGAATTTGCATTTGGGCCCCTTAATTAATTAGGTTTGGGAAAATAATAAAACAAATACTGAATTTTGGGCCCTCTCCCCTTCCAAGTGGCGAGTGGTCATGGGCGGGTGCCCCTGTCGCACCTGCCTAGTTACGGCATTGTATATACATATATATATATGCATATACAGTGGAATCTCGATCTATCGTTTTCGAAGGGACCGACTGAACTAAACGATGGATGCAGGAAAACGATAGATGTGGGAACATACAAAAAAGTATTAACATACCTTAAAGTTTGATATCCCTAAAATATATTTACATACATAAATGCATACATATCCGAAGTGTAACTGAAGATAAAATTACAAAGTTGTACTGAAATCCAAGATAATAATAATAAAAAAAGAAATACACGTAGATACACAGGAATTTTGATTCAAATAAAAGTACTTAATCGTCGTTTGTTTTTTTGGCGGTTTACACTCCACAAGTAAACAATATTTTTTTTGTGTTGCAAATTGCATTCTTTTCGGTATCGGTTATTGTGTGAGAGTATAAAGAAGCGGCAGCCGTGAATTGTTTGTAACTAGAACCATTCCATTGCACCGGATGGGGTCCGACATAAGACCACCAGGAAGTTCTGCTTCCGGGTGAAACACTCATTGGTCAGTGTAGAACTACAGTAATCACAAACTTCTCACACACTGGACCAAACACCAGGGCGCCTCCATCCCAAGGCCAACAAAAAAGCTGACTGTGAGCCATTGCTGATAAGAACAGAAATGTTGAAAAGTCAGTGAATTTGGAATGAGTTGCTGAAAATAGAGGTACTCCAGGAGCTAAAGAATTAAAGAATTAAGGAACACCAACGACGAACGAATAATGGGAGTGGTACAATAAAGCGAAATCAGGCTAAACAAGAGAAAGCAAAAATACGAAACCTTGCATCTCAAATCTTCTGCTCATTGTTTAATTAGAGCGTCATTCTAGCTCAATCCAGACATTTATATTTCAGGTTCAGTTATTATGAAAAAACGATCGATCCGATAAATTAATGTAAGGCTGCGATATTCTGAACGAATATAGCGGGAAAACGATGGATCGAGGAACGATCGATGCGGTCTTTTTTGCTTGTTTTCTATGGAATTTATTCGGGACTATGTGAAATAAACGATACATACGGGAAAACGATCGTTCGGAGAACGATCGATCGAGATTCCACTGTATATATATATATATATATATATATATATATACACTGCTGGCCACTGTAAATGCAACACCCCGAAGGAAACATGTAAATAACATGAAATTTACAACATGCATTAGCGGAGGTGAGATATGCAAATGATTAGAATTTCAGCGCAGACGCACATCACGCGCGCCTGTGGCGCCACTTCAAAGCGCTATTTAAGGCTTGGAGATTTCGACGATTTCAAGTTCAGCAATTGTGTTTTTCTTGTGGTTTTTTCAAAAAAACGATCAATTATGCCTCGTCAAAAACAGCGATCATCTTTTGATCAAGTATCCGAGTTCGACAGAGGAAGGATAGTGACCTACCGAGATTGTGGATTATCTTTCAGGGAAATCGGTAGTCGTGTTGGACGAAACCAAACAACTGTAATGCGGATATGTGATCGTTGGATGCAGGAGGGTACGACGGACCGGCGTGTTCGATCTTATCCACCTCAGCTCACCACTTCACGTGATGACAGGCAAATTGTGCACATGGCAGTGACGGATCGCTCAGTCACATCACGAACCATAGCACAGCACATGCAGTCTGTAACGCATCATCCAGTGTCTGCGCGTACCATTCGACGCCGTTTACAGCAGAGTGGTCTGTCCGCAAGACGTCCATTGCTTTGTCTACCCTTGACGCAGAACCACAGACGTCTCCGCCGCCAATGGTGCGATGACAGAAGGATGTGGACGGCAGAATGGAATGAAATTGTCTTTACTGACGAGTCACGCTTCTGTCTGCAACACCACGATGGTCGCATTCGAGTCTGGAGACACCGTGAAGAGAGGATGCTGAACAGCTGCGTTATGCACCGCCACACTGGTACTGCACCGGGTATTATGGAATGCGGCGGTATTGGATATCACTCTCGCACACCTCTAGTACGCATTGCCGGTACTTTACACAGCCAGCGCTACATCTCCGAGGTGTTGGAGCCAGTTGTCCTTCCTTACCTTCAGGGCTTGCCCACAGCCATATTTCAACAGGATAATGCGCGACCACACGTGGCACGCATTGTCCAACTGTTCTTCGTCAATCGCCAGATTGAATTGCTTCCCTGGCCGCCTCGCTCTCCGGATCTTTCGCCGATAGAAAACATGTGGTCCATGGTTGCTCTACTATTGACCCAGATTCCATCCCCAGCTGCCACAGCAGATCAACTTTGGCAACGTGTGGAAGCTGCTTGGTCTGCTGTACCCCAAGAACTTATCCAAAGTCTCTTTGAATCAATGCTGAGGCGTCTGGCATCGGTGATCTCCAACAATGGCGGCTACTCTGGCTACTGATTTTGGCAGGAACCACACTTCACAGAAGTCTATAAATTTAATCATTTGATACTTGGTCAACATGTTATCTACAAAATAAATTTTGTTGTGATATCTCTTGTCTTTCTTGGTGTTGCAATTTGGGTGGCCAGCAGTGTATATATATATATATATATATATATATATATATATATATATATATATATATATATATATATATATATATACAGTCGAACTTCCATATATCGAAGTAGCAAATTGCCGGAAAAAAATTCGATATATAGAAATTTCGATATATAGAATTGACCTTAGTTTTATCAAAATTCTTCTAAAAAAAATTAAAGCTAATTTTCGTATACACAACTCCATTTCTAATTTATAAGCGAATCCCATTAAATGAAAGTTAATAACTAAAAAATGAATTAATATGAAAGATTTATTGAGTACTACATACCTTTAAAAAAAACAATAATCCAGACAGTGGGTACAATGATCACAGTTATATTCTTTAAAAAAAAACTACGAATATCTTGCTGAACAGCCAGTTTTGGGGAAAGTTCAAAGAAATGTTCGTATTTATTCAGTCCACTAAAATCTTAATGAGGAATATTTTCGGCGAATTGAAGTCCACGACATATTGTTTCAAATGTCAAAAATTGGGAGATTTTATTCTAAAGTGGAATAAAATCACCCAATTTGTCTTGAAAAAAATTTCGATATATAGAGATTTTTTCGATATATAGAAACAATTTTTCTATGTAATGAACATAGAGATTTGCTAAGAGTTCGATATATAGAAAATTTCGATATGTGGAAGTTCGATATATAGAGATTCGACTGTATATATATATATATATATATATATATATATATATATATATATATATATATATATATTCATTCATTCTTGGGCCCATATTCTTGGGACACATGCTATCCCGCCCCCTAAGGGAACTGTTAAGTAGCCTATTTTCAGTAGAGAAACATTCATTACTTACCAGTCTCTCCGAAAATTTGAAAAGGCGCTGCTTATAAAATTTGCCCCAGGTGCCACGATGGTTCGGTCCGGCTCTGAATTGATGAAAAAACATTGAATGCGTTCAACAGTTCATATATTTAGATTCAGTGACTAACAGGAAGCGATAATGTTTCACTTAAAATTGCGCATAAAGTGGCTGAGGCAAACAGGATCTATTATAGTATTTAAACACTACTTAGATCTGTTTTGATCTCGCTCAAAATGCAAAATCCATTTAAATAAAATAATTCTCAAACCGGCTTTGAACCTTGTCAAGAGAGATCAAAGCCGATTATAAATATGGGAGCGCAAGGTAATGAGGTCGATTTTGGGCCCAGTCAAATGAAAATGGAATATGAAGAATGAGAAGAAACAAAGAAATAAGAGAAAGAAATGGTGAATTTAAAATAATTATTGAAATAAAAATTCAATTAAATATTATCATAAATGGGACACATTCGGAGAATCAGATAACAGAACCAAAAGGGTGTTTATTTAAGGACCAGGTGGTCTAGGACCAGTGGCGGCTCTAGGGGGGGAGAAGTAGGGGCAATTGCCCCCCCCCCCCCCAAAAAAAAAAAGCCCGGCGTATTTTTTTTTTCATAGCCTAAAATTATATAATCGTAGACCTAATACTAAATTAATTTAAATTTGAAATGAGACGATGTTTATTTCTTATATATATATATATATATATATATATAAAACCCCTAAGAGCCGACGTTGCCCCCCCCCCAAAAAAAAAAAAAAAAAAAAAAAAAAAAAAAAAAAAAAAAAAAAAAAAAAACCTTTGGACTGGAGCCGCCTGTCTAGAGCCCGAGACGGCCATGAAAATGATGAGTGTATGAACTTGTGTGAACTCAATGTACACTCATGGACAAAAAAAATTAGCGCACCAAGAAATAATTGCGGGATCGTACCGAAACTTGCAATGACGGTACATGTCGGGGAGATATGCAAATGATTAGAAATGCAGCGTGATTGCGCATTAATTATAGCCGGTAGAGGGCGTTGAACATCGTACTCTGTGGAGTATAAAACAGGTAACCAAATCTTGTTTGAGTGTGCTGAATCATTTACAAAGGAAGAGCTGAGATAGACATGCCATTACGCCGTGTTCGAAGACAATATAAGCAGTTGTCACAGTTTGAGAGGGGGAGAATCGTCGGGATGATGGAAGCTGGGTGGTCAGCTAGGCGAGTAGCTCGTCAATTAGGCCGCTCTGATTGTGTTGTGAGGAGGTGTTGGGACCAGTGGACCCGAGAGATGTCATGTACACGAAGACCAGGCTCAGGACGCCCTCGACAGACCAGTCGTCGAGAAGACCGCCACATCGTAAGAAATGCACGCGTACAGCCAACTGCTTCATCGGCCGCCATCCAGGCACAGGTAGCACCTTCACTAGGGGCCTCTGTGTCTTCTCGAACCATACGAAGGCGCCTGGCTGAAGGACAGTTGGTATCGCGGCGCCCATTACGTGTGCTGCCCTTGATGCCCACCCATCGACGCCTCCGTTTGGAGTTTTGCCGCGCACGAGGAAACTGGACTGCAGCGGAATGGAACCAGGTCGTCTTTAGCGACGAATCCAGATTCAATCTCGGCAGTGATGACAATCGTGTTCGTGTGTGGAGAGCCCGTGGTGAACGCTTCAATCCTGCCTTTGCTGTATAGCGACACATCGCTCCCACAGCTGGTGTGATGGTATGGGGTGCCATTGCCTACAATACACGGTCACACCTAGTATTGTTCCGTGGCACCATGACAGCCCAGCGGTATGTTCCTGAAATCCTGTAACCACATGTGTTGCCACTCATGCAACGGCTCCCAGGAGACATTTTTCAACAAGACAATTGCCGGCCTCATACGGCAAGGGTGTCACAAGACTGTCTCCGCACTGTTACTACCCTTCCTTGGCCTGCCCGATCCCCAGATTTGTCTCCAATCGAGCATATCTGGGATCATTTGGGATGACGAGTTGGGCATCCCCCGAATTTGAAAGAACTAGAGGCAAGGTTACTGCAAATATGGAACGAAAAGTCTCAAGACATCATACAGAACTTGTATGACTCAATGCCCGATCGTATCGCATCGTGCATTCGCGCTAGAGGGGGTCCAACGGAGTATTAACTCCTCCGTTCTTTTGCCTTTTTCTTTGATTTTCTTATCATTTACTTATATCAAAGTAGTCATTACGTATGTAAAATTTCGTTTCATTTTGACGACTCCTTCTTGGTGCGCTAATTTTTTTGTCCATGAGTGTATAATCCGAAAAAAAATTTAAATGAAAAACTGGAAGAATAAAACCCACATCCATGAAGAATGGGGGCAGGCTTAGGTCCTAAAGGGTTATAAAGACAAGAATTATTACTATTACCCTAATAGCACTGTGACCACAAATCGACGTCGCAGTGTAATCTTGGCTGTAGAAATCCAAACACCAGTGTGTCTCACTGCGTGATCGCTTCGATGGTGCCGCGACTTGTCTGTGCTATTTGGATCGGAGTAGCGATGAGATAGGTTGGATCGTCGCATGATTCCAGAATATTTTATGTACTCCTCACTAAGAGAACGCTTTTTATACACACTGTTCGTTAAAATTTTCGTTAAACACTGTTCGTTTAAAGTTTTATATTCGTATTATGAAATTGAACACTTATTTATTATACTTGTTTTAGTTATCTAGTTCTTCCAGCTCCATAAAAGTAATAGCAACATTATAAGAACGATTTTTAGATTCTCTTTAGTTAGAGGGGACAAAAATCCTTCCAGCTAAAATGAAAACTATTAATATTTATTTAAAATCCCCGTAAGCATGAAAAATTATTCACTTTTTTTAAAAGTGTTTATTTATAATCAGAAATTAAATTTTTTAAGCAGATTTTCAATTAGATACAATAGTATTACGTTCTAGCTTCTTTTTCCTCTTCTTCAAGCAACACTTTTCATCTGATCTCTTATGGCAACTGTAGAGTAAGGAATTCTAGTACTAAGGTACTAGAAACTTTTTTTTCTGGTTTAGGACTCATTTCTAATATTGACCTTTGATTGGTTTCTTATATTGTCCCTTTCAGGCTCGCACCTGACTTATTCTTAATTGAGAAAGATGTGACTAGTTAAGTATGATCGACAGGACCATTTACAACTCAAAGAAGCTCGCACAGGGAGCGATGTTTGAAAGAACTTTTTAAAAGAAGACTATTCTATTACTAAATGATATGGACACGTCATTTAAAATGATTAGCAAAAGATGGTTAGCATATAAAAGGGTGGCATTCAATAAAGGATCAGTCGCTCAGAGGCCCGCGGGTGAAGAAACCGCAAACGAGGACTGGCGCCTGAAGAGGAGATAGGAAGAAAAGGAGAGCCACGCAGGGTGGTCCTGGTGCAAGGAAAACCGCGAGGGGTGAGATTCGAGGTGTGGAGATGGAGAGAATGTTCCAGAACGTTACGAATGGAAAGGATAAATTAGAGAGACCGAAGGATGCAAAGAGCATTATAGACTGAACTTTGATTATGTATTGACGTACTGTGAGAGACAGATAATATATGAGACAGGGATCTCGATTGGACTATGCTATGTACCTGCTCCCTCTAATCTAAACGACGATGGTTCTACGGAACAAAACTACTGTATATAGTGATCAATGTATATAATTTCAATTGAACAAGACGTATATATATGCGAGTAACTTCTCCATTCCTGCATTAATTCTGCGAGACATTTATGCATCGGGTCACGACGATCTGACAGACCCCCAACCATTATTCATTGCTGAACAAAGAATAATGGTTGAATTCAAAAGCAAAATTTTGTGCTTCTTTATGTCGTGTCTTGCCGTGGCGTCGAACAAGTGTAGCCAACTGATTGATTGTGATCGATTTGTCGGTTGAGGAAGGTTTACTGGTTGATCATACCTAATCCCAAGAATTTTGTCTCGTGCTTCAGCGATCGATCATGCCCATACACCGAATATACTTAGTTGATGCTGTATTTTAAGTGGAAGATACTTCGTCTAAAATTAAATTCTTCTCAGTTATATGTTTTATTGGATATTTGACAACACAAGCACGTTATTAGAGACAATGTGAGATATCTGTTTACTTCTTGACTCATCGTGTTGTTTTCCTGACTTGAATTTATATGAGAAATCTGCAGCTATACGATCTTTTCGCAATACGAGCTAATGCACGTATTGAAGTGGAATTTGAAAAACTGGACTAAGAACAGTTCTGGTGTTAGAACTTTATCCAAAATTGGCACAAGTAACGTTAGAGAAACTTTTACCATTTGCCACCACTTACCTTTGTGAAATGAGTTTTCATCACTTTTGCACATCAAAACAAAAGCCAGAAATCGCTTAAATACATGAGATGACTTATGTGTGGCTCTTTTAAAAAAGGGGCCTCGTTTTAAAAGGATTATTATGAACAAACAACAACGTAGCCATTACAAATGTAGATTTTGTTTTATATGTAATAATATAGTAATATTATTATGTATTGTAAATGCATAATAGTAATATTATTATGTATCGTAAATGTATTAATTTTTTTATACAATAAATAAATTATCTTGCAATAAATGTCTTTTCCTAAATAAAAATTTGAAACATTTTTCAAGGGGGTGCGAGAGCTTATTTTCAGATTCAAGGGGGTGTTGACTATTCAAAAGGATAAGAACCACTGTCCTAGAGGAATACAACCGAAATCACTAAGAATAGATTTGTTTTATTAACATAAGGCTTACGAATGGTGGTTTGAAAACAAATATTTGATATCAACTTGATATTTATTTTAAGAGGGCTCTACTAATATTTTTTTGGTTTGTCCCCAAAAAATCTCGCTGCACACCGGTTGGTAATCACTGCTTAGAAGTTTTGAAAGCATTATTATGTGTAGCAACTTGTTTTCATATTTATATCCCAGAACTAGGAGTTATGTATATTCTAAGATGGGATTCAGCTACGTTTAAGTGTTCCGGCTGGAACTGATGTCGGGTCACAAAATCGCGGCTCCTCCGCATAACTCGCCTTATCTCTCTAAGAATTTATTCGCTTTCCTTTGCTCCCCCTGCATATTTATCTCAACATCTCGTGTTCTGAGTAATTTTTCTTCTTGCTTTTCGTATCGCTTCTTGTGCCCGATGTTTTGTTTTGTTTGTTTTTTCTCAAAAAAAGAATGCTGTTTGTGGAGATTGTGCCTTTTTCATGACTTTCTAAAGCCGAGCTAGGTCAGGGACCGTGTGTCAGAGTTCACGACTTAGAGGGCGAATGCAAAACGTTTTTCCCCATCAATGACCTTCTCACAGCTGCCCCACATATTTGAGATATGGTCACTCCTTATTTGTCAGTCATGTTATCAGTGTTTTTTAAAATTTTGGGGTCGGTTTGTTGCGCAGCGCTGAATGAAATCTGGTAGACCTTTACGAATGCATAAATCATAAAAAAAAAACCTCTTTATTTATGGTGATGCGAGTGTGTTAGCATCTGGCTCAGATTATTTTAACCATCTAATGTGTGTTGTTGATTTTCTTCTGAACATCATAAGTACTAGTGAATTGGATTCTCAATATCTATATATATAAAACAGTTCCGTAACTGACTGAATCACTGACATACAACGCACAGACCAAATCGCTGGACCTAAAGGGCTGAAATTTTGCATGGCGATTCTTCTTATAGTGTAGGGGTGCACTAAGAAAGATTTTTGAAAAATTCTTCTTGGATTTTTTTAAAATTAAATTTTTAAGCTGTTTTAGTAACATTTTTTAAGTTTGTATTTAAAATAATAATTTGAGGGTTATAAAATTTATATCACGAGAAAGATCATAAAAATTCCTTTAAAATGAAATCTTTTTCGAATCTTTACCTCCATTTTCTGATTTTTGGTGAATTTTTAAAGATTAATTTTTAGAATTTAATTTATTAAATGCTGATCATGTGATTTCTTTTTCTGGTACTTTAAATAAATTTATCGTCACGTCATAATAACGAAGTAACCAAAAAAAAAATTTTCTTTTCTTGCTAATGTGGCAGACGATTGGACATTATCTAAGAAAATATTAAAATGCAGTAAAAATATTTTCCTCAAACTGTACTATATTAACTGTACTATATTTTTTCGTATGTCCTATTAGATTTCATTTCAATATTTTCTTCTACATTATTTTGTTTATAAAATATCCTTTACGATTTTTTTATAAATTTATTCTTTTTTACATCAATTGTATACATTGATCGTCGTATTTATTATATATATATATATATATATATATATATATATTGGCATTAATTGCATACATTGACCGTTGTATTTAATTTGAATGTGCTCCGTAGCGAAGTGCGGATTTTCAGCTAGTTGGATCATATACCGTCAACTGAGGTAACTTTGGCCCAACAAACGAAAAAAGATTGTATGTGCTGTATCTAGACAACGGAGAGTGATTATAACATATATTGCAAGGTCCAATAGGTGGCAGTATTGCCTTTACTTTCTCATAGTTTTGTATTGTAGTTCCTCAATTTACCACAACTACAGTGCTGCTCCTCTTTGGTATCACTAAAATATATATTGTTGTTGTCTTCCAACTTTTCCTTGTAAATGTGGTAGAGTACGTGATTCAGAGCAGGTAAGCGAATTGACCCAGTTTATTATTAATTGTTTCAACTATTTTCACTGTCATTATCTTGATTTATTTTGTGGTTTGCCAACTAATGAATATTTACTACATTAGGCAAACTTTGTCCCAGGTCTTGGAGTAACTTTGGCCCAACATGGCAGTTGGGCCAAAGTTACTCCATCTATTCCTTCTACTTCTAAAAAGGGTCCAGTTTCAAAGAAGCGAAAACGGCAATGCTCCAGCTTGTCAGAAAGTAATAAATAAAAAATTACAAACTAGCAAGTAAATCTCAAAGACAGGCGGGTTCAGTTCAGGGTTAACTGACTGAGCAGTTTTTTGCTCTCACTTTTAAAATGTAAACAAAAAATACTTTTAACGAATACTGATTTATCCTTAAAAATGCATGCATATATGTAATATTACACCCATACATACAAGCCCATGCATTATTTATTTCCATGCATTTGTTTATAAATATCACTAGATTTTAAAACATATGAATTATTAAATAACAGCTATTCATTAAAAGAAAACCGCAAGTAGTAAACCGTCAGACCACAAGTAGAGAAATATACTTAAGAAAAAGGAAAATTTTTATTAATTTATAAAGCCTTTTTTCACTGGATCCTTCTTATCCTTCTTAAAAGGCTCAAAGCAATATTAAAGTCGAGCCACTATATGAAATCGGAGCCCTACATCCCGGATTCATATTTTACACCCGTATAAACAAAACGGCATTTTATAAGATCTTAAAGTCTGTTCTTGTGCCCCTGATGTAGACATAAATTAATGACCCACTAAAGACACTTGAATTCTCACGAAAAAAATGTTATATTTGCTTTTTTCTCTCCCATATGGCAACGTGCTCGTGCTTTTATTACTTAGTAATGTGTGCTCTGCTCTCCAACCCAGTGACAGATGTTCCCAAGCCTCGCTCTCCGCGAATAAAAACGAGATTCTGTTGTGTTTACGGAGTTTTATGTCTACTACCGCGAAATTTATACACAGCAGCCGCTAACACAAAGGGCTTAAAGGGAATATCTCGTGTTGCATGACATACCAGACATCTGAAAGCATTATGCCATGTGCCCGCTATTTTTAGGAAGTATCGCATTTTCTGATCGGTTATTTTTTTCATTGTGAATGTTACTTTAGAAAATGTAACTTACATTGTGGAGTTCTATTCTGTCCACTCGCGGAAGTGATTTCGGCTTGATTTTTTTGCATACGATACATAAATAGCAAAATATTTTCCGTTACTCTCGTGAAAACGTAGCCGGATTACAGGTTTAGTCAGTTATATTTATTAATTATTTAGGTTGTAAATAATATGGAAATCGGTTCAAAATATATTCGGAAAAAATAAAAAGTTGACTGTATGGTAATTTTTTCTTTTAGAAAGACTAGGGTCAAATAATTTTTGAGGAAGAAAAAGCGTTTCATTAGTAAGTGGGTTTACTCATTTAAAAATGTATACGTCGCTACGAGGAGAGTTTCCAATAAAGGAAAAGTATACTTTTTATTTATTGTGACTTAGTATATATATATATATATATATATATATATATATATATATATATATATATATATATATATATATATATATATATATATATATATATATATATATATATATATGTATGTATGTATGTATGTATAATCTGTGGCTAGGTACAAGAAGTGCCTAAGTCAGTTTTTTCCAAGATGACTTTGTGTGCTTATGTCTCTTTAAAAAAATATTATTTTCAATGTAAGAAGTACCCAAGTCTGTTCGATGTGTTAAAAGCGTTTCTAAACCATTATACAGACTTGGGTACTTCTTACATTGAAAATAATATCTTTTCAAAGAGAGATAAGCAAGCAAAGTCATCTTGGAAAAAACTGACTTAAGCACTTCTTGTACCAAGCCACAGATTATATATATATATATATATATATATATATATATATATATATATATATATATATATATATATATATATCTGGGTGTTTGCTTCAAGTCATTCAATTTCTACGACAGTTTTGGATCCCTTCTCAATCTCCGATCCATATCCTCATCCTTCAACACATGTGACAGTTCTAGGTTGTATCGCTTATTTTCATTTCGTTTCATTACACCACCAAATCGATTTCGAAAAAATCGAATCACAGCCTGGGTTTCTCACAGATTGTTTGTTTGAGTCTCATTCAGATCTCAAAAGGTGCAAAACTATCAACGATCCTCGGAAATTAAACCATACAGCAGAATACTTCTCACTCACTCCTTTTTTACGCATTATATCATTTTTTCTGATCACTGTTTTATATAATGCAAGGTAAGAACAAAGAAATTCCAGAGAGAAAGGTGTGTCTGGAGTATTGCTTCTTTAACTTCTTCAATATTGGTGAGTTCGCGTTGATGGCTTCTGGGGAATAGGAGTAGGAGGGAGTATTCAATTTTATTCCCATACAATGTCATAAACTACTGTTGTGTTTGTTACATGGTCAGATTTTGGATGACTGGGGATATAACATAGGATTACGTTCCTCCATAACGGTCCTCCGGAAAGCAAAATTTCAGACCCTAAAACCGTCCGTCCGTCCTCGCGAGTTATGATTTTGACAGCGCGCCAAACCCAGTTTGTATTGCTTGGACATGCAGTAAACAGTTAAACAGAAAAGTACCAAAATGCGTCAAAATTTTGACATACATATATGTCTATATATACCTACGTGCATATATATAGATACATATATACATAACACATATATACATATATACATACAAAAGAGGTAAGCAACGATAAGTAATCCTACGTTAATAACCCGAGGTAGTTTCGTTAGAAAAGACTATCTGAAATACTTTTTTAGTTTAATTTTTAAGTTTGCGTTCTATATCATCTTTGTTTCGTATAATAGCCTCAGAGATAATAGGATATTTTTGACATCAATATATTTTTGCCACACAGAAAATATTTTCGAGAAAATCGACATGTGGTCTGACAACGACTCTCAATATTTAGTTTCAGTGGTCTCGTAAAGTCTCATAATATATAATTTGCCAAAAATCCCGTATAGGGAATATTGCATGAATACTAAATAATCTATAAGCAGATAATTATTATCAGTTTTCTTACTTAAGAAATTCGAATTCGTTTAGTATTTTTATCTATTATATGGACAAAAGTTTTAAATTTATAAGACGCGTGATATTATCTTCCGAAGAGTGTTTGCTTTTGCTCGTTTTCATGACGGTGTCAAAATCCCCCCCCCCCCGCCCGCCAAAAAACAACTGCTCACCTGTGATTTAGTCTTATTTTATTAAGTGAAAGCGACAAATAAAGGTAACCGCAAAACCCAGAAATTTTGAGCATTAATTAGTAGAGCAGCTCTCTTGATTTCTACTGCAATACAGCGTTAATTCTCTGCATGCTCACTAAATTATTACATAGAAATTCCGTATTCGGAGACATTTCTTTCCCCAGGCTAACTTTACTTGTGCCATTTTCCATGGGAAAGCAGAAGTCATGCCTATCCTTTACTTTTCGCTAATTCCCATCTACATCAAGATTAATTTTTCAGGTTTTAAATTAAAATTTGATGGCCTCGAACTATCATTTTTTTTGGGGGGGGAGGAAATTGAATTCGGAACGCTGTATCAAAATTTAAGTTACACAATTGTCATTCTAAAGAGTGACAGCATATCGTAATTTGTCACAGAAGTTTTAAGACGAACAGTTAACTGTCGAGTACAAACGTAAACGTGTATTTTGCAGATGTTGTACTTGCTGTGGAAACAACATATATCGTGTAACAATGCTTGTCAATCTGTCGGAGGATAACGATTCCTCAGATCGGTAAGTGAATACGGGCACAGTGCTGGATGTAAGAAGCGCAGCTGGTTTGTGTTTATTATGCAGCATGGCGGTTAGATGATAAAGATAGTATCCTTTTCCTTTAATTCAATGGCTTATATTTATTCTGCCAGACTCCTCGAAATGTGAATGTCAGCCTACTGCTTGCACGAAAAGCGGTTGCTACTGTTTTGCTATCGTGGTTTCTATATTTAAACAAGCGACGCTGGTTGTAAATAATATACGTTGTCGAACAGAATAATAAGCTGATAGCATTGTTTACCTTTTGCGGCGATAATGAAAGCCACAAGACGCTTTTATTTATTCATCGTTGAAAACGTCTCGCATAGGAGAGAAATTTGTTTCAGTGAGTGATGCTAAATGCTAGATTTTAAGTTTTCATGTTAACCATTTTAAACAAGGATGTAATGATAAGTCCTATCTATAAAGCAATGATTCTTAACATCTTTAATAGTCAACATCCCCTTGAATCTGAAAATAAGCTCTCGAATCCCTTTGAAAAATGTGTTTCTATTTTTTATTTAGGAAAAGACGTTTATTGCAAGATAATTTATTTATTGCATAAGAAATTAATACATTTACAATACATACTATATTATTAAATATAAAACAATATCTACATTTTTAATGGCTATGTTGTTGTTGTTTGTTCTTAATTGTCCTTTTAAAACGAAACTCTTTTTTTAGGCAGTAATTTTCATTAAAAATTTAGAACCTTCCCTCGCACCCCTAGACATGCTCTCTCGCACCCCCAGGGGTGCAAGCACCCTTGGTTAAGAACAACTGCCATAAAGGATTAACGTCAAGATACGCAAAGTTAGAGAATATCGATGAACACAAATGTATTGTATATATAGACTGACCTCCTTGTATCAAACTTCCATACATCTAATTCTATGTATATCAGAGTTTTGGTGAATTATATACTATATTGAAACTTCTCTATGGTGGCCAGTAATGGTTCCGAAAATAAGTGACCATTTTGGGGGGGGGGGGGGGTCAGCCGAAAAGAGGTTTCTTCAATTGCATTGGCTCTCTGGAGTATTGAATTGGTTCTGAAAAAAAAATTTCCGTTTAGAGGGATAGCCGCCGAATTAGTGTGGCTAGAGAAGTTTCACTATATACATACAGGGCCGGATCATCGCATAGACCCGGGCCCCTAGACTAATGTCTAGGGTCCGGGTGTTTGAAAGGCCCAGTCAAACTGTCAATTTTGAAACGATTCGTAAATAAGATAATTTACTTTACTGTTAGACAACTGTATATAATAAACAAATAAACAAAAGTAAAGTATATTGCTTTTTATATGGTTATTGTGAATATCTAAAATCTAAAAGAAATGAGTTATTATGTTTCTTCTTATTGAAAGTAAAACTCCCAATAATTTAAAATTTTTTTATAGCGATGAGAATAATATTAACTATATGTATTCTTAACATCCTGTGAAATATTGTTAAATAATTTTGCTTTTATTTTTTACTAAGCAGCTGCGTTACGCTGTGCTATGTTAGCCTACATCAATATTTAAATAGGCCTTTATTTGCAAGTGGGAATTTTGAATTCTTCATTTTTCTGTATGACATTTAATAAAATAAATTTCATTTTTTTTTAAATTTATAATCAAACTGTTCAAACTTTTCTAGAAAAACTAAAATTTATTGTTGTGTATTAAATATTTTTATTGATAAAAATGTAAGATTTGTTTTAGTTTTTCACATTATTTAGCTTTGTTTTATTTATTGTTTTATATTTTTTTTTGTTCTTTCTTGTTGGAGAGGGATGGGGCCCGGTAAGAAGAAAATGTCTAGGGTCCCAAAGTCGGTTAATCCGGCCCTGTAGATATATATATATAAATATATATATATATATATATATATATATATATATATATATATATATATATATATATACATAGGTGTAGGGTGCTTCCAACTTTTTTTTTTTTTTTTTTTGGGGGGGGGGGGGGCACGAATTGAATTCAGTTAGGAACCTCCTCAGCGCCTTGACCGTCGAACGGTCCTTAAAATATGAAATATTATGATTTTTTAAATTGAATAACAATAGAATTGATGTTTCAGTTGTATTCAAAAGTTATACAATGAGAAAAATATAATATAAATAAAATGAGAAAAATAGCATCGAATTTTTGCTATGGATTATACCATTGTCAAAAACTATGTTAAGGCTAAAGATATATATGGAATCTTCAGTTTCACAGTTTGAAAAAGAGGAAAAAACACAACTTTCGTAAATTTTTTCTACAATTTTCCGATTTTAACTGAACTTCTATTAACGTTTTAATTTATTCCAAGCTAAGTTCGGGGGGGGGGGCGGGGCACGTGCCCGTCGTGCCCCCCTGACACTACGCCTATGTATATACGAGATAAAATGTGCCATTTCCCTCACTTACAGTCATCAGTTACCACTACGTGATTTAGTGGTCGTTATTTAGGGATTGGCACTACATGAGTTTTCATGTTTGCATTCATTCGAACAGTTTAACAATTGTTTCAATTTTTTTTTAACGCAATGTGATTTTATCCGCTTCAGAATTACCTTCAGAATACCGCTTCAGAATTTCAATACATTACATTATTCGATTAAGTTAGCAGAGCGTGGTAAAAAGCAAAAAATTAAAACTTCAGATATTTGCTCCATAAAAAGAGAATTTCATTAGAATTTTTTGAATTTTTAATCAAATTTTGCTCGTAAACAGTATGGAAGAACCCCAGTAATGTACTGGCAAAACGCGAAGCTCCGTGATTAACTAGAAGACATCGCTTCAGCGAATTGAATGCATTTCAAAACTAATTGAATAAACGTAGTTTCGTGACGCAAAATGTCATAAGTTCTTACCTAACATCAAATTTAAAAATTTTCTTTATATCTCTTTGCGAAAACCCCAAGAATCTATTATGGTATTTTAGATTTCTCATTTTTTACATTTGTTTGAAAATAGGAATTCTTTATCTTGTTGTAAAAGCCACTGCTATCCGTAAAAAATCATCATGCAGCTACTGGATGAGTTAGCTAGTTTATGAGGTCCGAGGTAGCCTACTGGTAGCGCGTCGGCTTTCGGCAATGAAGGTGCTTGGTCCGAATCGCGACAAAAGCCATTAAATACTTTCGAGTCGAGGCCGGATATAGGCACGTTAAATTAATAGACAGGAAAATCCTTCTTTGAATCAGAGAGGGTGAGAGAAGGTACGAACCCCCGAGATGTCGCCTCCGGCGTTGCTCTGTCAAAATCGGGGTGGCACCTGGCCAAGTCGGACTCCGTCAGTAGTCCCTTGGCCAAGTGCCACCCTGATTGGAGCTTTGCCATGAATTTATATATATAATATATATATATATATATCAGTTTATGAGGAAGCCAGTTAATCTGCCGTTCAAATTTTTGGAAACGCATTTGAATTTGGAGACGTAAAATTCAGATTAAAAAATTCTTATGTCGGAGAATAGAAAACTTTGAATTAAAAAGCCAGCCAGTGTATTTAAAAGCTGAGAGCATGCAGATTTAAATAAAAAAAATCTTAATATAAATATTTTATTACATGCATCATACTAATATTGGTAACTGTTTGCTCTATTTTCTGTATCCTATTGGATCCATACTATTTTGCTATACCTTTCAGATCACGCATCATAAAGAATTTCCTGTATTTAGGCATTCTGTAGTATTTGGAAATGTTTTATTCTCGTACATATGGACGATTTTAAGTGATCACGCATTCATACATTCGTATATACATGTGTATTTATTCAATATTTCCAAGAAACTAGGTAATATTAATTTTTGTTTTCGACTTGTATGGTATCGAATATTGAAAAATTGCAGCATTCTGCTAAAACTGTAAAATGCTGGAAAAAACAAAATTCCACAGTTAATTTAAGATAATCGCCATCTAAAAGTAGAAATCTTATCCCTTTGTTCGTAATTTTATATTCTAGCAGTAAACGTTTTGCATGATAATAAAGCAGTGATATTTTGATCAATCCAAAACAGAATTTAGTGGATTCATCTTAATAGATCTTTTATGTAGTTTTGTTGTGATGATAATTAATAGTTTTCGAAGTGATTAAAGTTAATATTAATATCGGGTATTCAGATAAATAAATTAGTAAAGTAAGTAAGTAAATTTTAGTAACGATTGTGCTTTGTTTTAATAAAGTTATTAAGCCTCTGCTATATATGTAAGGGTTATACTTGTGGTGATCAGATATTAATTGATTTGATTAATGTCATCGCATTTGGAGAAGTGTGCGCAACTTTCTCTAAATGTTTTGACATTGAGAAGAATTAAGTTTGAAATAGATCATTACAGGTTATACCTTATCATTGTTAATATTGATAAATTAATAAGTCTTATTTATGAACCTTGTGAATGGCTGGTATATTGTTTTTTTTATTGTTTTTTTGGCTGGCGGTTTGTAATTTAAATGGTAAAAGTCTTAGAAATATTCTTTGCTTTCCTTCTTTCCTTAAAAATTGACCCTGTGCCTAGCAACAGCTTTCATAGCCTCCCCCACTATCGGTAACCCGACACGTCAGCTACGGGCCCTTTTTCGAACGGGGAGAAATCTTAGAAGGTCAGATGCAAGGCGCGCAGGGATACATCGCCGGGTGGATGACCAGGTCGCCGTGAAATTAAAATAATCAAGAAGAACGAGATGAGGGGTGGGAAAAATAAATTGTATAAAGAATTGCAGAGTGCAAGAGTGCTACCTGTAGCCTTCCCCCCTCATTTCGGCCATTAGAATTCACGGAGCACCAAGGAACTACTTGGAATGGAGGATGGTTTTGCGGACTGATGGAAGTGGTGACAAGGTGCTGACTCGGAGCGCGGGATTTTGAAAACAAGGAGATTTTTGGAGGATGCTGAAACGGAGAGGGAGGCGAAAAAAGACCGAGGGAGCGGGGGCTGAGGCTCTGGCCTCGGGACGACGCTAAGATCCCGACGAGTGATGTGATGGCGACGGGTGAATTTCTTTTCCTTCCCTTACTTCTGTAAATTCTATCCATAACCT
Organism: Dolomedes plantarius; assembly: GCA_907164885.2. Classification (NCBI taxonomy): domain Eukaryota; kingdom Metazoa; phylum Arthropoda; class Arachnida; order Araneae; family Dolomedidae; genus Dolomedes; species Dolomedes plantarius. The sequence continues at coordinate 83,499,613 of OU015498.1, forward strand.
CTCTACCTTTGATTAAAGCTGCAGCAGATCATTAAGATTAGATTTAAATGTAAAATTAAAATTAAGATGAGCAATTGCATATAGAATAATTCAGGTTTTTTTTATATTCGCCAGCCATTTCATTTTGAATTGTCATTGTATATATTTTATTGTGTTGCGAGGATATAGATGTTGGTTTTTATAGCAATTGTATTATTGATAATTTAATATTGGTATTCCGAAAAAATGTTGAATAGAACTGATTACCAGATTGGTGGTAATATTGTTAATGTAATCGGAAGGAATAAATTTGTTATGTTAAAGTATATCTTTGTCATGTCGGTCCTTGCCTTTTTAGTAAATTTTCTGATTTTCAGCTTTAGGTTTTATTTTATTTCAGCAGATATGAAGCTTTTTCTTTTAGGTGAGATAATTTTATTTCTAGGTGTTCTCCAAGGTTAAGTAAATTTATTAGATTTAATTTCATTTTTCTTTTGGCTCATTAATCACCACAGTGATGCAGACAGTAATGAACCTAGGGTAAATTTTAATTATTATATGTTTATGGGTTATTGCTACACACAACGCAACTTTACCATCTATCTTAAAATGTACTAACCACAAACGGCCCAATGGAAACTACTATTGAAGTAAATTGATTTTAAAGTTTGTAAAGAGCAATTCTAACTTTAATTCAGTAACTAATTATTATAATATAAAATGTTAAAACAACCCCATATAACTACAAAAGTTTCGTTGCCACAGTTTATATATACAGAGGCTGTTCGCACATTTTTTAGACGATTTTGGTAAGCGGTAATAAAATTTCGTTTGCTGCAAAAGAAATAATTGCAATTGTACTATGTTTTTAAAAGTCAAAATTATTGTCTGCGGCTTGAAAGTTTTGTTTTTATTCAAAATGACGTTTTTAACAAAACAGTGATTCGAAGGCTTCATTTATGCTCTTTCCGAAGAGAAATATGCATACTCCGTTATCCAAAAACGATGTGAGAGTCATGGTTTTGTGATATCTAAAGCGTCGATAGGTAATATCGTCAACAAGAAAGGAATAAAACGTCAAATTGGAGCCTCAAGTGGGACAAAAATTCCAAACAAGTATCCAAGGAAAAAACGGACATCTTCGACTATTGCAAAGGTACGTTGTTTAATGTTAAAAGAAAATCCCCCTAGTCAAAGGACAGTTGCAAAATCATTAAAATGCTCGGTGTCCACTGTAAACAAAATGATAAACGTTGATTTAAATCTTAAGAAAGCGAAAAAACGCAATGTGCATCGTCTTCTTCCAAATCATATCGCTGAACGCAGGACACGCTGCAGCATTCTATATGAGAAACACTTATCCAAAGAAAAATGGAAAACAACTGTCACAATAGATGAATCATGGGTGTATTTAAATGATTGCAACAAAAAAGAGCCATTTATTATCATAAAAGGGGAGAAAAAAATTTAAGTACATGGTTCAAAGAATCGAAAGAAAGTTTTTCTAAGGGATTCATGATTGTTGCTGGTTTTTCTTATAATGGCAAGTTAAAAATAAAAAGAGTGGAAAAAATGTCAAGATTAACTCCAAATACTATCAGGAACATATTTTATCGCCAATTTTTCTGAATGAAATACCATCGCTTTACCCACAGTGCCATCATTATGTGAGACTCCATCAGGACAAAGCTAGCAGTCACACATCAAAATCCACTGTAAATTTCCTAAAAGAAATGGAACAAAAAACTGGTATCAAGGCCATACCCTTCACTGATATCCCTACTAAATCTCCCGATGTATCACCTATGGATTTTTGTGCTTTCGGACTTTTAAAATCTGCATTATCCAAACGTCGTCCCAAAACCCTTACAGGACTCTGGAAAGCTGTTCAGGAGGAATGGGATAGAATACCTTCTCTGACACTTCAAAAGGCATTATTATCCTGGAAATTGGGGTGTCGAAAGATAGTTCAGAATAAGGGATGTCAAATAGAACATTTAAAACACAAGAATTTTATGTAATTTAGTTTTGTGAATACAATATACATCGTCTAAAAAATGTGTGAACAGCCTCTGTATATATATATATATATATATATATATATATATATATATATATATATGTATGTATGTATGTATGTATGTATGTATGTATGTGTGTGTGTGTGTGTGTGTGGATATATATATATATATATATAGATAGATAGATAGATAGAATGATAGATACTAATGTCTTACTATAGTGATGTGTGTTCAGCTCTGTCAGATATATTCCAATATTTCCAAACCTGCTTTGAAAATACGATGAAAGTATTTTCCGAACGCCATGTATGCTGGGGACTAATAAATATTTATTTACATTTGTTAATTTATTTATGGTATTTTACTGCCGTAATATAAAGGAAAAAAAGATGAAAAAGAACTTAAGACTAAACAAACTTTGTTAAAATCAAAATAAGGGCCTTTTCACATAGGAGTCCGGTAGCAGAAGCGTTAAAGCAATGGTTCTCAATCGGTGGTACACGTACCCCTTGGGGCTACGCGGAAATCTGTAAGAGGTACGCGGTTGACTACCAAAAAGTATACAAAATTATATTGATGCATGCTAGTAGAATTTAATTTTGACAAAAGTTTGAGTAATGATTTAAAACTGAAAACTATCAGTAAAGCAGCAAGCAAGCACGTCGCTCGTTACTACTGTATTTGTGGCTGGAGTAAATTGGAACAGTAGTGTGCAAGTCAGTGGCGCACCCAGGATTTTTTCTTGGGGAGGGCCGAGATGAACGGATAAAAATATTTATAATGCAAAATCAATACTCATAATGCAATTTCTATATCTTTGGGGGGGGGGAGGGTCAGGGCCCCTTGCCACCCCCACCCCCCTGGGTGTGCCACTGGTGCAAGTATGCAACACAGAATCACAGACAGGGAGAGCAGCGCTTGCTACCGGCACACTGCCGCAACGACGAGTTACCTCCAACGCGCTTTCGGCCACCGTGCATTCATTTCCCTCTTTCGCCATTCTGTCTGTTTCTGTTTAGTCATTATTAACTGCTCAGTCTCGGTAACTTTCCAGTTTCCAATCTTACTTTGTGCGTGGACATATTACAGTAGTAATAGTTAAAGGTCGTATACTTTGAAAAGAGTTTATATATTTAACGATAAGTGTTGATATTTATTAATTTGCGACGATGGATAGATGGCTTCCTTGTGCGTGGACAGTTAAACTTTAACTAATAAAACACATGTTAATAAAACTAAAGTGTTTTTGTTGGAGGTACGCATAGTTAATGATACACAAAAAGGGTTACGTGGGTTGATAAATGTTGAGAACCCCTGCGTTAAAGTATTGAAATATATTTAACCAATGACAAACCACCAAACGATTAGCAACGAAATTTTTAACGCCTATGATTGGTTTATTTCCGCCTCAGCGTCATCTTTCCTTTGACGATTCCGCTACTGGACTCTATGTGAACAGGCCCTTGGTCACTATACGGTAAAATAGAAGTTATTTTTTTCCTCAAGTTTACAGTATCTAGTGAACCACACTCAAATAAAAGCTATCTGTGCAAGCGCAACGAACATAGAGGCTGGCATATACGAGTAAACCAACAATGTCGAGGCAAATTTCTGAACTTTTTCAAAATCTTAATTCCTAAGAATTAAATGCGTATTTTAAGAAGCAGACGTAATGATAGATGATTTTATTTTTATTTTTAACTAGCAGCTTAAAGTTTACAAGAGGATCCGCGGAAAACATAGTCTCTTCTATTAGGAACAAATTCTATTTTTCTTTCATATTTTTTTCTCCGAAACAAAATCGAGGTTTTCAGAATGTTGAAGAATTTGTGTCTTAACTTGCCTCAATGATTCTTTGCTTGAGCGTGCAGAAAAATGTCTAGAAACCGTTAAGAGAAATCGTGACTCAATTTATTTAAATCCTGTCAATTATGTTGCTGTAATATGCATAAGAGAAAGATGACCTGATAACAGTGTGCATTACTTTCTCCAGAAACCTATTTAACTAAATTATGAGCATTTTAAGTTTTTTTATATCAGTAGCAACCGTTATTCATATGGTCATTCTGTATTTTTTTTAAAAAGTTGTTTTTAAATATTACTTAAAATTTTTTTTTTTTAATATATATTTATTTTGTTTTGTTTTATTTTACTGTGGCTTTACTTTAAATCAGAGAAAACCAATAACTTTTTAAGTTGTTAAACTGATATGAAATGAATATGTGTACGAAATATGGTTGGTATTTATTTAATACATACACAATACATACAATTATTTACGCACGACGTGCGTATTATTCAGCCGGAGTCAAAACCTTCGGGCGAAACTTGAGGCAGAACTTGCTTGACGTTTCAAAAAGTAAATTTCAAAACTGACTGTGATGTTATTACAAACCTATTGAAGGACTTGAAAATATGTTTGGGAAAAATGGAGTCAAGAGGGATGATTTTTTTTAAAAATTAGGTAATGTGTATAGAGCTTTTATGAAGTATTATCATCTAATAAATTGAATAATAATTTTTTTTTTCAAGTACAAACTTAATTCTCAGTAAATTTTTTTTTTTAAGTTTCCTGTCAGGCAATTTTCCTAGGTTTTACTTCACATATCCGTGGGGATGCAGTGGCCCGGTTGGCAAAGGCAGCGAGGCAGTGATCTGAACGTCCCTGGTTCGATGCCGGTCGCTGACAAATCCATTGCCGTGTACACTAACGGCGGCCGGTGCATGAAAAGTCTGTCGTAGCTGCAATGTTCTCCAAGTTCTCAAATTTACCTCTGGAGGTTCGGGTTCAAGTGTTTCCGATCTCGTCATTTGATTCGGTTCAAAATTACGAAATAGGGGGCGAAGCTGGTCCACCTATATGTTACCCCTATGATAAAGAGGCCAGCAATACCGCGGTGATAACAGGCTAATGTCAAGGCTAATGTCATAACAGGCTAATGTCAGGCTAAGGACAAGGCCTCCGCGTTGGAAAAAAAAATTAAATTAAACTTCCTATATCCGTTTCATGAAATTCATTGCTAAATAGCTTTCTCTGTAAATGGCTTCAAGCATCCATTATTAAGGAATTACAAGAATTATAGCCTGGTTCCAGACCTATTTGCTTTTGCCAGATTTTAGACCTATTTACTTTTAACAGGACAACATTATGTAGATGTTGTCAGACGTAGAGTATTCTCTATTTGTTATAAAAAGTTTTGGGTGCAGTTTTTTTATTTCACTTTAAATGGTAACCACACTATTTTCATAATCCCAAAAAACTCTTATCTAACGCTAGCAAATTCTACCAATTCACCCGCTGTATACCTTTTTAATATGCTCAAAAACTGTCACTCTTTTCGACATTTATTGACACATTTTACCCTTTCTATTACTTTAGGCAAACAAATATTAACGGAAAAGTTCTTGTTCACAAAGTAGAAAAAAAAAAAAGTTCCGATCTTCAGTAAATATTAACTCTATGAGATTCCCTGGAGAGTTAAAAGCGCATTGTCAGAGGAAAACAACAGCAACAAAAAGTATAGAAGAATTTATCTTGTTTCATTGTTTGCCTGTGAAGCCTTAAAAGCCCAGTAATCCATCTGTTTCATAAAAGTTATTCGAGAAATAGTCTTTAAATGGTCAAGAAATTGTAATTTCACTATAAAGTCTATGTACAGGGTGGCCCAAAAGTCACGAGACCATTTTAAAATAGAATAATTCTTTTATTTATTAGAAATTCACTTTTATTCTTTTAGAATCAATAAATACACATCTTGGAAATCATTTTTTAACTAGTTTTGTAAATTACGTCCGTCAAACAGCCACCATTTTGTTCTTGGCAATCTTTGAATGGCTGGTTCTTTCTAAGGAGTGCTCCATCTCCTGTCGTGATGTTTCAAGGCTTATTCCTTCAACTTTATCACGCCAGGCGATGGCCGAATGGCTAGTGCGGTGGTATTCGGTTGAGATCCTGTGGGTTCGAGTCCCACTGTTGGCATGGAAGTTTGTAGCCGCTCGGAATTGGCTTGAAACTGTAGGTCCTGGTCAAATTAGTCCTCGTGTAGCAAAAAGTTGACCGTAACGCTCCAAACCAAACCAAACTAGATCAACTTCTTCACAGATGTTGGTATTTAATTGCTGTATGATTCGAGGTTTTTTTGCGGTATACTTTGTCTTTCACAACCCCCTGTTCTTGAAATCGCTGGAATAAGTTGAGTATCCCTTGTTTAGATTGTGGTTTTCTGATCCGAAAATAACGAATGTAAGCTGTTTGGGTTAACATAATTAATCATTTATTTCCTATGTAAAATTCGATTAGTTTTAGTCGTTGGTCAGTCATGAATTTCACCATAACTGTTTTTCAAGGATTATAGATGAATAATCTGAAACGAAATATTTTTTAAAAATTAGCTGTAAAAAAATTATTATAATCTAGAATGGTATAGTGACTTTTGGGCCACCCTGTACAAGATAGTTAACTATCTCTGGGTGTTTTATATTCCAAATGAATCAGCAATTATTCAGGAATCATTTATTTTACTGACTGATTCAGTGAGGATATTTAACAATGACGTGCGATTTCTTTTGACGTTTGATTTTTAGGAAACAAAGCAGTATATGTCAAATCAAGAGAAATTAATTTGTGGGCCAAGCCTTGTGTTTCTAAAATTTGGGACGCGAAGCATGACTCATAAATTAATTAAAAAATACTATACACAAATTTTGCTACATATAAAATTCACCAAAATCAAATTGTGCATAGACAACATTTGAAAAAATCAAATACATTCAGAAAATAATAACTGAGGTAATCGCTAGATATTTTTAATATACTTAACGAAAACTCACTGAAGTTGAAACCAGTAGATGTCTATTAAAACTATTCAGTGAAAGCACTAAGTATTATAATAACTACAATTAAGAGTAAGTATATAAAGCTTTTCAAAATTATGTAGTTTTTTCATTGCAGCTAATGTTACTATATCAATTCTTTTTTTTTCCACCGTCTCATAAGCGGCTTTTAAAATAAGGTCAAACTATTCACACGTGAAACAGAGAAAAATATATGTATGTGTTATATAATATTACCCTTATTTTAACACGGGACACAATCTTTGTAATTTCTCCCTTGTACATCCATATTTTTACTTTTATACTCTTCCCCCCGTATTTGTCTCTCTATTCTAAAAAAAGTAACTCCCGCTGCCGTTGTCAAATCTTGTCAAGCTCCTCCGAAACCGTTGGGGGTATGGGGTCGAGAGCGATACCAATGGATGCAGAAAAATGGGGGGGGGGGGGATCAAAGTAAGATATGTCTCATCTTCGTCGGACTTTAAGATTTTTTTTTAATTTTATGTTTTGTGGAAAAATGTTGACTTTTTCATTTTCAGATTACGATAACTCGCCAAAAAATGATCGTAGAAATTTGATCTTTTTTACAGTCTAAGATTACAGACATTTCTCTTTCAAACTAGACCTCATTTGTTTAAAAATATTTTAAAACAGACTAATATTTTCATCAAAAAATGAAACACAGTTTTTCAAGAAATATCGTCCCCTATGTGGATGTAATATCGATGCTCCTCGAGTTTTTATCTTACAAAGAAAATATTTACATCATCTGGAAGCTAAAAGCTTTCTTATTCATATAACCCTCATTTCAAGTCTATATCTCAAATTTTCGATTTTCAATTGAGTTTTAAAGCTGATAATTCAACAGTGATGAAACGCCCTTCGCATTAAGGGTGACAACAGTAAATGGATGAAATGAAGTGTAACAACAGCAATGTTGTAGAAATTTATCATAAAATTGGACTTTCTTATGTTAACAAACAGTATGTGTTTAGGTAGCGGGACAGTAGAGGAATAAAGCTGCTTAATTCGTCGAAATGCATTTTGACCGAATATTTGTTTCAAAAGTTAGTTTTCTTTTTGAAAACTAGGTACTACTAAAGTACTAAAGAATTAGCAGTTACCTAGGTAAACTCTAGGTAACTACTAACTCTTTTTGAAAACATTGCCCGAGAATCACTCCTATGTATCTCGCTATTAGCCATAACAGAGGAGCGAACCTAGGGGCGAAGCCCCTAGTTTTCAAAAGGAAAACTAACTTTTGAAACAAATATTCGGTCAAAATGTATTTCGACGAATTAAGCAGCTTTATTCCTCTACTGTCCCGCTACCTAAACACATACTGTTTGTTAACATAAGAAAGTCCAATTTTATGATAAATTTCTACAACATTGCTGTTGTTACACTTCATTTCACTTTGTAAACCATGCACAGTGAGGAGAAAGTTAAATTAGTACGAAACTCGATGAATTTGAAATAAAACGGTCCCTCAAGCGGAACTAAGATACCCTCAGTGCGCTTCTAAAATTGATATCCTTGAGCAGTAGTTCTAAATCGCTTTTTTTATAAGAGATTTCCCCTACAACACAATAAAATAAATATCCCTTTATATAACGTATTACGAATTTTTTTATAAAGTGATTTCTATTGAAATCTGCATATTACATAAACCCAAACTCCTAACATAATGCTGTCTAAAGTTGGACCTCTTAAAAGAGCGTGTTATCTGAACAGGAAACCCCTCAGCAATACTCAGTATTTTCTAAACATGACTCCTTAGCAATGCAAGATATAACCCTCAGAATTGAGTTATACTGTTTATTTGAACTTAAGACTGTACAAGTTCTGTGCAAATTGCCGAAAACCAGTGGTATAGGAATTAAACGATCATGCAGTCATATTTTGTCATTTCTTTGGAAAAAGTCTTTCGATGTGTGTGTACACACACAAATCATATATATAAATGTGTGTGTGTGTGTTTGTTTACGTGTGTGTAATATAATTAAAATTATAAAATTTCGAGTGTAGATTGATATGAAGTTTTATGTTTGTACTATTTAAACAAACTAATGCCAAAATCTTAATGCTAGATCATTAAAACACATCTCGACAAAGATGGAGACAGTTATTGATACAATTTTGATGACTAACAATTAGCACACTGATTGGAATTAAATTTTAGGTCACTATCAACTATCTCAAGCTAAAATTAAACCATTATATTTCAACTGAACGGGAATAAAATTAATCAATGATTACAACATGAAATTTTCTTTTCCAATTTTTTAAAACTGTGTCTTTACGCGATAAATATCCATGAAAAGGTTAATTTTCAATTGCTTATTTAATAAGCGACATTATTATAAAATGATATCTTTACGTCTTACATAAAATCACATCGATAAATTATTGGGGAACAGAGACGTTGTATATCCACTCACACGCCGCTCAGAGTAAGAAATAAGTTTTGGAATATATTCAGTGGGTCTAAGTCAAGGATCATGCATTGTATGCCGAAACAATGGGAGACTAACGAATACCTAGACTGCATTCTGCGTATACGCCGTAATGGCAACTTCATAGACTTTCAGATTGAGTTTTCTCAAAACCATGAGTTATGGACGTACAATATGTGTTCACCAACCCAGAGGTACAATTATTAAATAAAATAATTCTTGATTTTCTCGATAAAATTGTGATGAATAATACCCATTTAATATTATAATTTTGTATAACGTTATACATATTAAGTCTAACATAACACTATATATATATATATATATATATATATATATATATATATATATATATATATATATATATATATATATACATATATATATGTAGGAAGGAGTTAGTACTCCTTCCTTTAGAAGTGAATCATTAGACTTAATTATTTTGAACATTTAATTAAACTAGACGATGTTTACAAGACAGGACTAACACTTAGTATGAAATTAAAAAATAAACACAGAAGCATCAAAGAGCTAACATCGGGAGCTTGCAGAACAACACATCCGCTTAAAGTCCTTCGTGCCGAAGTAGTAGGAGTGGAAGTTGTAGTAATAGTTCAGTTGTGTTGCCAAACTCACTCTCACATATATATATATATAATATATATATATATATATATATACATATATATATATATATATATATATATATATATATATATATATATATATATACATATATATATATATATATATATATATATATATATATACATATATATATATATATATATATATATATTATATTATACATATATATATATATATATATATATATATATATATATATATATATATACATATATATATATATATATATATATATATACATATATATATATATATATATATATAGACATATATATATATATATATATACATATATATATATATATATTATATATACATATATATATATACATATATATATATATATATATACATATATATACATACATATATATACATACATATATATACATACATATATATATATATATATATATATATATATATATATATATATATATATATATATATATATATATATATATTATATAAAGAGAGAGAGAGAGAGACAGCCTGGCAATTAAACATAAGCTACAATTTTTATTGTTTGTTTGTTATTGATATATGAGTAACTTGTTACTTGCTAGTGAATATATATATATAAGGATTGATAAGATTGATACATACATATATAGAGATAGATATTTTGATATATAAATGACATTCCCTAACATCTTTTCTTTTAACTTTTTACGCTGTCATATGATTTATGAATATACTTTGCACCCTTTATGTTTAAAAATGGCATTCTTTTAATTTTAGTGGAAAAGTTTATAGATTTAAACTTAACCAACCCAAAATGGCTATATCTCATTATGTTTTGTTTGTTCTTTTTTTTAGTTTAAGTTGAGTTGCTAGAAAAATTAATAACATTCATTTTCCCAATACGCTGTTTCCTAGGGAAATTCATTTATTGGAGTTTACATAAAATTTACTTACAAATGATGTATTATTCATTCAGGACATTTAGATATATTCATTTTAATTTACATGACATTATACAAACACCCTTTTTTAACTGAAATGGGACTCAGAATACCTATTTTCCTACATTGGTTCGTCTAGAAATTTCACTGGGAATGTAAAAAAATACTCCTTTTTTTATTGGACCCTTTCTTACTAATTTAAATTTCTCCGAACTCCTAAAAAACTCCATTCTTAACTACCACAACAACAAAAAGCCCTAATTGTTATTCATTATGCACATAAACTCCCATAATCTCCGATTTCTTTTTAACTTCTCTAACGTTGCCGACTGCTAAAAGAAAGAAGAAAAATAATCCTTCAGCTGATATCTGAAAAGCATTTTAAATGATTCAACCTTCAGGAAAAGAAAGTGCTGCCTTTTACGTAACACTCGAAGGTCTACATTATGAGCTTTTCAGCTTATCCATTAACGTCCATATTGATTACCGGTCAGTGACTTTCGAAATTCCCTCTCTTTTTACACAGGCCTACCGGATCCGAATGATTTCCCATCCCAAGTTGTTAATAAGCACTCGCTATCAGGATCTGACACAAATAGTAACGCTGCCCTGCTATTGTGATTTCTTTCTGCTGAGACAAAGGAGCCCTTTTTACGTCGCTCGGCGTTTTGGTTATATTTTCATATCCAAGTGTGTTTTTCCGAATGACTGTCGGACGCCAGAGAGTCAGACAGATTCCCGTTGCTTGCGTCTGGGGGGTGGTTTTTGGCGGTCCTTTGATCGGTTTCTACGGTTGGCGGGGTTTCCATTTCGTGAACTTTATCGCTCGTGAGACGATTCTTGGCGCGGTTTTACTTTTTTATTATTATTATCATTATTTTCTCCTCTGCCGTGACGGTAATCTTTCCGTTTCGTTTTAATTAATTCGTTCTTTTAACTAAATTAAATTGAGCATGGCTCGATCTTATTTTTTTTAACGTTTATTTTATACCTTAACTTTATAAGACAGTTAGAAACTGGTTGAGGAAATGAATCGGTGCTAAAACTTGTCCCACTTATTAACACCATAAGAAAAACCTGTGATGCGTAGTGCCAAGATTGACTTAAAGGTCAACAAGTTTTTCGCTAAATTTTGTAGTCGTATCAGAATGCATAGACATGGATTTCTGATGCACGTTCTGATGCACGTTAAGAGATACAAGAATTATGTTTTAAATTTTGGGGAAAATATTCGAGTTATTTTTTGTAGTTTATTTTCAATATTATGCTTATTAGCAAATTTTAATATTTTTTTCATATTTGGATGACATAGACTGATATATAGTCCTAAAAATTAGTCATTATTTAAACGCAATTCCCGAGCAGGATTGCTATGAAAATTCTTGAGTGGGGTGAGGGGTTAAGCGAGATGTTACCGATTGAAATGTATTCCAAAAATCAACCATTGCAAATTTTCCAATATAGTAATGCCATTAAGGTATGAAAGTGAGACATCTGTGGCGCAACCAGGATACCTTCTTACTTTTCTGAAAGAGGATTTTTCATTCCTTGTCCCCCATCCCCTTTGTGGGATGAGCCATATCTCCGCACTTTTTATTAGAGTTAAGCATGCACATTACCAAATACATATATATATATATATATATATATATATATATATATATAGATATATATATATATATATATATATATATATTAATAAAGGGTGCTGGAATATATACATTAGTAAATTTTTTGAACGTAGAGATATGTGACTTAAAGGATAATCACCAAAATATGTAAAGATAAACTATTCACATTTCGGAATGACATACCAGCTTTCGCGTGTTAAGCTAAATTTAATCAGTGATTCAGGAGTAACTTTCACAGGTAAGTAGCCGACAGGTCGAACGGCAGCGTCAAACCGCATAATTTCACAAGAGACTCGATTTCAAATTACAAGACATAACTCTCGATCATTATACATTGTAACACGCAGAAACATGCAACATGCAAAGGAGCTACAGATCTCTAAAAAAAAAAAAAAAAAAAAAAAAAATATATATATATATATATATTCAATAAGACTGAAACTAAAACTAGGTTAGGGGAGCTGACTTCCGTGAATGAGTTAAAAAATGGTATTATTCTTGATTCTTCTTTTATTTCTGTGACTCCATCAGCAAACCGCAACGGGATTGCTCCAATACAAGGCCACAGACATAAGCGATAAGCGTGACTAATTCTCTAACTTAAAATATATTCCAGGGCAGACAATAGAGTAGTCGAGAAGGTGATGAAAACAGACGAATAGATAAGGCAACCGTGCGTTTCAGCAAACACCAAGGGCCTAGTGCGAGTGAAGGGACTCAGAAGCGATTTCCAAGTTTCAGGCTGTTTAGTTAGTCCTCAAGTAGCAAAAACCAACCACTGTCCGTGGCGAAATGAAAACAAACTATAATTAACCATTTGTTCCTCTCCCCCTTTTAACTCCTACTTGAATGGACAATGCAGCTTCTTTTTTTATGTTTTACGCCAAATAAATAAGCGTCTGGTGCCTCCTTAGACCCAAGAGTGTGGGTTTGAGATGTAAAGGGTGTTCGGGCTAAGGTATCCAAAAGTCATGACTTATTTTTACGGAACTACACATTAGAATTTTAAAAAAAATTATTTAAATAGAAAGAATTTCTCACCTTGTTTTAATATCAGTCATAGACTTCGATCATAGTATCGTAGATTTCGATGTGTGCACCTTTTGTAGCACAACAGACGTCTAAATGGTAATCCAGTTCTCTCCAAGTGTTTCGTAGCATATCAGGAGTTATTACACGAATTGCTTGAATGATACGCTTCTTCAACTCATCCACAGTTTCAATTTTTTGTTTATACACAACGGATTTAATGAATCCCCAAGAAAAAAAAGTCTTATAACACCTGATATGCTACGAAACACTTGGAGAGATCTGGATTACTATTTAGACGTTTGTCGTGCTACAAAAGGTGTACACATCGAAATCTATGATACTATCATCGAAATCTATGATTGATTTTAAAACTTGGTGAGATGTTCTTTCTATTTAAGTAATTTTTTAAAATCCTAATGGGTAGTTCAGTAAAAATGAGTCATGACTTTTGGATACCTTTAGCCCGGACACCCTGTATAAAGTCGTAATGACTTTTAAACATAGATTAGATAAAAATCATAGCTCGTAAATGCGACTGCATAGATTGAAACCTGTGCACAGAGTCGGTCTAATGTTTGTTCTGCTTTGTGCTACTAGATTTATTAAGTTTATATTAAATATTATGCCTTCCATTCTAGCATTTAAATCCCCTTTCCTAAATCCAATCCGCAGTAATCTTAATTTATCGCTTTAAAACCCTTAGCAACAGAACTTCCCATGAATCGCATGCCTTTGCATTTCTACACGTGTACACGTTAGAATTCAGGTGTGGGGTTCGCATTCGCGAGCCCCAATATTTGCTGACCCTACAAATAATAGCCACATTTTTTTTTCGCCTCTCGCGTTTACTGTTGAAAGGTGATATTAGCTTCCGAGCCGTCTTCTGAAATGGACGGATGTACTTTTGTCGCTCTAATAAACGATTCGGCCAAACTGCATCAAAATTTTATTCCTTTCAGGCTGAGTCTAGCTCCAGCCATGTAAATATGAGCTAGTTTCTCTTTCAGAGTATAATTTAAGGATGTAATGGATATATATATATATATATATACATATATATATATATATATATATATATATATATATATATATATATATATATATATATATATATATATATATATATATATATATATATATATATATATATATACAGGGAAACTTCTCTATGGGCGACTAGTCATGGTTCCGAAAAATAGTAGCTGTTTGAGGGGTGGCCGTCTAAAAGAGGTTTCTTTCATAACGTTGGATCTATGGAGTCTTGAATCGGTTCTGAAGAAAATAATGCCACTAGGGATGGCCTAGACGGCCATACATATACAGTGTGACACAAAATGTCACTTACATATACAGTGAAACTCTAGACGAGTTTCACTGTATATGTAAGTGACATTTCGTCTATCTGTTCTCTATACATTCCTGAATTCTTCGATTTGCAGCAAATTTTGCAATTTCCCTGTGAAAACTTTAGGTAATTGTAAAAGAATTATTGTCATGAATAATTTTTTGAAAATCCTTTATTACATCTTAGTGCATATTTCACTTTCGAATCACTTTTTATAATTTTTTTTATCATGTTACTATAACGATTTTCGTATTTTCCCATCCGTATTTTCGTATTTTCGTACCCCCGGAGGATGACATTAGGTATTAGAGGCCGGAGAACGCCGAGTGAAGTAGCAACAGGTACAATTCAATATAAGCAAAAACCAACTAAAAGCAACAGTAAAATATTTTTTTTTAATTACAGTCAAACATTCAAAGGGAAGTTTACGTGTAGCAGCTTTTGTACCCAAATATGCTAATCCCTATCTCATTGATGAGAGTGAAAAATTTAAAGTTTAAATACACAATTAAATGTCGAATCAAATTTCTTACAAGTGTGTCTATAGCTTGTGAATTTTGCTGAATCTCTGAAAGTCTGTGTTGAGTAATAAATATTATGGTTGAGTGGCAAGCTTTGGATTTTTCTTTTCCGTTTTCGCCCATAACTCAAAAAAGCGAATCTATCCTACTTTTTCTCCTCCGAGTCACGTGACCACATTTACGTATTACGTCAGCAATGTTTGTGAAAGCAAGGTCAGCTAATGCTTGAAATATGTTGATGTTTTCTGGTGTTGTAACTGTCGTTCTCCATTCTCGTTCTTTGCTTGTCCTAAGATTTTTATTTATTTGCGAATTCTTTACTATTATTACGCGTATCCCGGAACCAAGAAGTCCCTGATTTTCTCCTTGACATACAAGAGTGGAAAAAATACGCTCTTTTCTTTTCGAGTGAAAAATATAAATTCATAAGAATACTGCTCTTTATTGACTACGTACCATATGGTGGGCTCATAGCATGCAGTTGAAGTACTTAACTCATATAGAAGAGTCTTTATTATTATTATTATTAATATTATTATTATTATTATTATTTATTGCTGTTCCCTTATCTTTTTTATTGCAAGAAAAAAAAATCACATCTTAGTATCTGAAACAGTTGTTCGAATAAAATTTAATATCAGTATTTGAACTACAATATAAAGCATTAGAGGTCACAGTGAATTAAAATATTGAGGAATCAATAGGACTGTACGGGTAGATAAGAATTTGGTAGTAGTTGTTCGCAAAATAGGGCTGTGGAAGAAAAAAAAAAAAAAAAAAAAAAAAAGGTAGTCTCTTCTAATGAAACTACCGCGGGTTTATTAACGTAGGATTACTTATCGTTGCTTATCTCATTTGAATGTATATATGTATCTATATATATGTACGTATGTATATCTATATAAATAAAGCAAGTGTATCTATGTATGCATGTATGTATGGTATACAAATCTACGTTTCTTGACGAATCTGGTTGAAACTTCGTTTACTTATGTTTTGAAGCTTTAGGATAATTCTAAGATAAGTTTGGAAGATTTTCAATAATTATGAATAAATACAGTTTTTTAATAATATTTCATCTCCAGACGTTGGATTCAATCATTCATCAAACCTGCGCATGCGCGCATATTGGATGTTAATTCTAGATGTTGCAGGTAAGTGAACGCATTTATTGATTTTTAAATTTCATTTTTTGTTTTATTAAAGTTATTTTCTAATATTACTCCGTTTGTTTTCTTCTTCATGGAAAGCAAAATAAAATTGCCGTAGCAGTTGCTATTCTTCATTATACATAAACGTCAATTCCAGTGCCACGTACGTCAGCGTAATATATAAATGTTGATCATGATACAATACGATATTTTAATTTTGTGGAAGCATTGATTGTTGAAAACCTTTCATTTCATTTATTCATTACCTTTCATTTTAATCCTTTTTACTGGTTAATTCCAGTATACGGATTACCGTTTTTACAGTTACCGGTGTTTACTTTTTCTGTATTCTGTCATTTTTTGTGTAATTTAGTTACTTTTTGCATATTCTTTCTTTTTATGCTTCTGTCTGAACTCTTTGGAATATTTTTTATTATCATTCTCAGTAGGAATTAAGCAAGATCTTAACATTTATGCTCCAAATAGTTAGACACTTAAAATTGTTTACCAGGGTGTTTTAAAACAACTGTTAATTATGTTTGTGTTTAGCTTTGATTATTGCTATTCAGTTTGTGTGTTTTTAAGTATCCCTTTTTACTGTGTTTACTTTTTGTTTATTTTGCCATCATTTTTTATTATCATTCTCAAGTAGGAATTAAGCAAAATCTTAACATTTATGCTTCAAATAGTTGGACACTCAACATTGTTTACCAGAGGTGTTTTAAAACAACTGTTTAGTTATGTTGTGTTTAGCTTTGATTACTGCTATTCCATTTACCGTGTTTTAAGTATCCTTAAGTGTTCACTTTTGTTTATTTTGTATTTTCTGTGTAGTAACATTTTATTCTTTATTTATAGTGCTTTAATTGCCACATCATAGAAACATCAAACAACCTTTATTGTGAATTTTAAATGATTATGCCGAAGGACTACTTTATTACTTTGCTCTTGGCTGGTGACTTCTGACAGATTCCGCCTGTTATTCCACGTGGAACAAGAACTGATGAAATACATGCATGCCTGAAATCTTCAGTTATATGGAATGAAATTGAAACACTTGATCTTCAAACTACATGAGCGTTCATAACGACAGGTGATGCTGATGCACATCAGTTTTCTGATACTTTACTTCAACTAGGAAATGGAAACCTGATGTCTCGTGGCCGATGATGGACTTATAGCAGTGGAAGATATTGGAAAATTAATTGAAAATCATAAAGATTTGTTACAAGAAGTGTTTTCCCAACCTCTATCACATTTTAAGGAGCATAGTTGGTTACGTGAAAGAGCTATCCTTGCACACAAAAAACGACAACGTTATACTCATTAATAAGCAGCTTTTAAGTCATTTGACTGGCAACATCTCATATTTATAAGTTTGTTTGATACCGGTTTGTGCTGCAGATGATAGAGTACTTTACAACATTTCATATGCGGGAGCGGACGTCTCGAACAAAGAATTTTTTCGCCCATACGAGGAGGGGGGGTGGAAGGAAGGGAACTTCTCGCCGGTGGGAAAGGAAAAGAATTTTCTTCTGCCTGCGACTGTTTGCAGGACGTGGGATGCGTAACCACAAAATTTAAATACCTTTATTCGTTGTAATTTTAGTGTTTTCGATTCTCTGACAATGATTGCTGAAGGGAGCGGGTCCCTAAATCGACCGCTAGACGGGCGAAGCCCGGCTAGTATATACATATATGTATGTCAAAATGTTGACGCATCTTGGTACTTTTCGTTTAAACTTATCCAAGTGGTAGACTTGGCTTGGTGCGCTGCCAAATATAACTCGCGAGGACGGATGGACGGACGGTTGTAGCGTCTGAAATTTTCCTTTCCGCAAGATTCGTTATGGAGGAACGTAATCCTACGTTAAAATATTAAGGTAGTCCCTCTTCTAACGGAACTACTTCGGATTATTACGTAGGATTACTTAATCGTTGCTTACCTCTTTGTATATATATATGTATGTATAGTGTTATGTATATATGTATCTATATATATGTACGTATGTATATATGTGTGTCAAAATTTTTACGCATTTTGGTGCTTTTCTGCTTAACTGTTTACTGCTTGCCCCAAGAGATACAGACTGCGTTTGGCGCGGTGCCAAAATTATAATTCGCTACGACGGATGGTTTTAGCGTCCGAAATTTTGTTTCCGGAGGACCGTTATGGAGGAATGTAATCCTACGTTAAAAGAAACGAATGTTAAACCACTGAAATTTTATATTGTAAAGTAAAAAATAGTGCCTTATGAACAAAATTAAAGAAAACAATTACGTGAACATAAAGTAAAAATTACTAGGTGGAATTCCTTGTAAGAGGTTTGCACGAATGTTGTTCTAGGAGAAGAGGAAAGCATATCGTACATATTCAACTTATTTTTTGCTTTATTTACATTAAAATTCCGAAACTCAGATTTAAGCCTTTTCATATTGGTATGGTAGCGTCAGTGTAAAAATTTCCAACCAATCACAGAGCTCAACGCAATGACCACTTGTTTATGTCAAGACCAATGACAGGTCATGTCAACAATCTCGACCCACGAGGAGCACAATGCTACACCCAGGATGTAATGTAAACCGGCCTTAGAGAGCATTTCTGTAGCTTTATTTGTTACGATTAGTCATAATTAAGAATTAATTGCGTTCTTTTAAATTTCATATTGCTTTTTAACATTATTAATAGAAAAACAATGCCAGTCCGTTAAATGGGGCCCATTCATATTTTAAAAACTATGTAATTCATTTTTAGTGGATAGATTTTTTTTATCTTTCTGAAATATGCGAACAATAAATTGCAATTCTCATTAACACTGAGATAAGTATGATCCAGTGTTATGATAGGAGATAGGAATTTCTAATTGTGTCAGAAGACCTTGGATGCCCCTTACTCTTCCTGTGTGTGCCGCTGCGTGAAGTCGTCTGCTCCTAATTATAATCAATCATTTAGCCTGTCTGCAGCTCAGCTTTTTTTTTTTAAATTAAAGTAAAAGCGCAAAGCGATTTAATTTATTTTTCGGTCGTATATTTACCGGTTATATTGTGTTGAAAAGAATATAACGGGTCACTAACTATTCCAACACAACTATAATGAATACGCCAGGGAGATGAATAAGGGATATGAAGTGAGTTTCTTTTTCATGTCTAGGCGAGTTTTAAACCACCAAACTTCGCCAAATGATTGTAAATTTTATATCTGAGGAATCTGCAATTTGCTACACCAAACATTTGCACGAATTATTACTTCTCTCTACCATATAATAAGGTTATTTTAATAAGATTTTTATCATATACACGTGACGTACACAAGTATCACCAGTACGCGCGTCCAATCGTAATTAACTAATAAGAAAAGCCCAATGTTGACAGATGCAGGGGAAAACGAGTCTTGGTCTTAAAACTTGCGAGACATTTCGCCGTACGGAAATGACTTTATAGTGATGCATATTTGCGGTCGAAAACAACTTCATAGGTAGATATTATAAATATATGTCACGATGATGTCATTCTTGCACATCGGAACTTTCATGTGCTCCAGGTCAAAGTTCTATCATCAAAGACAGTATACATTATAAGTGTATTAAATAAAAAAAAGTAGGCATTTATTTAACTGAAGTGAATCAAATGTCGATTAGGAAGCGCCACAGAGATACCGGATACGAATGATTTTTAATCGCCTGTTAAATTGTCTTAGCCCTCATAGTAAATGTTAGTGCTGACAGGCAACTCAACTCAAATAAAATGACTATTAGGAAGCGCCACGGAGATCCCAGATTAGGAATAATTTTCAATCGCCTGTGAAGTTGTCTTAACCTCATAGTAAATGTTAGTGCTAAGAAGCAAGCATTACAGTTCTTTCCATTCGTGAAGAGACCGAATATCCGTATATAACTTTTGCCGAAACATTTGTAAAATATGCATGTAGTAACATTTTACACAAAAAGAAACTTTATCTAAACCTTTCATTTTATTTGTATTCTATTCAGACTTTTATATAAATTTCAGAAAAATAATGTTGTATAATTTGAATATATACAGTATATTCAATAAAAATTATATTGTTTCATGATGGTATGATATGCATTATAATGTAGTATAACATGTATCACAGAAAAAGATTATAGACAAAAATTCAGAATTTTCTGATACTAACCAATAATTTGATAAGTTCTTAGAATTTTTCTAATAATTGCGTGGATCGCCATTATATTTGAAAATATGATAATCTCTTAGGCAGAGATTCAACCACCTATTGTTCCTTCATTTGGCTCGATTTTGTCCCGTTCATGTTGTATGACTAAATTCACTTGTCACCTAGAAGTAAGATTTTGTTTCCGGAATATAGATTCCAGTTTTTATCTGATACTGTGAAATTTCAGTTCAATTAAAATAATGAATTCAACGAAAACTTATTAGCCAAGAAATATGCTACTACCTCGACTTTCAAAATATTATCCATCAAATAAATAAACTGTCGTAATTTTTCTCGGGCAGAATTAGCTATAAGCCGCAAGAATGAGCATATCCAAATGGAAAATATAAGAAAACATCTTCAAAAATAATTGCTACTTCAATTTCTTTCTTAAACATTTAAATGAATTTAGAAATCACAAACAAAAGTGAAACATAATGAAAAAACCCGCAATATCATATTACTTTCAACGTTATATATGCTCAATAGACCGCCAGAAACCATTTCATGTTCCGAAGTTTAGCCTGAATTAAATAAAAAAGGTTTCTTGTGGTTACAGTTTTTAAACAACCAGGAGATATTTTTCGCTTGTGAAGCCATTTACAACAGATATGTTTTATGAAGTTTACACCTGGAGATAAAGGGCCTCTTCACATAGAGTCCGTAAGCGTCAACGTTAATCGTATTTAAATATATTTAACCAATTACAAACCACCAAACGATTAACAACGAAATTGTTAAGGCCTGTGATTGGTTTAAAATATGTCAATACGACTAACGCTGACGCTGACGAATTCTATGTGAACAGGTCCTTGCAGTCTGAAATAATCCTAAAAATCCAAATATAAACAATCCAGACATAAAAAGTAATACACATAAAAAAAATCTATAGATATATTATTTCAGGTCAATTATACATCATTTTCAGACCCACTTTTTTTTTTTTTTTCTAAGTGTGGTATTCTTTGGGTCATTGACTATGTAGAACTGGGAATAACTTTGCAGGTGAGGGCTTTTCATGCTGAAGATTCCACATTATGTTTTACAGTTTCAAAGATATTTGTATTGCTTCTTCACATCATCAGTAAATTCAAGATTATCGACTCGAGCGGGTAACATGACAACCCCGCATCATAGAAATTCTTCTTCGGGGATCTTTCCTATAAATTCATTCTGTATTTTATCACTCGAATTAAAATTACTAAACCCGCATTTTTTTCAGCCAGGAATCATCTTATTGTAGTATTCAGAGTCAATGGTTTTCACAGATTTGTAAATGAAAATCTAAATTTTCGGCTCTATTCACTGGCTTAGAATTTTTTTCTTGCCATATCCGGGTACGATATTCAGCGCAGATCAGAGTATTTCTCTAACCATAAATAGATTAACAGTTATCCCACGTGATTCATGTATGTCTACTAGAAGTTTTAGAGACTTAGCTTTGTATTTTTTTTTCTCAAAGTAGTCATAACAATAATTCTTTTTATTCCACGTGGCAACTTTATAGATCTTTCAGGTCTTGTTTAATTTTCTACCTGTAAAGTTGCTTAGAGCATTAAATTGCATATAAAAACCTTGAAAGGTCAAATTAATTATTTAAAAAGTTTTAAAGGATTTCATTTAAATAAATTCCTTGCCGAACTGTTAAAAATTGGAATCTTGTTTACGAGACTGAAACCTCTACGATGATAATATAGTGCAGATTGCCAGGGCCGTATCTCCACCCATGGCACTATTTGAATAGGCTTTATCATAGACACGATATTATCATCATCATCATCATCATTTAAATAAATGCAGATTGATGACTTACTTTACAATTTATTTTCTTGAATCTTCAGTTATGACTACAAAAGATTGAAATAACAAAACAAGAAAAAAAGATTTAAGAAATCTCATTCAAATAATTTAAGTAGACATTTAATTAACTATCGTCAATTTTTATTTTACCAAAAATCATATCATAAGCTTAAGTTTTTCATTGATTGAAGACCAATCTATTTCTCTAGTCTCAGCAAGACCGAAGACTTTAGGGAGGTTTGTTTTTTCCGCGTTCGACAGAACATATCAATTTTTAAGTTCAATATTTCTCCTTTTTTTTAAAAAAAATTTCATTCTTAAACTAACTAACAGAAAAAGAATACAAAGTTAACGCATGATACAAAAGGAAACACTTCTTAATGTTTCAGTTTAATTTATTTTTTACACCATTTTCGAGGGTTTTTTTTTTTTTTTTTTTTAAATGAAGCAGGCACTAACTTATTTTTTACACCATTTTCGAGGGGTTTTTTTCTTTTGAATGTGGCAGGCATTAACTTATTTTTTACACCATTTTCGAGGGTTTTTTTCTTTTGAATGCGGCAGGCATTAACTTATTTTTTACACCATTTTCGAGTTTTTTTTTAAATGCGGCAGGCACGTTTCTGACGGTGTGCATTCTTGACATTATCCCACGAAGATCTGCGAAGTCTTGCTGGCTACTTTATTATGGAAGCACCATACAGGTGAGCTAGCATTGCTACCTATGAGGGGGATGACACGGAAACGACCAAGTCTTATTCGGGATTTGAACCTAAGCTCACTAAGTGCAGCTCAGAACGCTAATCACTATACTATGAAGGCATTTTTGAACAATTCAAACGTCCAATAACTTTAAAGATACGTCGTACGTTAATGAGATCCGACATTTTTCCATTAATTCCACAGTGGCTGATTCTACATTGACTGTATTACTGCTATTGTTCTAATATCCCTGGGGCTCACACCACGAGACGATAAGAAGATAAGACAGAACATAGACAGAAGAATTATTTTTATTCACAAATGATGCACACTTGCTATGAGCTGTACATTGCAACTCCTCTTTAGGCACGGGCACCCTCGTTGCAGGCGGAGCACTGACTTTTACCCTAGTATTACACCCATGCCTTAAGCGGGATTCAAACCCGTGGCCCTGGCGTGGTAGGGGGGGGGGAATCAAAGTTATGTTATATAGTATAGTGTATTAAAATGTTTTATAAATAATAATCCTAAACAACAGGAAAACATGCAATATTAAATCAGTGCAAAGTGTTGTTTTAGAGATGTATTCAGAGATATTAACATGTAGAAAATAGTATATACATTTATGATTCTTATATTTATAACTTTCTTTCGTAACTTTGTTGTATGTGTTTGTATGTATATGTGAAAGAAGTATCTATGTGGGCAGGGGAGGGGCAACGTCGGCTCTTTGGGTTATATATATATATATATATATATATATATATATATATATATATATATATATATATATATATATATATATTGGCGCACTCAGGGGTTGGGCCAAGGGTCCCTGCCGCCCCCCAAAAGAAATTGATATTGCATTATGAATATTAAGTTTGCATTACAAATATTTTTATCTGTTCAACTCGGCCCTCTCCAAGACTAAATCCCGGGTGCGCCACTGTATGTTTATATATATATATATATATATATATATATATATAAGAAATATACGTAAAAAATATACATAATATAAAAGATAGTAAATGTAATTCATTTTTGCTAGAATAACTTGCCTATTTCTGCGAGCTTTGTAAAAATACTTTATAATCATTCTGAAGCTTCTTACAAACTTAAATTGAATTTGTAGTGTACAGAATCTGGCATTATCTTTTAAAATTTATTCTACTTTAATATTTATTCTTTTTAAAAAATTGCTCCACAATTTTTTTTTTTACATTAGTTAAATTCTTTCTCTGGCTAAAATAGAACAAGATCAATGACATCTATAGAAATTAACATTTGCTCTGTAGTAAGTTTTATGTCATGGAAGCTTGATTAAAAGACGCAATTGTGGGCGGAGATGGGGCATTACCGATATTGAGCACAACTGCCCGAAATTTCTAGTGTTACGCGTTGGTGAAATCTGATATTCTCACTTCACCTTGTTATATAACACTGCTCGCCAATAAATGTCGTAGTCCTGACTTGCATACGCCAAAGCGCGTGCGGTTTTTATTTATTTTTTTAAACGCTGTTTCTATTATTTTGGTAAACCCCCGTATAAGAGACAAAACTACACATACTAATATGTCTTGTAAGGAAAAATACATTTCGATTTCTGAGCTTTCCAGTCAATTTATGCCTTAAAATTGTAACGCTGACATGAATTTTAAGGAAAAAATGGTATTTTTTCAGTACTGTGAAGTTCCTTCACTTTATTCTTCAAACGGTTTTTTTAAAGTTTTGTTTATGCCATTATAGAGATTTTAAAAAGTAATACACATTGCCCTGGGTTATTTTAATATACTGAAAAAATTATTGTAAAATAGTTGTTGTTAAGAAATTTTAATTAAAGTAATAAAATTTTATAAAAACGGAAATATTTAACATTGTCTATGATTAAAATTTACCTGAAAATAGGTCTCTCTCTTTCTCCAGGGGACATTGAATTCTGAGGTCTGACGTATTGGTGTATGGTGTGCTCGTCTTAATGATCCCCCCCCCCCCCCCACACACACATATATATGTATATACTAATGTCGCAGCCAGGATTTTGCTTGGGAGTTGGGGGGTGGGGTGGTTGGGGATTTAAATACACAGGTTCCCTATCTTCTTCAAGGAGCGAAATATTTAATGCCTGACTAGGCGACTTTTCACTAGTCGTCTAGTCTTCTAAATACTTGAAGTTTGACTGAAAGGAATGAGAAAAGTGTTCATTTGCGCATTCGATATACGCAAATATCGTCTTAGCCAACAAATATCAAAATGTACTGTCAAAACAATTTTGGGGAATCTCCATAAAACTGTGCCAACTTGGCGTTCAGAAAAGATTACCTACAGTTGAATTCCAGTATGGCAACCCTCTTCTCAGCTGACTGGCGTTTCTGTCTATCGCAGACGCAGAGAGGAAGTCGACAGTAGATGGCTGACTGAAAAGTGTAAAGAGCAGATGGCAAAGCTTGATAGTAAAAAGTGTTTGCATCTTTAGTTTTTGTGTATATATTGATTTCATCATTTGTGCTCCGAAAATTTGACTTGGGATTATACGTCTTGGCTCTTTAGGATACTGTGACAGGAATACATGCAAAAAGAGTGAACGTGAGAAATGCTGCTTGATTTTTAATTTAAGCGTTCTTTTGTGGTACGGTATTCGTTCCAGTAATTATTATATTTAAAACGTTTTCTGCGATGTTTTTTTGAATGACACTGATTTCTGACTTCATAAACCTTTTTTCTAATTCTTCAGCAGTGAAATTTGAGCATGACAGTTTATGTTTTGATCTTTAATTTTGAATATTTTTACAATTTGAGTTGGTTTGTGTAGGATACACAGAAAGAGTTGAATTTAAAATCACTTTATAATTCCTCTTCTCTTTTTTCTTTCTTTTTGAGAAATGTGCTATTATCTGTAAGAGATTTTATCAAAAATTGCGTTAAATTTCATACTTTTTTTATCACCAAACCTGTAAATTTAGTTTATGGTAATTTATGTTCAAACAATGGTTAAACAAATACGCATAATATTTCTTTATTGTTTGAATGCTGAAAAGAAAAATTTTCAACGATATAGTTTTTGGTTGTATTAATAATTGTTGATATCTTTTATTTTACAGGATATTTAAAAGTCTTATGATTATGAATGAATATGGTAACCGGATTACTGAGAAATACATGAAAGAAAGGAGTCAGTTTAAAATTGAAAAGTTGCTGTTCTCTGTAAGTTTTAACTATTTGTGACTTTTATTATAATTTCTCTTCAGAGATGTTAAGTTTTATTTATCTACAGACAGGGATTATTTACTTGGTTATAGCTGAATACAGACATATATATTTCTCTGATAGAAACACTATCTGCTTTGTATGAATTAGAATTTCAAAACTAAATGCAATAGAATGTCATTGAAGGACTTTCGAAATTTAATTTATCTATTATGATTTTGTGTGTGAGTGTGTATGTGTGTTCAGTGCTATGAGATCTCCAAAATTCTGAACAGGTAAATAAAAGATTACTTAATTTTAATCATAAAATAACATCAACAGCACAATATGGTTAACATAGTTCCTATTGATGATATATAAATATTTTACTGAATTTTTTCACTAATTAATAAACTAAATTTTGTAATTTTATTTTTCACATGAGTAAGATGGCTATAAAATGTAATTTGAACTATTTACAATCTGATTTATTGAGCCATTTACCACAATAGAATTTTAAAAAACCCACTGAAAATGATTTAAAATAAACTTAACATTTTGTAAAGTTTAACTTGATTATTATATTTTACACACATTGATCCATTTAGACAGTTGTCACATATTTTATATTATTAGAAAAATAATTTTGAAGTTTTTCATATGATCATAATTCATTCAATTTTCATAAAATCTAATTAGCACTATTTACTTGATTTATTGAAACCTCCCCCCCAAAAAAAAATAATAATAAATAAATAAATAAAATTTAAAAGACCCACAGAAAATTAATGAAATTAAACATGTTTTTGAGTAGAGTTTATCAAGATTATTATATTTTTCTCATATTGATCCATTTAGATAGTTGTCACATTGTTTTTTTATTATTAGAGAAGTGTAATAACTTATTGATTTAATCTTAGATGCAAGGAATTATAATACCTTTGTAACATATTTATTGGTGATTAGAATGTTTAGTTTAGAGTTACAATGTAATGAAAGAAAATAAACTATATATAATGTTGGTAATTGGAGACCAAGTGTCAATAAAAATTCCAGAAACAATTAAATCACTAAAAGTAATGATGCAAGCTATAAGATAAAACAAGTTATAGTTTTGTTTCAAAGGTAGGCACTGTGTGCAGCACTGTAGTATAGTTTAGTAAATAAAATATCAAACTATTCAGAAACTTACCATTTAGTTTATTTGTATTGTTGTTATTTCTTTAAAAGTTGCTATATTAATAACCTATTAGAAACAGAAGTAGTTGCATCCTTTATGATTTCATCATTGTTTCAAAATATTTTTTTCATTTAATTATATTTTGAATATGTATTTGTAATTAATAGTCGGTATTGATGAAATAAAATCATATCTTGTCACTAAACTCAATCAAGTGTTTTTTTATATTCTGAAATCATTTTAGTGTCTGCTTTCTTAAACTGTATGTATTCTTTTCAGCCTTAAGATATGATGCTATGAATTCACTTCTGTGCACAGGTAATTGTCTTATTTTTTTCTTAACATGCTCATGCACACGTATATCTATTTGCATTTGTTGTGTGTTATCACTAATTTAAAATATTTTCTCATTTTCTATTTTCTTGTCAGTTTTGAAAATAGATTGCTTAGAAATCTGTAAAAGCAATAGGCATGCTATATGCATTATGATTCATTAAAACCATAATTACCAATAATTAAGATTTCAGTGTATATTAAAACTAATCATTTTAACTGTCTTGGTAGTTCATGTTAAGAAGAAATATACTCTGTTGAATGTATGAAGAATTTCTTTTGAAAATAATATTTAAATGAATTAATAGTTCTAAATTTGTACTTTCTTGATTGCTTAATGAAAATTGCTTAGTATATTGTGAATGATGAATATAAATTCAGCTATGCAAACATGACCTTTTAATATCTTAGTTTTTATATAAAATTTAGCCCATAAAAGATGTTAAATTCTTCATTTCACTAATGTTCTCTGCTATTTGTACCATAGACAAAACAAAAGCCTCCAGGGTTTGTTTAAGGTTAAAATTGAGTTAATTGTTTCATGAATTGAAAAACAAACATATTTAAGGTGTTGTATAAGGTTTATTAAGAGATTAAAATCATAATATAAGCCATGCTATGACATTTTTATTCCCTTAACTAAATTGATCTAATTTGGAGAATTTCTCCCTTTGAATGCTTAAATCTGTATGTTTTATTATCCATTGAAATTTAGATTTTGAATACATTTAATTCAGTGTTATTTATTCTTGACTCTATCCCAGTGTTATTTATATTTTCTACAATATTCTACAATTTTCTACAATATTCATTCTTGAGGTGTTCTAAGTTTTGTATGATTTCTCTTTGTTAGAAAATCTGATTTTTGGTAGATTAAATGTAAATTTTATAATTATGCATTATTAATATTGTTCTGAATGGGAGTTTGGAGTTGTTAACACAATAGTCATTGTATATGATGTCTGTGCTAACATATGAAAAAACACTGAAGTCAATGTTAAATACTACAAGTTTGTTTTTCATACCTCTTTCTCTCTCTCTACATATATATATATATATAAAGTAGCCATTTAGTACTTTATATATATATATATATATATATAAAGTACTAAATGGGTAAGACATATATTTGTAATTATTATAGGTAGTGTCGTTCTGATGCATATTAGCTGAAATTGGAATATATTAAAATTTTTTCATAACATCATATTGTCAAGTATTTAGCTTGTTAATCAAATTACTGTGGGCTTAAGTAGAGATGAGGTAAATTTATTATTTTCAGTTTTTTTCTGGGGAGATTTACTATGTATGTAGTAGTAGAACAATGATTATGTATGTAGACAAATAATTTCAAAACACATAACATCACATATTAAAAATGTAATAAAATAATTTTTATAACACCCATATTATATTTAGTATTTCAATACCCATTATATTTTAAACCTTTTTGAAAAAAACTAAACACTAAGGGAAAACTAAACACTAATTCTTATTTAGTGAAAATTAATCTCTCTAAGTACAATTTTCACTAAATAAGAATAGGCATACAAAGCGTTAATCAAAAGTTTAAGGGTTCAATTAGTTAAAAAATGTACATAAAATCAAACTCTCACAGATATTAAATGCATACACAAACTTTTAAAATATCATTTTAACAACTAAAACATAGCACTATTTATTTTACCCATATCATTTTTTTTTCATGTACTAAGATATTAAAGTAATTCTGTTCTTTTCTAATCACTTTTTTTTTTCTAGCTTTTAAAATTATTATTTTGGATTTGTAATAACTAATTTCATTTTTGTAATACAGTCGATGTCTTTTATTATTATTACTGTTAGATTTTTTTATATATTTGATTATAAAATGTGGTGAAATTGTAAATTATTATCAGTTTAGATTAAAACTACATTTACAGTTGTATATTTACATATGTAGAACCGGATTGCTACATTAGATAAATAATTTACAGATTAACACTTCATATTTCAAAAATATTCATAAAAAATTTTACTTTAAATTGAAATATGAGAAATTGGACTGTATAGTAATTAAATAACATAGGAGTATATCTTTGCAGAATTGTAGCAACTAACATTTTATGAGTAAATTTTTAGAGCTATTTGTTAAAATGGAAAAATCAGTTGTTTCAGTATATTAAGCAATTTGTAATTTGTTATTTAGCATTCCTTATGTTTTATTAACTTCCATGCTGAATTCTAAAACCTATGTTTTTGAGTATCAGCATTTAGTTACATAATTTGGCAACTCGCTAAAAATTCTCACTTGATACAAGTTTTAATCTCTCTTCCCTTCATAAGCTGTTATGAGCAAAAAAGTTCTTAACATTCAAAACTACTAGCTGATTTATAGATTTAGAATATGACTAACACTTGATAAAATAAAATAAATTTGTGTAAAATTTTTAAACTTGAAATTCCAAACCTTGTTTGTTAGCACATATATTATTCTCTACAAAATATCATATGTGTATCAACATTTCTTTACCCTTAAATGCCTAGAGATATGAGACTAAGCTTATAACAACTGTTTAAAAAGCTTAAATTAAAAGAAAAAAAATTTTATTACATTTTCTTCCCATACTTTCTGGCTTTCTAAAGACCTTCACTATTTGACATTTAAAATAGCTGTTTTATTCAAGTCAAAATATATTTGCATCTCTCTTGTATTTGATTTAATTTTATTTTCCTCACTTAGAGTATTAAATTCCCTAGTACATAACTATATAATAAAAGAATGTTAAAAAAAGAAGTAATAGTATGCATACTCATATTGATCCATTATAAATTTTTACTGCCAGTATTCTGAAGTAGTTTATTATTTAAAACCAATATTATTTATTATCATATTTATAATAAACTTTAAAAGATTGGGATAAGAATTTTAAGATTTTTTAAATTATGATTTTGTGTGTAGTTTAGGGTATTTTTTGTAAAGAGTACATTTTCAACAGTTGATATGGTAAATGTTTATTTGTAATTTTAAGACTTTGTGCAGTTCAGACTTATTAACAGTTAAGCATTTTTTTTTCAGAAATAAGTTTTGTTGTATTTAAATGGATAATGTTTAACTAAATTTTTTCAGGTGCTGTCTGATGAGAAAATGACATCTTCAACTTTAGTTGAAACAGTTTCCATTGATTATGAAGATTTTAGTGAAAGCTTCTTAACTTGTGGAACTTGCCTATGCACTTATGATGGGCAAGAACATACACCAAAATTGTTGCCTTGCTCTCATACTGTTTGTCGCAGTTGTCTCGAAAGGATTGCTGCAGGAAATGGTGTTAGAGATGCAGGCTCTTTTCGCTGTCCAATATGTAGAGAGACGATACCACTTCCCCGAGGTGGTGTCAATGCTTTACCACCAAGCTTTCTGGTTAACCAACTTTTAGATCTTATGTCTCGACAAAGAAGAGAAGTCATACCAAAATGTAGTCTACATTCAACCCAAGAACTTCTCTTTTGTGAAACCTGTGACTGTGTCTTTTGTAGAGTTTGCACCACTGGAGCGCATGGAAATGGCACTGAGAGTGGGCAGCACACTGTCATACCATTTTCTATCGCGATCAAGAGAATGTCTGAAATTCTTTTGTACAAAGCTCATTTGTGTATCAGCAAATTAAACAGGGCTGCTGAAAATGTGAATGATGAAATCACAAAGTTGGAGTCATGTGCTGAGGAAACATGTGAAACAATTAACCGTTCTATCCAAGAAATTGTTTCAGCCATTGAACAAAGAAGATGTGAGCTTATTGAAAATGTTAAAAAAGTTAAAAACAACAAGAAAAAAATACTCTCTGATCAATTGTCTATTATTGAAACTGAGAAAGAAAAAGTCGAACAACAGTGCAATGGCTTACAGTATCAAGTAGAAGTTCGAAATATTACAAACAGGATTGGTGATTTAAATAAAAAGTTAGATTCATTGAATGCCATCATGGAGCCAAGAGAAAATGCTTTTCTCAAGTATGAATATGAACATAATTCATCATCTACTGACATAGAAAAGTCACTTAGAGAATTTGGTAGAGTTCGTACAAGTACTACATATCCTGCTTTGTGTTCTGCTTCAGTTGAAAGTTGTTCAGCACATTTGGAAACTGTAGCATCTATCACTACATTTGATTATCATGGTACAGCACAAACTGATGGTGGAGATCCAGTTGTCATTGACTTGCGCTATGAAAATGGTGACAGTGTGAAAACACATTTGGTAGATCGTGATAATGGTACTTATGAAGTAAATTTCTTGCCTGAACAACCTGGTAATTATAAGTTGAATGTAACTGTTTTTGATCGTCCAATTAAAGATAGCCCTTTCCATTTTATTGCATCAGAACATATTAATCCGGTTACTCAGTATGGCTTACGAGGAAGTGGGGATATACATTTCTTGCAGCCTGTGGGTGTAGCTATTTCCAACAGTGGTGATTTATTTATACTTGATACTGGTAATAGTCGAATTAAAGTATTAACTAAAGAATTTGAATTGATTCGACATATACCCAATATTGGAATGGAAGAGAGAAGTGGCACTGGTATTTCTCTGTCAGCTAAAAACACACTCTTCATAGCAAACTGGAGAACAAAATTCATTACTGAATTAGATGCTGATGGTTCTTTTATCCAAAAATTTACGCATCCTGATTTTGTTGAGCCAATTGATTTAGCAATAAATAGCAAAGGACAAATACTTGTTGCTGACAATGGTGCATCTTCAGTTTTTGTGTTTGAACCAACAGGTGATTTTGTGCATAGATTTGGAAAGAAAGGCAATGATAGTGGGACATTTAATTTAATGAGCTCAATAACAATAGGACAACAAGATGAAGTAATAGTTTGTGATTCCAGGATTCAAATCTTTTCTTCTAATGGGAAGTTCATTAGAGAAATTTATGCAGGTGGCAAAGGAAAAGGCCATCATGGTGGAATAATATATGATGGCAAAGGTAATATTTTGACTACAAGATGTGAAAAAAATGGAAGTTTTGTTCAAGTATTTAGTTATCAGTCTGGGAATTTGCAATTTGTAATTGATAGCTCTGAAGCAAAATTGAAGCGGCCAAGTGGCTTAGATGTGACTGATGATTTTTATGTTATCATTGTAGATCTAGGTAATGATTGTATAAAAAAATTTAGATATAGATAAGATATTATAATTGGGTATAGAAATGCTAATTATTATTATTATTATTATTTTTTAAACCATGACAAAAACCTGTAATCGAGAAAATATGTTTAACCATAACTATATTTTGGATTTATTCATTGCCTTTTAAATTTTAATTTCTCCTGTAGAAACAAGGTTTGCCATTTTGTTATTGCCATCAACTATGACATTGTAAATATAGGTATTTATTTATGTTGAAATATATTTATGCTTAGTCAATTTTTTTTTTTGGTAAGTTTTAGGTGTAAAATATTCCTCTTGTGTTGCACATATTTTGGATTTTAAAATACTTTGAATACTCAGTTTCCAGTGGGAATTTTCCTACTTGTCCATTTTAAATTTTATTTGATGCAAGTATGTGTCTTGATATTGATTAAATACCTGTTTATGTACAATATTAAGTTATGTTAGAATCTTAGCATACACAAATACTTCAAAAAATCATTTATATGTAGTGCATTTTTGAATCTCAGTTCCATAAATTATACGCTTCTCCCATATTTTAATATTGTTTTATTTTTTAAGTACCTTCTTTTTTTCATATCTCATTGATTTTGCATTTATTTATTAATTTAAGTTTTTAAATCCAAATTTAATCACCAAAGATGTACATTTTTTCTCTCTTCCTTTTTATATTTTCATCACCTGTTGTTACACATAAGTATTTATTTCCAGTTAACATTTTGATGTTAAGTGGGATTGCAATACTTTGTTCAAATCAGCATGGCAAGGTTAACAAATTATTAAAATTAGGATTACATACCTTCCAAATACTTGTTTAGGGATAAAAATAGGTTTTAAAATATTTTAGTAGTTATGCTAGCTTTTTTATTTATGTTATAAAACAATCAGCTGTAGAATGATGCTTTTATGACAATATATTTGTCACATATTCATGTGTGAAATGGAATATTTGACATTCCATAAATATTACATGAGTTTTACAGGAGGATGATTAGAAATCCATGGGTTGTGTGACATGGGCAATAAGTTCATCTGCACTGCATTAATCCAAACAAAGATCTTCAACAATAAATGCTTGGACAAATGCTATCTATTTTTTTAGTTTATTCAGTCATTAATTTTGTGTTTTATGTCTTAGTGTATTTACATTTCTAAGCATATTGAAAGCAATCACCCAGATATTGACGTTTAATATGACAGACAATTTTTCTTATATTAGTGTGCAAGTAAAATATTTTGGATCAATTTTTATTTATTTAAATCCGAAGACCTTATCTCTGTATTATTTTGAAAGTTTATGAAACAAGTAGGCACACACATATTCATTTAAATATGCGTATGTATATATGTATTCATATATCTGTGTAAATTAATAAGTGTATATATGAAAATGGATATACATAATATATGTATATTAATGTATAAATTATATAATATTTTTCAAAGTCTTACAGTGACAGACATTTACTTTAGTATAGCTTTTTTTTTAGTGTGTGTGTGTGTGGGGGGGGGGGGCTTTTCTTCTAATTGCTGTTTGTAGAAGAGATTAGTTAACATTATGCATAATAAAACATATTTTCTAGCATTTCAAGTTAATTTGACTAAACACTAATTTTTTGCAAACTTTTTTATTAACTTAGATAAATTTAATATAGTACTTGAGTCTGTTTTGATATGCAGTACTATCATAATAAAAAGTTTTCTATTATAAATGCTGAATTATGTGCCATATTTGTAAATATTATAGAATAGTCATTGATGCTATCAATTATTTACCAATATTTTATCTTCCTGACATCATAGTGTTAAAATGTTATGCAGATTAAACTACATAATGAAATTAGCAGCAACAATGATTGTTTAGGTAAAACACACTGCACTATATATATATATATATATATATATATATATATATATATACTATTGCATACTTTGTATTCACTGCCATTTTATCAAGGGTACATTCTTGTATATTTTTAGTCTGAAAAGGTAACATTGTAAAAAAATTATTTCTTAAATTATTTTTAAAATGTGTTAAAATGTATATATTTACCAAATGTGTAAATATTAACCAAAGAATCTATATTGCATATATGTGAATATGTGTGTGCAATGAGAGTACAGAGACTCTTAGTTTATATAACAGTAATTTAATATTAAAATCTAGTTAACCTATAAATTAAGTTTTACAACAGTGATTTAGCCTTTTTTTTTACACTGTAAAGTTATAATTTGAATGTGTAACATGGTTGATGAAATATATGTTCATTTAAACTTTTTGATGCTTACTTACCATGTAATGTAAATAATTAAAATCTCACAGTACTTGAGAAAACATGACATATATTCTATCATTTTACACTTCACAAAGATTACCTATTTTTATATACATTTCTGTATTTTCACATGGAATTTTAAATATTCCTTTGCACTATCAGTTAAATGTAACTTTAGTAGAACTTCTCTTCATATGTTTTGAGATTTTCATTAATTTAGTTTTTCTTAATTTACTTTTATTGGATTTTATTCCTATTTTATTTTATGAATTTTGCTTTTAACAAAATGGTCATAAACATTTTAACCTCTAAGCTATTGTAAATGTATCAATGTTGTACTGTACAAAAATGCAGAATGTAAGGAAAATCTTTATAATGGAAAATATGATATTTCATGAGATGGAAAATTTGGAAAGTTTGCTTTCTGGTATAATGTTATCTAATAGTTGATTCCTCTTTCATGGGGAATATTTAAATATTTGAGGTGATTTATCCTTTGGTATGGAGGCTATAAAAATTGCCGAGCCCTGACAGGTATCTCCAGCATATCCACCAGCCATGAATAGGTTTGCCTTTATTGTGGACTTCATAGCATAGATGACAAGTATATTGGAAAGAAAATATTTCCAAAAATGGTATTGCTTTGAATTCTTATTGATGAATAACAAATTGAAATCAATCCAGTCCATGAGGGAAACAGACGAGTGTCTTCCATGATTTGTGATGCAGAATTTAGATAGCATAAGTGACACCGCAAACTAGATTTTATTTTACACAATTTGATCATCCCTTAGGCTGTCTAAATTCTGTACCACAAATTTTGAAATGCTTGTTTTATTTATTTGTGACTGGATTCACTACAGTTAGTCAGTGATCAGTAAGTAAATCATTTTGAGTGGTATCACTTTAGAATTATTTTTCCTTCAGTATGTTTGTGGTTGATGCCATTCTGAGGAACCCATGACGACCAAACCAGAATCCATGGTTGCTGAGCATGCTAGAGTTACCTATCTTTGCATAATTATCTGTTCTAACATGAGTGTGTTCTCTGCATTTTCATCCTTTAGTACTAAATAACATTGTTAACCTCACTATGATTTTACTTGTTTTTATAGTATAAATTTATATATATATATATATATATAAAAGGTAAATTGTGTATGTTTATACAAGGTATTACATATGATATTAGTGATTTCATGTTATTGAAAATAAGATCTCGAAAACATAACCACTATTTTTGTTGCCTGTATATAAATTATATTTATAAAATCCTTTGTTTGAACAGAATGTGTTTCTCTAGTCCTCCCCCCCCCCCACAAAAAAAAATCTTGTATATATAGTGGGTAAGTTTCTTTCATGACAGAAATACATAAAATTAGAGAATTAGAATGAATTTAAATGCACTATGGATCACATCTCCTCATAACATACTTTCAAAAAAAATATTTTAAAAAGCTTTTGGGGTTCTTTGTAAGTATGGGAATTCTCTGATCTGGTTGTTTTAATGAATTGGTGCTAACTGTTATATTTTGAAGAAATAACAATTTTGAAAATCGCCATAATTTGCTTTAGATTTATGCCTTTGAAGCAGTGCTTTGGGGGTGATTTCAATACACAAGTCTCTGATCCTTCAACTGGGAGACTTTTAAAGCAGTTGGTTCATATTTTAACTTAAATATTTTTGATGCAGAAATAAGATGACTTAAAAAGTTATTGGTAGATTTCTCCTTGTACAACATTAATTTGAATCCCCTTTTGCATAACATATAGTCATTTTTATCACTGGGAATAATTATGCCTACAGTCTATTAATCATAGGTAGCTGAAATTAAAATACCATTATTCTGTTTCACCTCAGATATTTTCGACTAATTCTGAGGGTTTCTCCCCCCCCCCCTCCCTCTTTTCTACTAATGCAGAGGCACTTGTCCTGAGACATTTGCTCTGTATACTGTGGAAATTATTGACTACTATTTATCTGGGAGTACTGTACAGATGGGTTAACATTGTTCCCTGGGTGGCATCTTAATTTTGATCAAGCACCTCCAGGGGCTACATCTGGAGGTCTCACAACTTTCCCCACTCACTGACCTCATGGAAGGACTTTTAAGGTCTAGGGATTTATCAGGTCCATATCTAGGCTTAAACACGAAGGTATTTAATAACGTTCATCAGGATCCAAACTGAACATCCTCTATCCGAAGCCCAACACGCTACCACTAGGCTACCTCAGGTTCAATTCTGAGAAATATGAATTTATGTATTTGAAATATGTTTCTAAACATTATAATTTCCTGTTACCACTGAATGCAAACTTTCCTTTTCCATATCAGTCAAAATTAACATGACTATGTAAATTGTTTTGCTCATGACAGTTTTGAAAACAGTTGACTGGAAAAACATATTTTCAGACCTGCTTTATTCTGCTATTATTAACCATTCTTTTTCAATGCTTGTTTTTCCAAGTTTTAAATGTAATATTTAATCAATCAGCCACACTGTTGTTATGTTCCTTTTTAGTATTGTAATATATACATTTTTATTATCATTGTTTCTTTCTTCTCAGCCATTCAGAGAAAGAGAAATGTTTGTTGCATTGACATTTATTTGAATTTGTATGATTTTTATTTATGTTGTTTGCATATGTATGTGCCATTTTTGTTTGTTACAAAAGTGGAAGCGCTGGTCGCTGCTCACTTGTATGCCACTTATTAGAATTTAATTAATAAATTGAAACTTATCCTGTTGTATATAAATTGAAATTTCTGTTAGAATGCTGCCCGGTGAAGATATATATACATATATATATAAACCAGTTGTTTCAAATATATCCATAATTTGAAGTAACTAAATCTAGTTAATTAGTAATTTTGACTTGGCATTAAATTTTGAAAGTCTCTCATCCATTGCTCCAATTTTATTTCATTTTACAGTTCAGTAAAAGTTGTTAAAAAATACTTTTCTTTTCATTATTCTAGTTTCTTTTAATTTGTATAATGTATTTATGATCATCAGTCTTTGTGTAAGCTTATGCGTATATATATATATATAATAAGTTGTTCATTACTTAGCTTTCTGAAGCTTATTGAAACTGTTAAAAACAGCATTTAAGCATTGTGTGAATTTTATGTTTTTCCCTTTCTTTTGAAGTATTTAAAATTTATTACATTAAGAAAATTTTAAAAATTTATTTGCCCTTCTAGCACGCTCAGTAATAGTCTTCAGCCTAATTTTTTAGTAGTTTGAAGCCCTCAGAAAAATCTAACCGGACCTTTCAGACACAAAATAATTCTCTTTAATTTTAGTGGTGATGGCGTTTGTTATTATCTCTAACCAGGCTGTAATGAAAAGAGTTAATTCTTTGTTGACTGAAATAAATTATGTTGTAAAATTACAGGGCAAATGTCTGTACTAATTTAATTACTATGTCTCCATGTTTAGCATTTGTCCTATGAAGTTGTTGCTGCTTTGGCTATTTGTAGTGTTTTTCCATATCAGAAAACAATAATTCTCAGTTCTGCACACACACTTTAGAATATACAAAAAGAATTCATGCCGAAAAATCACTCAAGCCTTTTTTACCCCCCTTTATATCTAAAGAGGCCTTAATATTTTATCTAGCATTTAAAATGACTCTCAAACCTCAATGAGATAAAGAAAATAAGGAATGTCTCAGATTTATTTATTTAGTTTGACTCTCTCTAAAGTAAATTAAAATCATTTAGCCTATGTTTTGAAAAGATCTTCATCAAAATGTTCTTGAAAGCTCATATTGACTGTAGTAATTAAATCTTGTGAGATAGAAAAATAATGGTCTCATGCATAAAAAATTTAACATGAAGTTTAAGATTTGTAGACAAATAATTGATGCCTTTATTCTAACAGGAGGAAAACTCTGTTGTTTTCGATAATGCAAGAGGATTCGTCGTCTTTTTTGCAATTTTTCTTTATCACTAAGGAAGTTTCTCTGATGTCTGCTTGCAGTTGTTTTCTTTATTTTTCGTTGTTATCAGAAATTTATCTGTGTAAAAATACTCTTGAAAGAAACTTAACTTTTTAATGAAAATTAAACTATTCTCATTAAAAAATTATTTTTGTAGTTCTAAAATCTTGTTGAGATTTTAAACTATTGGTCGAAAAATTTGATCAAATTTTCTAAAATCACAATGAAAAGTAAACATTTAAGGCTGTTATAAAAGAGCTTATTCACTTTATCTCATTTGGATAACCAGCTATTTGCAAATAGAAATTTACTATATACTATTTCCGAAAACATTTAAGCAAAAAAAAAAAAAAATTATAGTAAGTTTGGATGCTTAAGAAATTACTTGTACTCTGGGCTACTGATAAAGATATATATATTTGTATAACCATCCCAGCAAAACAAACACTGCTGAATTGTGTTTTAAAGTAAATTTGCCATTTTATGTTTAACTGAAATTTAATGCCCTATTCCAATATGTAATGGATGCGCTATTATTACTTTTGAAATAACTGGTATAGGCAGCTTTTCTAGTAAATGCTCTTTCCAAGTGCAGTCTGCATGCATGTTCTTAGAACTTTTGTGTATATTGTCTATATGTCATGCTTCTAGTCAGTTGAAAGAAGCCTTGTGTGCAACAGGTTATAGTAAAAATCAATAAAATTTTCTGTCCATAATCTTAAGTGTTTTTATTACTGTATTAATGAATGTGTCAGTGTATATTATGAAACTGTTTGCTGGACATTCACTTTACACCTCCTTAAAATTGAACCAAACCAAACATCATTGCCTCTCACCATTTCGGCTAAAACTATGTTATGCAAGAATGCTATAATTATAGGTAACTTGATAAACCTGTTAAGGGGACAGTAGACATTTAAAATATGCAACTAAGTATATGCACAGCATATCAAAAGTCACAAATGCAACAGCTAAGTAAAAGTTATACATGTATCAGCCATGCTCATGCCCTTTATATCTTACTTTACAAATTAAATACTGAATGTTTTAAATTAATTTTGAATATTTCATGAACTTTATATCTGTAAAATTCTCTATATGAATTTCTAATCACCATATTAATTTAAAACTGATTCTCTCTATACAATTTTAAATGAAATTTAGCAAATATTTATGTGATGAAGATGTAATGCTTTTGCAATATTTTATATGCAGCCAAAGGCTGTTGGCATTTTGAATAGAAAAAAATAGCTAATAAAATTGTAAAAAAAATTGATTTAGTAGATAGATACAATAAATGTTAAGTTTTAGTCTAGAATTAAAAAAAGTAATTCTTTTAAAAGTGCGTACATTGCATAGAAACAAAACATGCAAGGAATAGTTGAAATTCAGTATGTTACTTTAAAATATTAAACTTGCATGATTAAAAATATTTAACATTTCCACCAAATTTTACGATGGTTATTTCAGCTTATTATCAGTTACATAAACTAATTTAAATAAATCCATTGTTTATCATACACACACACACACATATATATAAGTCCACTGTCCTCTTAATAGGAGAGGTTTTTTGTGGGACGAAATTGATTTCGAAACTGCTGTTGCTGTGAAAGAGTAATTATTGGTTAGTTTGAAATGTTCTAACTATCCCGGAAAAGGATTTAGTCACTTTTCGAAATGACAAATGATTATTCTTTAATAGTTCCAAATATTCAAATGGGTCTTCACTCTTTTGCAAGAATAGAATGCCTCTTGATAAACACAATCAAATAAAAGGATGGCTACATATGTTTCGATCTTTTCTAAGCTTTTCAGGATCCTGATCGCTCCTATCACTTTCCTTCTTTTTCTTTTACTTTCTGTCCAATGATGGTTCCCCGTTGCTTACCTACTGAAAACCTGCACTAGAGGGCGTAGCCCAGGAAGTGCAGTTTGACCACTAATCCTATGGTCCTATGAGCATTGGTATGATTATCACTATGAACAGTTCAGGAATGCGAGGATCGTTGAATCTTAGGAGGATAATGATCAATAGGGAGGAACCACCGAAAATTCTAGAAGAAACAGCGTGGGAGGTGACAAGGCGCGCGGAAAGGGCAAAGGGGGAAATTTTATGAACATCAGACCACACAAGGGACGCCGTAATGAAGCTAACAGATAAAGCAGGGAAAAATAGAACAGATTAGACAGAGTAATGAGAGATATTAAGAATTGAAGGAATAGAGCTAATTAATCTATTCACTCTGTTCTATAGACGCTGCTGAATTTATTTCGATGTATCTAAGATATGGTGTGAGCCAAATATACCCAGCTTACCCTTGTCTAAGTGACTGCCTGATTAAGTCTATTATATCGAAAGAACGAAAACTTTTTAATCGAAAAGTGTAAAAATTTATTTCGTAGACATCTTCATACCAAATAAATTCTTTTAGTCAGTGCAGTTTCTTTTGTTGAGCAATACACGGGCCAATATTTTTTTAAAAACAATTTTATTATGTTTCTCGAATTTTTTGACTTTATATTTTTGTTATATGTACTAAAATAATCTTAAAGAATGGAAATAAATTTTAAAAGATATAAACAGGGCTTTTCATATTCATTACAATGTTTTAATAAATATATAATACCATCAGTGTGTTTTGTTGTTAATAAGCTTATATAGAAGCATAGTACTGACGTTATGTGGTTGTTTTTTGAAATGCAGGGCGAGTGTTCGGGCATTAAGGTAATTCTAGGTGTATGTGATTAAATAAAAGCGACAAATGTGGACTCGTGGACTGTACAACTTTATTAAGAGATGCACATGTTAATAACAATGAATAGGAAAAGCCTCGTAACATTTGCAATTCCACCTGGAAATTTGTGGAGGACAGACACTAAAAACGGAAGTATTAGTATTTAACCCTTCAGCGGTCGTGCCCATGTACAGAGTGCAACATTTTCGTAATTTTAAATGGTTTTTTTTTTTTTTTTTTTTTTTTACATGTAAGGTTTGAATGTTCTAAGCAGTTTCTATTTATAGCTACACCCTTACTAAAGCAGGTCTGATTTTCTGACACTTGTATTCCTTTCCATTCATTGGTAGTCATGATTTAACCGTGGTAAACCAACGATTATACAGGATTACAATACGACAAAAGCAGGAGTTGATGTACTCGATCAAATGTGCAGCTATTGCACGGTATCCTGCATATCACGAAGATGAACAATCTCATTGTTTTTTAGGTTTTTGGACATAATAGAAATCCATTCGCAAGTTGTCCTTAGATCCAATAAATCGGACAGTTTTGAAAAAGGCGATTGTATCTGCGTTCTTTGGCCTTTAATTACAAATATATCTCAATATTATAAATATTTTATATCTTGTCATAAAACGCATAATTATTATTTTCAATTTGAAAAAGAAAAGGTTTTTTACAAAAGGAATAATCAAAATTGAAAGAGACGTTGCACTTTGTGCCACGCGCGCCTGCTAGTGTTCCAAAATTTGGCGCGCTCGCTGAAGGGTTAAAGGCAATAGACTCGGTTAATATAAGCGGGGCTGCAGGGGCCGCAACAGCTAGGATGTTGATAGAAATGTCATAATATTTTACCCCCTTTTTTTTAAGGCTGCTATGTACTAATCCTATTGGATTCGCTCACCTCAATGTTAACCTACAGAGAAAACTTGTCCAAGGATTGCTAAAGATTTAAAAAAAAGAAGAAAAAAATGTACTCCATAATAGAGAAAGAAATTTTATACTTCGGGGCATTTTTCGTTTTTTTAAAAATGCAAATAATATTTTAAAATTTAAATTATTCGGGGGGGGGGGAATCTGGTGTAGCGTGTCTTAAACGCTTATAAATTCTTTTGGTGGACTAAATTTATAAAATGAATCCTGTTGTAAGGTGCAGAAAAGTTCAGGCTACCTGAAAATACCATTTTTATTGGATTTTCAGTATTTATGTAGCTGTCAATAGTAGTCAATTCTGCCGCTCCCCCCCCCCCCCCAGCTTAGTAATGAGGTGAGCAAATCCAACAGGGTTAGTACACAGCAGCCTAATAACTCATCAACAAAATAGTAAACGCTGGGCAACAGATTAAATGTTGACATAAATTCGGTGCCAAAAAATGGGCACAACTCTCACCTCTCGAGGTTGTCTGGTATTAAGAGTCGAGAAACATAATTTCATTTAATTTAAGTGAGTTAAACAAAGGCCTTTCAGTTTTCATCATCACAATCTTTGCATTTAGGCCAAATGAAGGCCTTTGAATGGCTTAACCTTGCTCTTCTATTCAACAGGTGCCCTTGAACCTTATGAAAATTCAATAGCACGTGGTTTATTAGAGTCTCTTCTTATAAGGGTGTGTCTTAGGCATCTTTCATGGCTAGTTTTATACAATAGTTCCTCGATTTAATGAAATCCTGATGCTTTGAATTACTGAATTGGACGATTTTTTCCCCCTAGTGCCGAGTGAAAAGTTTAAAATTACATGTAAAAGAATCCCTTTTTTAACGTATAGCTTCTTTACTTCTATGAATATCATTATATAAATCGTAAAGACCATGCATTTACTAGTGAAAAGCATAGAAAGTGAGACGAAATTTTTTAATGGGGAAAAAATTGATTGTTTATTGAAAATGAAATCTTATTTATTGAAAATTCGTCTCATCCGGAGACTAATGAAATCGATCAAACAATTTTAAAAAAAAGTCACTTTCAGAGGCGGTAAAGATAGTTGAGCTGTACTGAGAATCACAAAATGTGTTTTAATCTCAAAATAATTAGGCTTTCGATGCATCTGAAAAAAAGAAATTTGGATTGACATGTACAATTCGCAAACCAACTTGAAATCCGGGCTATGCTACATTATTAAAAATTTCTTTTCGCTTATAAAAACGTGTGTTGTTATGCGCAGTTAAATAACTTATCTCTGGAATTGTCGTTACTGATTTTATAAAAGATTAAAATTAATTTGTTAAAATGAAGAGAAATGCCAACTTCGAAGTTTATTTAACATCAAAGGTTGTTTTATAATGTAACATAGTCCAACAATTTTTAGCTTAGGGGGGAAAAACAAACTGTGTTTCTTGTTCAAGTAGTACATACCATGAGATTTCCTGTTATGCAGACGATTATAACATCTTTGACAACGAAATAGAGGATGAATCTTTCAGTGCATTCAATTAATTCCCAAACTTTTACCCTGTAGGAAAAAATTAAATCGATAACTATTTGTCAGATCATAAGAGGGCCCAGGGTTGCCCCTTGTTGTCGGCAGATCTTTACTGTCCGTCCGGCGCCCAGGCTTATAACAATGGTCTGCTCCGAACTTGGGAAATTAACCCTCGGCTGCGTATTCAAGAATTGCTGCGTAGTGACCGGTCTTCAGTCAATCATTGGCCGATACGCGATGAGCTTTGGGGGCCGGAGGTGTCAAAGAGATTGTCAGATCATAAGTTAACGGGATAATTGTTCATTGCCAACGCGGGGAATTAATTTGTTAAATCTGATTCACATACAATTGAATATCCTATCCTCACCAAAATCTGTTATTGAACTGTTGTTTAACGTATAATACCAAAAAAAAAAAAAATTTGTCACAAGAAGGGTTACTTTTTTTCTATGGAGGGAACATTTAAGTAACTTCTAAACTTGAAAGAATAAAAGAGACTCAGAAATGTTGCT
Source organism: Dolomedes plantarius (assembly GCA_907164885.2). Lineage (NCBI taxonomy): Eukaryota > Metazoa > Arthropoda > Arachnida > Araneae > Dolomedidae > Dolomedes > Dolomedes plantarius. Next base: position 83,544,584 of record OU015498.1, read on the forward strand.
CAGCTACTTAAATTTGACTTTTTGTGAATTTAATGAAGCTGTTTACATACAAAAATGCAGTTTATAAGAACACAAATGGAATTCTTTCTCAAAATTGTTTAAAATAAAAATGTTTTGGGCCAAAGAACTGTAATAGTAGTACTTTTTTAATGAACATGATTCTCGCCTTAATTATCGATAGTGCTGCCATCTGTTACAGGAAAAGGATGATATTGAAGAAAAGAGACTTAAATTTGACTTTTAGTGAATTGAATGAAGCTGTTTACATCCAAAAATTCAGTTTATAAGAACACAAATCAAATTTTTTCTCAAAATTGTTTAAATTAAAAATGTTTTGGACCAAAGAACTGTCATAGTAGTACTTTTTTAATGAACATGATTCTCGCCTTAATTATCGATAGTGCTGCCATCTGTTATAGGAAAAGGATGATATTGAAGAAAAGAGACTTAGAAATGTTGCTCAGCGACTTAAATTTGAATTTTAGTGAATTGAATAAAGCTGTTTACATCCAAAAATTCAGTTTATAAGAACACAAATCAAATTTTTTCTCAAAATTGTGTAAATTAAAAATGTTTTGCACCAAAGAACTGTCATAGTAGTACTTTTTAAAAAATCATTTTAAACATTCCCACCTTAATTATCGCCAGTGCTGCCATCTGTTATGGAAAAGGATGATATTGAAGAACCAATCCGCTTTGATAAGATCGTATATTTATCACTATTTTAAAAGTGAAAGACCCCCGTTCCGAGGGTGATTAGGATTGGAACTAAATAACGACACTGGAACTGTCTTTCTCTTCTATCAAGTTTTTCGTAGATCCTGGATCAAGACAAGTTCGACCTCTCCCCGTGTCTTAACTTCTGACACATCATATATTAACACATTGTCGACCGGTACCGAGTAAACTCGTGTTTTTACTCGCGAATGTTGAAGACAATTTAAGATAAAGAAAAGTCCCATTGGAGAAATTTTTGATCAACTGAACATTGCTTTACGTGAAAACTACCTTTACTGTGACCTGAGTTTCGGACAAATCCTTGCGTTTTATCATTTAAACTGTTAATCTCAGACCCCCATATAAAGCAAATATATTTCAGAAAATAAAAATTCCGTACTTTATTCTAAAATTTTAGTCTTTTCCGATGACTTGCGTATACATTTAAATAAAATTGCCGATCATAGATGGGTTAAAAAATAACAATACTTATAATTATTTTCATAAAAAAACCATAATAATTATGTATATCATAACTGAAAATATTTATTTATTTTTATATACTTATTTAATCATTTTTAACCCCCCCCCCTCTTTTTAACACTAGAATCGTCTTACAACTATGACAAGATTCGATATTGTTTTTCTCATTTTTAACGTAGGATTACGTTCCTCCATAACGGTCCTACGGAAAGGAAAATTTCAGACGCTAAAACCGTCCGTCTATAAAGTCTCCTCGTGAGTTATAATTTTGGCAACGCGCCAAACCCAGTCTACCGCTTGGACAAGCAGTAAACAGTTAAACAGAAAATTACCCAGATGCGTCAAAATTTTGACATGCATATATGCATATATATACACTAGCCGGGTTTCGGCCAGATATGCTCAGGCCATCCGTCCACCAGACAGACGGCTTTGAATTGATTCAGTGAAAGGGAGCATTTTCATAAGAGGCACTATTCATTTGCAGTCTCCCGCACCCCACACACAAAAAAAAAATTGTTATTCGTATTAACACCCACCACCACCTGGTATGATATGAGCATACCTGCATTACAAAAAAAAAAAAATTTTCATGTGTCAGTCTAGAATTGAATTCTAACGGAACAGCATTAACCTCTTGAGCAAGATAAAATTTAAATATTTTTTTATAATTATAGTTTATTAAAACAAATGAGCATAAAATTAAGAAATTAATGAATTTAAATTTTTTAATATTTCAGGAGATCGCATTCATATTATTGGATGTTGAGGTCATAAACACGACAAATAATGACAAACCAGCACAAAAACATTTAAACAAAAATCTTTATTTAGGTAAACTAATAAACTTTATAAAGTTAATGCTGAATTTATTATTTAATTTTAAACTAAAATTTAATTAAAAAGTTAATTATTGAATTTTAAAAGTGTATTACTAATAGTTAATAGCAGTTAATTACTTATCAATTTACATTAAGATTCATAAAACACTTTTAAACAATTTCTTTCGGCAGTAATACACAAAAACATTTTGCAAACTGTACCACTAAAAGCTAAAAAGTAAAAATGTCAAATTGTGGAATAATTGTTAACCAAAATCAATTTAAAAACTAAACACAATATAAATAACATAAGAAAAAAAGCATGTGAAATGTTATACGCATGAATAAAAAGAAAACCCAATATAAAAATCACACATATTCTGCTTCACAATCCTTAAAGACTTGTTAGAACAGCAAAAAAGAATACAATCAGCTTTTTTTTTTATTAAAAATTGTTTCCATTCTGCAAACAAACGATAATCAAAATTGATGCGCGTTATAAAATAAAATTATTTAACACAAATATAAATAACAAAAAATAGTTATTTAGTGTGCTACCAGCCAAGCCACTACATATTAAAAATAGAACTAAAAGAATAGAATGCAACTAATTCAGTTACCAATAATACAAAAAATTATTTTAAATCGTAGTAAGCAATGAAAAACATTATACACATTTCAATAATAGCAAAACAAAATATGATGGTAAAGTAGATCTTGTCAGTGATTCATTTTTTAGTGAGAATCACGCTGTGAAAGAATCACGCTGTGTTTACGTTGCTTTTTGTTCAGTGGAGTATGCATTTAGAATTGAAATATCTCTAAAACTATTAACGTAACAGAATAAGTATACGCAGAAAAAATTATCAGTTTTTAAAGCTCTTTCCAAATATGTAACATTTATGTACTTTCATGAAAAAAAAATTACACCGATTTCGACACTTTCAAATATGGTCGAATTTCATAATAGAAGCCCGGTTCACCCGGAATTGTGACACGACAGACATAGCATTTCCTTTATTTATATAGATTTATTTTGGTCGGAGCATAAATTAATTTGTAATATAGTTAATTGTAAACTTTTTATCTATTTCCTTTTCTTTCAGGAAAGTAAAAGGGATTTGATGTGAATAAAAAAAATCTGAAGTTATGGAATTAAATAAATTTTATATTTTAAAAGATATACAATTATGTGCGTTTAAAACACAGTATATCACATTTTTTTTCACGAATAATTAAAATTAAAAAATATTATTTACGTTCCTTTTAAAGACTGAAAAAGAGGCCAGAGTAATAAATTTATTTCTCTATTATTGAGTACAATTTAGAAAAGAGCTTTAAATCTAAGCTGACAATCAGCGGAAAAAATTTCTTAGGTTCTTCACCTGCAGCATTTGTAAGCCAATATGGCAGTTATCCAGCATCTCTAATGGCAGAAGTGAACTTGACCTTTCAAGAAGTTCAAGTTTAGTGCTGCCATCTGTTATCGATAAAAGAAACGCCAAATTGCCTTTTGATTATATATACATATTTTAAAAATTACGTCACATTTCAAAAATAAAACTATAAAATAAGTGGTATAGTTTTAATCTACCTCTCTTTAAGAGATTAAAGAGTAGGGTTTAAGACACTTCAACATTTTTCTTGAAACTTCGATAGAGTGTGGCTATTATAAAGACTTGTGTTTCCACTCCCATCTACTTAGAAATTTATGTCGTTCTAGTCCCTAGTATTATTCTGAACAAACCCTAAAACGAAAAAAAATAAGTACTTTTCGTATGAATAAATGCAAGAAAGACAGAATTGATGATCAAAACCAACTTTAGTGGTCTCAAAATCACTGTCTAATTTATGATGAAGGATAACTTAAAAATTGTGGTACCTTCGACTGCAACAGATGCACGTAGTGTATGCATATTCGATAAGGAATTATGGATAGATTTCATACCTGTTGAGGTTTTTTTACTATTACGCGTAATTTAATTAGTATTGTGTCAGTTTAATGTAATCGATTTTAGTCGATTTAATTCATTAATGATCATTTTTAATAGATTTTATCATTTTTTAATGCATCATTATTGAATATAAATTGCAACTAATGAGTTATAGATTTTGTGAACTCTAGCATTTTTCTTAACGGTTCGGATATAGCGAACCACTGGATAAAGCGAACAAAACCCTTGGTCCCTTAATAGCGCATATAGATTGGTGCAGAGTTCTCTGCCTGCAGATCCCCGACTCCTGTCATCACATTAGTCACGGTAACATTAGACACGGTATTTAGAACCACCCCCATTCCCCCATTCCTCATTTCTTTGATCTGGTGTCTCCCCCGACCCCGCTCGACACCATTTGACCGGCTGACCCCCCGCCCTTTCTTTGATGGACCGCCAGAGGAGGCGATCCACGCATAGTACAGAGTACAGAGTGAACATAAATCACTGGATTCCCCAAGGCACAGGCAGAGAACTCTGCACCAATGTATATGCACCATGAAGTTCGTTATAACGGTGTTCAACTGTATAGACCCAGTTGTAGGGGGAAAATCTGCGGAAATTTACGTGAAGAGAAGCTGAGAGAAAAATATGACAAAATTAAATTCACTCTTTGTACATAGAACTATTAAGGGTTCCTCTTTAAATGTTCTCTATGAACTTGAACTCTGTTCATGTGCCATTTCTATGTTTTCCGCGTTGTGGGTGTTCTTGCCATTTCTCAACAGTGAGATGTTACGAGACAGAAGGCCCATAAATTTCATTTTTATCTCCAAAAGGATGATGAAGTCCTTATGCAGTTGAGAATGCCAGCACAAGATCCCCGGATCACACTTTCAGCATCACACCTGCCCATGTGTTTGAACAACAGACGAAAAGCTTACTGGGTGAAATTATCGTGAAAAACGATCTCGTATGTAGTAATAGCGAAAATTCCTTATTCGCCGTTCGTCGTAAAAACAGTGCGTACGTGTAAGGAATTTAGATCAGTTTAACTACTGTTTAAATAAGCTACAAAAGAGAGCAGTCATTGAATGCAATCACACGTAAGCAGTGAGTATGTGTGTGCTTGTGTATCTTTTTTTCCCCATGCTTATATTCCCCTATGAACGAATTACGCAAATTCAAAGACAAGAAACAGAAATACAGGGATGTAATTAACGTCATTAATTCTTTGTTGATAAGGTCATAAAAATGCCATACAATTGTAATAAACATGAATGAAGTTCTGACTGAATTAGTGAAAAACATATGAAAATAAATAAAGATAGGCATATGAAAATAAATAAAGATAAGTACTGCCTTATTCGTCGTTCGTCGTAAAAACAGTGCGTACGTGTAAGGAATTTAGATCAGTTTAACTACTGTTTAAATAAGCTACAAAAGAGGGGAGTAATTGAATGCAATCACACCTAAGCAGTGAGTATGTGTGTGCTTGTGTATCTTTTTTTCCCCATGTTTATATTCCCCTATGAACGAATTACACAAATTCAAAAACAAGAAATAGAAATACATGTATGTAATTAATGTCATTAATTCTTTGTTGATAAGGTCATAAAAATGCCATACAATTGTAATAAACATGAATGAAGTTCTGACTGAACTAGTGAAAAACATATGAAAATAAATAAAGATAGGCATATGAAAATAAATAAAGATAAGTACTGCCTTATTCGTCGTTCGTCGTAAAAACAGTGCGTACGTGTAAGGAATTTAGATCAGTTTAACTACTGTTTAAATAAGCTACAAAAGAGGGGAGTAATTGAATGCAATCACACGTAAGCAGTGAGTATGTGTGTGCTTGTGTATCTTTTTTTCCCCATGTTTATATTCCCCTATGAACGAATTACACAAATTCAAAAACAAGAAATAGAAATACATGTATGCAATTAATGTCATTAATTCTTTGTTGATAAGGTCATAAAATTGCCATACAATTGTAATAAACATGAATGAAGTTCTGACTGAACTAGTGAAAAACATATGAAAATAAATAAAGATAGGCATATGAAAATAAATAAAGATAAGTACTGCCGCTCCCGAATAAAAATTCCCCGAATTTTCAAAGTTACTTTCAGTTTTCAGGGCTAAAATACATAAATTAAGTTTCCTTAAAACTCGTAAAAAATATGTATATTTTTTTCTATCACACTATACTTAAAATATACTTAGTATCTTTATTGGAATACTACTTTAAAAATTAATTTTTTCTATTTTCAAAACCTTTGAAGTAGTGAGAAAATTTGATTTATTATTATTTTAATTACAGTTTTATTTGTGGAGGAGATTTATTTTAAAAATTGTCTTGTTCCTTGATATTACAACATTTTAAGTACTCGTTCAATTTTTCTTACCGTAAATACAATTTTTCATTATTAAAAAAAAATTATTCTCACGCCTCTAGAGAATCTCTTAAACTAGGTTGCTGAAGAAGGCTGCAGTTCTCTGATTCCTTAGACTCTTTCATCATTTCATCTACTGTTACTAGCGATGACGTTGTAAATTGTAACTAGCTCTCAATATCATTTCCCTTCAAAAGTACATGAAAAACATATCTCAGTAAACATTATTTATACTTATAATAAAGTCTACAGTTTGTTCCCAGCAAAACGATTAACTCGAAGGAAATCCTATTTTCCCTCCTGCCAGAAAAACGAATAAAGGATAATTAACATGAGGTTAGTAATGTATAATTTAAGTTTCTTAGCACTGTTTTTGATTGATGAGCTCCGGGAGTTGGAAAATTTTCGTACAACTGACAAAAACGCATTAGTTAGTTCTACTCCAGAAATTTCTAGAATTGTATGTCAGGATAAGGGCCTGTTCCCATAGGAGTCCGATAGCGGAAACGTAAAAGTATTGAAATATATTTAACCAATTACAAACCTCCAAACGATTAGCAACGAAATTTTTAGCGCCTATGATTGGTTTATTTCCGTCTCAGCGCCATCTTTTATTTTACGCTTCAGCTACCGGACTCCTCTGTGAACAGGCCCTAATTATGCTATTTTGTAAATGCAGTCTATGGTTTACTCTCTCAGCAATGGTGATCTTGCATTCCGCTCTTCTCTAATAGGTTCAAAACAATACCCCCCCCCCCGTAACTAATACAATACACAGTAACCACCCTAGAGGTCTTGAATGCAACTAAATTTTGAAGCACCCCTATCATAAACCCCTTCAGAATCGCATTACATAGCTTGAAACCTTTAAGCCCGACTAAATTTTTAGATCCCTTTTACCCAAATCAGGACCTTATTTTACAGTAAACGTTTGTGTGTTAACGTATGACATATCCTTTGTACCATAAAAAAAGTTCGGGATAATTTTTCCTTGTTGCAATTAAATTGTTTAAAATTTTTTTCCGTAGTTCTGTAAATAAATGGTATCAATACACATCTAAACACTATCAATAAACATATTTAAAATTTAAAATTAACAATAAAAAAATTTTAAACTGCTTTATGCTTTTGACATTGAAAGTATAATTTTGAATCACGTACTACTGAGGAACAAAAACTTCGAATAACACAATTTTAATTTTTAAAAAAATCTACAACCCTTTTAAAAAAAGCTTTTGTAATATAAAAGAATGATTTAAAAGTGAGATTTTTCTTGCTTTAAGTTCGTAAGATCTCTCAGATATGTCACTGAACTCTGATGCTTTCACTACAGTATTTTCTATAAACATCACAGATAAACTTTTTTGAATGCTTGTAATTTAATCAATTGTGTAAATAGTTTTCAACATGATTAAGGATTGGAAAAAAAAGTTCTGTTTGGCAGACTTAATAATAATGCCAATAATAAAAATAATTAAATAGTTTTTACACTCAGTTGATTTGCAATTTATTATTGAGAATTTATCAATTGACCCCAACTCATGTGTTAAACCGTATCAATAATAGCAATACTTAAACAGTTTTTACATTCAATTGATTGCAAATCATTATTAAGAATTAATCAACTGACTTCAACTCATGTGTTGAATCGTTCCAATAATAGCAATAATTAAACAGTTTTTACACTCAGTTGATTGCAATTCATTATTATGAATTTATCAATTGACCTCAATTCATGGGATGAATCGTTCCAAAAATAACAATAATTAAACAGTTTTTACACTCAGTTGATTGCAATTCATTATTATGAAATTATCAATTGACCTCAATTCATGGGATGAATCGTTCCAAAAATAACAATAATTAAACAGTTTTTACACTCAGTTGATTGCAATTCATTATTATGAAATTATCAATTGACCTCAATTCATGGGATGAATCGTTCCAAAAATAACAATAATTAAACAGTTTTTACACTCAGTTGATTGCAATTCATTATTATGAAATTATCAATTGACCTCAATTCATGGGATGAATCGTTCCAAAAATAACAATAATTAAACAGTTTTTACACTCAGTTGATTGCAATTCACTATTATGAAATTATCAATCGACCTCAATTCATGGGATGAATCGTTCCAAAAATAACAATAATTAAACAGTTTTTACACTCAGTTCATTGCAATTCATTATTATGAAATTATCAATTAACCTCAATTCATGGGATGAATCGTGAAAACATATAGTATTTTACCCTAGTAGAGAAGAATACTTCATTTTTGGAGACCCAGAGCACGCTTAGTGTGTCTATTAGATAATCTGCATCTGATAATACAAAATAAATAATGAAACAAAATCTGCAAATTTTAAACGCACCTATGATTTTATCAACCCACAGTTTCTATATATAAACATCCAATATTTATTATTACATTGTGTCTAAAAATGTACTGAAGGATTTTTTGATGGTCTAAAAATGATAGATAGTCCTTCCTTGGCGAAGATGATAAATATTAATAATATTTAACTTCTCACTTGAGAAGTTGAAGTTATTTACTTTATCTAGAAATAAAACGAAGAAATAATGCTAAATAACAAAACACTGTTTTAATCTTCCACGTATTATGTCTAGACATAGTTTCCTGTTGACATGTTGTCACCAAACAGCAGGTGGTTCTATCGCCAATTACAACAGTTCACTAATTAGATATCATTTTTATGAATTCGAAATGGAAAAAAATACATGATGGGAAGGAGACAATAAAACATTCCCTGCCGTGTTCTGTGGAATCTAATCTACTTAGTCATCAGTCGTACGAACAACTAATTACGCCATTTTTCATCAGGTCTTCATTTTCTTCATCTCGGCAATGACTCAATACACTGGAGATCCTAAAACTTCATCCAAACGTCTGCTTCAGTTACTTTAGCCATTTTTTTTCATTTTGCATTTCTGACACGTTGTTCATGAAAATCTATAACTTATTGAAAAGTTATTTTAGGTGAATAATTTTCCATTAATAATTGCGTTATAGAATTCTTTATCTTTGTCATTACATGTACTCGTCAAGCCAGAAACCTTCAAAAGATATCTTCGTCATTTATTTTTGGGATGTTTTTTATAAAAAAAACTTGACTTATTAAATATATTATTTAGTAACCTCTGACAACTGTCATTAAATATGATTCCATATCAATGGAACTTTGTATTTCAAGAGACAATGAGTGATTTCGGTAATTTCATTCTATTTCACCTGCAAATGCCTTCCTTCCTTTGTTTTTGTAAACTTGGGTGATATGTTAGTTATTAAAACTATTTAAAGATTATTAAAAAATATAAATTTAGACATGCCTGAAATTATGTTCACATGATATTACATTTCATGATTTATTGACATGCATGATTATCAAAGAATGAAAACTAAAGGTTATAAATTCAGACATTTCAAAATTGTTTGAAATGTCTGAATTTTCCCCGCTGATTTCTGTCGTTTAATTCAAAAGGAACGCTTCTTGAAGCTGCTATGGACATATATATTTTTCAACGTGGTTTTGTAAAATTTAACTCATTAATGGTTACTTGTACTTTTCTTTATGTGTTTGCACTTTAGAGAATTTTTATGAATACTTTGATTTCAGTAATTTCAAGAAAATGTCTATTTTTAAAGCATTTTTGGCTCTTAATTTTGGAGATATTATTATTAAAACTTTGAGATTTTTTTAGCCGATTTTTGAGCTATGGTTGCAGTTTTCAGATTCCAACCCAACGACTCATTAGCATACAATATCCAAAGAGGATTGATTTCACGGAGGGAGAACCAAATCCATGACAGTCAATTCTGAGCGAACTGATCTCTAAAATGAAGAACTACACTGAAGTGCCACTGAATTAGGGATACCTACCTAGTAACGAGTTGGGCCTCCTCTGGCCTTGATAACGGCTGCCACACGACGAGGCATAGATTCAACAAGTTTCTGGAAACGTTCCACGGGAATGGCTTGCCAAACATTGGCTAAAGCTGTCCATAATTCAGTAAGGTTCTTTGGTGCTGTGTGATGGCCTTTCACGCCTTGTTCCAAAACATCCCAAAGATGCTCAATAGGATTTAAGTCTGGGCTTCTAGGTGGCCAATTCATGACAGAGAAGTCAGAGGAATGCTCATCCAACCAGCCAGTAGCCAACCGGGACTTGTGAGAGGTACAGTTGTCTTACTGGAAAACTCCATTACCGTGCGGATAACAGAACAGCATAAACGGATGGAGGTGATCACCCAGCAACTCTACGTACCGAATTGCATTGAGGGAGGTTGGTACACGCACCAAAGATCCCAAACTGTGCCACGAAAAAACACCCCAGACCATGATTGAGCCACCATGCCCTTGTACAGTTCCAGCCAGGCATGCAGGATCCATGACTTCATGAGCCTGACGCCATATTCTCAGCCTCCCGTCGGCGTTAAGTAGTCGGAATCGAGACTCATCTCTCCATGCTACTCGTTTCCAGTCCTCTATACTCCAGTCTCTGTGCTCTCTTGCCCAGGCAAGACGTGCAGCCCGATGGCGAGTATAGAGCAATGGTACTCTCGTAGGTCGACGGCTCCCGAAACCCATACGGTGAAGCGAGCGTTGCACAGTCCGTTTACTGACTGTACAACTGGCACCGTCATTAAACTGGGTGGTAATTTGAGCTAATGTTTGGCTTCGCTGGCTACGTACAATACGCCTGAGCCGTCTCTCACCACGCACTGTCAAGGCTAATTGTCCTTTGCAGTTTGCCCGATCGCTAGTTTTTTTTTCCACCATCCATGTATTCTTGGTATACTCTTGACACTGTCGACCTTGAAAATCCTAGCTGTCTGACGATTTCGGAAATTGAATGGCCCATGCGTCGCGCACCTACGATTTGTCCGCGATCGAAGGCGTCTAAATCAGGCAGTTTACTCATACTGGCAATTCCAACAACTAATTCAGAACAATCACAGTACGAGCTATATATGCAGTTACCACAGTGCCCTCACTTGCGCATACATGATGCGTAACGCTACACAATTTGCATAGGCTTTGCTATCCCTAATTCAGTGGCACTTCGGTGTATATTAATTAATCATTGATTTTTGATTGTTTTTCTGGCTTCAATAACGTAAAATTTATATGAACAGATTTGGTTCACTAATGCATTGAAAAGTATGATTGTTTTTACTGTATCATGCCAGAATTAGTACAAAATGCCCCCCCCCCCCCCCTCCAAAAAAAAACAAATCGATTCAGTTCACTTTATATCTGAATCTTCCACGTACATCGGGGTAAAGGGGTTTCGATTATTTTCCCTTTGAATCTGCGATTTATCACTCGAGATGAATCGACGGACCGATAGACGTTCCCAATCTGCAATTTTAAGTGGACTTGATTAGATATTGCTGTACAGATACTTGCAGACAAATTTCACTGCGATTGCAAGTGTCATATTCGTTTCCAGAGTTTCAAGCTAACAGTGTAAGCAAAATATAGGCTTACTTTTAGCTAACTAGTATGGAAGTTGCTGTCATCACGGGTGACGTTACTGATTTCCATGTGCTAAGTCATGTTCTGTTAATCTAATCGTGATTAGTTTCATGTCCTGGGAGGAAGTTTGTATAGCGAACTTTTCTTGCAAGCAATGGTATAAATATTCGAAATCGGCAGTATTGAGGAAATAGAAGATTCAAAGCTAGTGATCTAAACTAATTGGTATAAAACCTGTCACCTACTAGCAAATACTGTAGTTCCTTAAAATATTCAGGTATATATTTAAAATTTCATATGACATATTCCAATGTGCACCATATCAAGTCATCAATAATTTTCGGATTTTTAAAAAAAAATTTTTACGCTCAAACAGATTTTGATTCGGTCAAGTTCAAGCGTACAACCGAAGTTCAAATTCGATTGATTTCCACATTTAACGTTTTTTTTAGAATAATGGTGTGAGCACAAGTCTCTGGTAACGTAACTTGTTGACGATTTTGGGTGAAAATACGAGATAACAACGCGATTACAAATTTCCATCGAAGGGAATAACAAGTCATTTGTTCAAAAACAACACATTTATAAATAAAGTCATTGTTCTTTGTTATAAAAAGATCATATTTTCCGATTGTGGCCATGAAATATTGACGATACCGAGTGACAAGCAGACGAGCGGCTAAATTCTGCCACAGGGCAAATATTACTTGGATTCTAATTGAACAATGGGTAGTGCCATTCAAGATGACATTCTCTTTTTTCATCCTGGATATCTTGCGATGAATCTTTACATAGGAAAAGCATTAAGTTTGTACTTTGTAGCTAAACAATGATTATGATATTTCAGATTGATGTTTTGAACTTTAAAAAAAAACTAACGAAAAAATAATTGTTCTTCTTGTCGTTTTGAACAGCCAGTCAGAGAGATGTATTTTAAGTCAATAGCCAGTTCTGACCACCATCTCATTTGTTCCTTTCAAATCTGCGTAAACAATACCTGAACAAGTTAAACACTCGAAAATAATTGAATGAAGGTAGATATTCTGAAAGTTTTATTTGTGCACAGGCAATGGCACGTATGCCCTTACCTCCGAGAGCACAGTTTGTTGGTTGGAATGGTGCACTACGGTTATACAGGCACACGACAGTTAAACTGACCGGGACCGACAGCATAAAGCCGGTTCCAAATTTCTACAAACACCTACACATGATTAAAATCCGCAGGTTCTGATTCCAGAGAGAAGTACCTTAGTCATTTGGCCTAGACTAGTGTTTCCTAACCTTTCTATAACCCTTTTCGAGTCACGACCCCCTTCAATGGTTTTCTCGCATCTCGCGAACCCCCCCCCCCCCCCCTCCCAATCACATCCTGTATTTTTCACAAGCAAGGTCTTTTAAGATATTAAGAAAAAAACATTAGACTAAGTTTTCAAAAATTTAATTGGAAACAAGTATTTAATTTAACAAAAATTCAGTAAATGAAATCATTTTAATGTGATGGCTGTACTTGCAACTAACTGTATACCTAGCTTCGAAATTCATGGTTCGGTGTTTGATAAAGCTAGCCTCATATCATCTTTGACACTCAGTCGATTTCTCAACTTTGTTTTGATGTGGACGAGAGCTGCAAAACCACTCTCACATAGATACGTTGTGGCAAATGGCACTAAAATACGAAAGCAAGTTTGGATACTTGTGGGTAGGATTGATACATAGGTCATCAGAACTGAATGAGAGATTTTTCTCTAAACAAATCACGTGTCGATGAATCATGCCGATATTTCATCGGGAATACTAATCACATTTAGAGAAAAATAGAATGGGTTCCCTGCAAGTGCGGCTTCTTCTTTGAGCTTAGGGAAATACCGTTGAAACTCTTTTTCCAGAGATTGAAGGTGCCCTGTAATATCAGACTTTAGATGCTCATCGAGTTCTTCAGGTTCCTTAACAACGCTAGGCAATTTTTAAAACATGGCAATGTTTATTTGGTTTAATTTTCGAAGCCAGTTCTGCAATTTCGAGACAAAAGTCCTCAGAATGTCGTAGAGTTGGATAATGTGCGAGTCCATTCCTTGGAGCTTCAGGTTAAAATTATTCAACTGTTCAAAAATATCTGCTAAATAAGCAAGTCTTTTCTTCCACAGTTCCTAACTGAAATGAGACAAAAGCTCGTATTTTTTTTTTTTGAGCTTCTACCAACAACTTGATTTCGTCTTTCATCATAAACACGGTTCAGAACGTCTCCCTTTGATAGCCGGCGTAAATATGTGTAAAACAGCAGAATTTCATGATCTGCATTCATGTCTTTGCAAAATTCTTTAAACGACGGGTGTTAATAGCTCCGGATTTGACATTGTGGACAATTTTGATTTACTGAATCAAGTACATTTTTTTAGATGGGTTGGTGAAGTTTTACTGGAAAGCGCATATCTGGAAATGACACAGTGTGTACACTTTGCTTCAGAAGCACGTTCTTTTACTTTTTTCCTGAAAGCCCGACTTTGACCCCTACATAGCAAGAGCTCCATCAGTACAAACGCCCAGGGCCGCCCACAAGGGGGGGGGGGCAACCGGGGCACTTTGCCCCAGGCCCTCAACTGCTGGAGGGGCCCCAAAAAAATTTTTAAAAATTTATTCATTAGATTTCCTCTGAAAGAAAATTCTGAAATTTGTACCGTACTTCAGAATTCAAAATAATCTCCTGAAAAAAGGGCCCCCCCCTCCCCCCAAAAAAATTATTCGATTAATCATATTTCTTGGGTCCCCCAACAGAAGTTTGCCCCAGGCCCCGTAAAGTCTCTGGACGGCCCTGCAAACGCCATAGATATTTTTCCACTGTAGTCCTCAGGATTCAAAAAAAGTTTTAATTTTTTCCCATAACATCATCTTCACTTGTTGGCGTGGTTTCCAGTATGCTACAATACAAGAAATCTTCTTTGATGTCCTCTGAATGTATATATCTCACAAAAACAAGCAACTGAGAACATGAACCTTTCCGTTGGTTCATCAACTTGGAATGAAAACAAGGGATACATTTTGATTTCGTTCAACATTTGATCTTTCACATCTTCGGACATATCGGAAATGCGTCTCTGAATGGTATTGTTGTACAGAGATATGTCTCATCTTTGTATCACTAGATTTCCCAAGAAGTAACTTTTCAGTCTTCATCAAATAGGGTTTGATGAGTGTTTCTCCAATCGTGTGGAGCTTTTTCTTGTTTGGCAATTTCCAGTGCGACTTCATATGATGCTTGTATTAGGGATGCACTTTGTAGAGGGAAAACTTCCTGTAGTATCGAATCTCTGACGTTTGAGACCGACTTCATGGTGTCAAAAGAATTCCAAAGCTTTTTTTTTGATGTATTCAGATTGTTTTGTCACTAAGTGATGTTTCGATTTCGAAGGTTTCATAGATTCTTCATTGAGGACAACGTTGCACGAAACACACTGTGGCTTCTCAGTGTCATTGCTGACTACGGTAGTAAAACCAAATTTCAAATACTCGTCTGAATATTTGCATTTTTTCTCTATGGTAATTAACTTATGAAAAGTAGAAACACAATAAGACTTCTACTCTATGAACAAATTTAGTATTTCAAATAATAGTAAATTTGTCTCCTAGTAAACCTTCCTCAGTCAAAGATGTGTAAAATCAAGAACAGAATATAACCTCAAGGGGAAAAAATCACCTTCTGTATTGATTCAGATTATATAACAGTAAAAATAAAATAACTCTTACCTAAATAAAATTGCTTTATTTAACTGGGGAAACTACAATAACAATGCCCAAAGGGGCAGCACAGACTGATGAAAGACAAACTGGAGATTGGAATTTGTTTACTGCGTGCGGGAAGTAACTGCGATTTTCATTTACCGCCCAATAAAGGCAGCAGATCTCTGACGAACTGAGATTGCGCTTTTAACAAGGTATTTTTAAAAACGTCAAACGTGGTTATTGGGAGATCGCAGCCTCCAAAACTGAAATGAGCGCTACCCACTCACATATTCAACAGATAATCTAAATCCGTTTTGGTTCAATTTTTAGCGCTCTGATGATACATTTTTCTGTTATTCTGTTTAGTTAGAGAGTGTGTAAGCGTTATGGGCTTGTTCTGTTAAACAAACAGTGTGTTTTTAGCATTGCTACTTATTTTCCGGATTTTAACTTGTGCATAGCAGATGATTGACACTTGTTAGGTATTCATAATTATCTCACCCAATAATGGTAAGTAAATATTTAAAAAAATTCGGTGAGATTCGCTAAACAGTTACTTTAATTCATAAAGCCTTTGCTACCCCCTAGGGTGTCGCGACCCACAGTTTGGGAATCACTGGCCTAGACAGACGGCTCTCCTGTAATAGGGGCAGTAATAAAATGTTAAATTGCATATACAATGAAACTTCTTTCCGGCGGCCAGTAATGGTTCCAAAAAAATAGGGGTGACTGTCGAAAGGTGGTTTTGAGGGGTGGCTGTCGAAAAGAGGTTTCTTCCATAACATTGACTCTATGGAGTTTTGAATCGGTTCTGGAAAATATGTCCATTTAGAGGGGTGGCCGTTGAATAAGGGTAGCCGGCTAGAGAAGTTTCCCTGTATTTACAATATTAAGGCATAATTTGATCATGTTTACAATCTGGCAACACTTTACATTAGTACTAAGGTTGTCAGATCTACACTACTGGCCAAAAGTATTGCAAGTTTGAGAAATCTGACATTTTTTCAAGAATAAGCCCGAAAAAATAATATTTTTTCAATGCAACTGATATTTTTTAATGTCAATATGTTAAATTAATTTAAAGATAAGATATGATTAAGTTATTGAACAAAAATATTTATTTAATTTTATAAAAAAATAGCATACAAAATATGTACAGGTTATTAGAAATCGGCACCCATTTTGGTTCCCCGGAATAAAATAAAATAAATAAACAACATCAAGTTCTTCTGAGCAGAATAGATAATAAATGAGTGCAATTGAACCGAAAAGTATTTAATATGTTGTTGAGCCACCTCTGGCTTTGATCACAACAGCTACTCTATTAGGCATGGGATCCACAATGTTTTGCAACACTAGGTTTTGCAGGAGTCCAGACTGCCTGGTTCGTACAGCAAAACACCCAGAAAGCCAAATGGTGTGGGGCTGCATGTCATATTAGTCAAATGGACGACTCCATTTTGTACAGGGAACTATGAAGTGTGACCAGTATATTAGTGTGCTGAAGGATCGATTGCTTCCTAGTGCTCATGACATGTTCCCAAGGCAGAAATGGATATTTCAGCAAGACCTAGCACTCTGCAATACATCGAAAAAGGCAAGAAAAACTTTGAAATTAAATTAAATTTCATTAGAGTTCAATTCTGAACTCTAAATCGAAACATTCCTTGTTTTAGGTTAAAGCTGAATTTGCAAAACATGGTATTAATGTTCTCCCATGGCGAGGAAACTCGCCAGATTTAAATTCTTTTGAGAATTTAAGGAGTATAATTGGAAGGAAATTATCTCAAAATCATCCCAGAACAAAACGAGAGATTCAGGAAACAATAATTAAAATATGGCACCATGAAATACCGAAAGAAGTGTTGCAAAACCCTGTGGATTCCATGCCTAAAAGAGTGGCTGTTCTGATCAAAGCCAGAGGCAGCCCAACAACATATTAAAATGCTTTTCGGTTCAATTGCACTCATTTATTATCTTTTCTGCTCAGAAGAACTTGAAATTGTTTATTAATTTCATTTTATTCCGGGGAACCAAAATGGGTGCCGATTTCTGATAACCTGTACATTTTTTGTATGCTATTTTTTTTTTATAAAATTTAGTAATTATTTTTGTTCAATAACTTAATCATATCTTCTCTTTAAACTAATTTAACATATTGACATTAAATATTATCAGTTGCATTGAAAAAATATTATTTTTTGGGGCTTATTGGATTATTCTGGAAAAAATGTTAGATTTCTCAAACTTGCAACACTTTTGGCCAGTAGTGTAGCTCAGAATTAACTGTACTGGATAAGGAAAATGATGAATAAATGGAACTTATTCATAATTCAACATTGTGCTGTTATTATTGTTCTTTTAAACCTTGACCATACAAATACTTTCTAAGCTTCCAAAGACTAAAATGTATGCAAACAAAAATTTTGCTAAAAATCATAACATTTTGAGTAACATCTTTTTATTATGCCAAAAAGTTATAGGCCTACTGTATATTTTACTATTGAATTTATACTTAATTTTAGGAATCATTTGTGGTTCCAGTACTTTTGATCATCTTTATGAGTGGTCAAATGTATTTCCGTTAAATAGCGAGAATTACGGACATTTCTTGGACTTTCAACAAATTTATTTCTTTTTTAAATTGTCATTCATTATAAACATTCATTATTTCTGCTTTGCAGTATTTCTATGGCATATTCTAAATTGCAAAACTGAAAATGGGCGTCGAAACATTTATAATATCAAAATTTCCAGTGTGATTGCGTTTGCAAATATACGTGAGCGGCTGCGTCATGTCACATCCGGTGATTACATCATTTACAGCATTAGTACTGTTCTTGCTTCAGGCTGCTTACAATAAGTAATCGATTTTACGCAAATTACTATCCTTTAATTGGAGAACTCGCAATTCTTCAGAGATTGAATGCCATAAATACAAAAACTTTTACAAGAAAGAGTTAACTCTAAGTATATAATGACTTGGAAGCTGCTCTGATTTAAGGCGAACTTTTAAATGAAATGCAAATTAAAAGAAATGTTCGAATATATATATATATATATATATATATATATATATATATATATACAACAACTTTAGAAAATACTGCTTATTTATTTTTAAAATGGGAAATTGAAAACCGACATATGAAGGCTAACCAAATTAAGATAAACGTAGAACAGTAGCTTGATTCTACTTATCTTGAGGTCGTTTTCTTCCCACCGTGTTTAAGAGGATTATCCAGAGCCGAGTTTGGTCTATCTTGAAGATAACAACATCCAAATTCATTTCTTTCTTTATAATGACGGCATTGTTTACAAAATAGATATTATCATTTAGCTGATTTTCTCTGGTGTTTGGGATCATGTTGTGACTTTTAGTTTCAACTCTCTGAAATATCCTGCTCATCAAGACTCCAATATATATATATATATATATATATATATATATATATATATATATATATATATATATATATATATATTTATTTATTTATTTATATATATTTATTTATTTATTTATATACATACAGTGAAACTTATCTAATACGGCCAGTCATTGTTCCGAAAAAAAAGGGACCGTTTTGAGAGGTAGCTGTCAAATAAGAGTCGATTTCTTCATGGCGGCCAGAAATGGTTCCGAAAAAACGCAGCCGTTTTGACGGGTGGATGCCTAGAGAAGTTTCTTTGTTTATATATAGGAATTTACTGGTTTTTAACTTTCAACTTTGTCTTATATATATATATATAAAACAGTTCCGTAACTGACTCACTGACTGACATACAACGCACAGACCAAACCACTGGATCTAAAGGGCTGAAATTTTGCATGGAGATTCTTCTTATGGTGTAAGGGTGCACTAAGAAAGATTTTTGAAAAATTCTTCTTAGATTTTTTAAAATTAAATTTTTAAGCTGTTTTAGTGACTTTTTTTAAGTTTGCAATTAAAATAATAATTTGAGGGTTATAAAATTTATATCACAAGTAAGATCATAAAAATTCCTTTAAAATGAAATCTTTTTCGAATCTTTACCTCCATTTTCTGATTTTGGTGAATTTTTAAAGATTAATTTTTAGAATTTAATTTATTAAATGCCGATCACGTGATTTCTTTTTCTGGTACTTTAAATAAATTTATCGTCACGTGCATAAGAACTAAATAAACAAAAAATAATTTTTTCCTTGTTGATGAGGCAGACGATTGGACATTATCCAAAAAAATATTAAAATACAGTAAAAGAAATGTTCTACAAACAGTACTATATTAACTGTACTATATTCTTTAGTATTCTTTATATTAGATTTAACTTGAATATTTTCTTCTACATTATTTTGTCTATAAAATTATCCTTTACGATTTTCTATATATATATATATATATATATATATATATATATATATATATATATATATATATATACTTTACATCAATTGTATACATTGATCGTCGTATTTATCATATAATATATATATATATATTTGGCATGAATTGCATACATTGACCGTTGTATTTAATTTGAATGTACTCCGTGGCGAAGTACGGGTTTTCAGCTAGTATTATATATATAATAGCCGTTGTCTCTGTATAACACTTCCGGGCTGTACTCATCTTTCAATTGAAGCCCTCAGTAAACAAACAGCCGGTTATGCTTAATTTCAATTTCAGATGTGGATTAGAATTTTTTCTTACCTAAAAACTAATATCTTCGCCATCAAATCACGTTTTTTCAGCCTATTTTTCTATAAAACATTCAGAACTAAACAAAAATTGGATTCTTTTAGCTGTGTATTTAACAGTTTTTAAAAATCTGTTTGCTTTTGCGATGAATTCTGAAAGTAAGCAAACTTGAATGTGAATGAATCAAGTAGCTCAAGTATTCATATCACGTAGTGAGCTGTAAAAAACTGGATGGCAGTCTACTACTCCAATCGCATGAAAAGCTAAATAAATGAAAAATAATGAAAGGGTTTGCTTTTACAAGGTGTGGATTAAATGCAATATTGTTAGATAATTCGGGATATTTTTTAACTTTCATATACTTTTTCCATTATGACGTCATTAATATTATTATGACATCAAAATGACGAGTTGGATGGCAGTCTACTACTCCAATCGCAGGAAAAACTAAATAAATGAAAAATAATGAAAGGGTTTGCTTTTACAAGGTGTGGATTAAATGCAATATTGTTAGATAATTCAGGATATTTTTTAACTTTCATATACTTTTTCCATTATGACGTCATTATTAGTATTATTACGTCAAAATGACGGGTTACCTTCTAGTATATATATAATTGAAGTAAACATATAAGTATCTTTACTCAAGCCCTGATTTTCTTTTAGGCTCGGTAGACCCGGGATTAGGGGCCCCAAAAAACTTTTAATTTTAATAGAAAAAAAAAAGAAAAAAATTCCCAATTCAATTTTTTAAAAATTTTATCTTTTTTAATAGCAATTTTTTTATATATCCTCTCAAATTTGATTGATTGATTGGTTCATCATATCTTTAGTTCATCATATGTATGTTATAGCGTATATAAGGGATTAATAAGTTTTTCTGGTTGCATTGTATTGGAGTTTTAATGATGAAGTCAATATGTTGTATTGCTTTTTTTTATTTGATAATGTTCTAGGCTTTTAAGCTTCAAATAGCCAATTCTTGGTATAATGGTACTTTCACAATGATTCATGATTATGTTTTGTGTCAATTTTGGAAATTTTACGCCCACATCAGTGTTAGGGGGCCCTCATCCAGAGTTGTGCCTATAGTCAAGAATTTTCTAAATCGGGCCCTGTTTTTGCTTAGCATTCGGCCTCTGTGCATTTATCATAAAAATTAGACGGTCTTCGTGTCTGGCAGATGATGTAGCGTTTTAAGACAGCTGTATAATGGCCATAATGGATTCGTTCAGCTCCATGTTTACCCACGGAGAAAATGTTTCGAATATCGTTGATTTGCATTTAAAGAATTTTCTTTTAAATTGTATTCCGAGATAGAGAAAGAAATTTTTTTACTCGGATATAACTTTAATTGTTTATAAAGAAACATAAATATTTTTAAATTTGAATTATTTGAGGGGGAAAATGTGCTGTACTGTGTTCTAAGCGAACATAATTTTCTGTGGGGGGGGGGGACGAGATTTGTAAAGTGGATAAGATAGCAGAGTGAAAAATTTCTTTCCCTTATACGGAGTATAAATTAAAAAAAATTGACAATTTTAAATCCATGTCGACAATCATTTGAAATTTTTTTTCCATACGTTGACACTGAGCTGAGCGAATCCAGTATGGCTACTACACAGCATACTTATGGCTTGTTCACACTAAATCGTCAGCTTTAAAAATTTTAGCCAATCACAGAGCTCAATTGATTACGTGATATCTCACACCAATCACAAGTCATGTCAACAATCTCGGAACCAACGTGGTAATGTAACGAAATGCAATGTGAACAGACCTTTAAGCTCTGACATAAGTAAAAAATTTTATTCTTTAGTTGATGCTAACACTTGAATATGGGCAAGGCCTCGGCTGACCTTTGTAGCTCTTTGCAATATGTAATATAGATATAAGGGTTTGTTATCATCATTTTGAAATGTTTAGAGGTTTCGATTAACGAATAAAATTAGTTTAAGATTTTAACGTTCCATTTTATGCATTTATCTTTATTAAATACAGTTACATTTTACATATGATATTTTACGTTTATGCATTGTGTGTTATGCATTGCGAAACAAAAAGCCGACCTCTAAAGGAAGTAGGTGAAATGAGAAAATATAAATGAACATATAACATGGTATCAAAATTGAACATTAAATACTTCACTGATGGCCCAAAAACCAGCGAAGGGGTTGGTACGGCGTGTATACGTTACAACTTTAATGTTTTAGAACAAACAATACTTAAACGTCTACCTAATAATGCATCATCCTATAGCGCCGAAGTTGAGGCCATTGACATGGCCGTCATGGATGCTATAAGTAAAGGAAAACAGGAAATCGACATATACAGTGATTCTAGAAGTATACTACAAGCTATATATGCATATTATTTTAAAGGAGATAGGATTGAAAATATAAAAAACCTAATAGAAAGTCATGAGATAGCAGTAAACCTTCAATGGGTTAAAGCCCACTGTGGGATTAATGAAAATGAGATGGTAGACGCTGCAGCTAAACAAGCGACAACACTGAATGAAATCACAGGAAATTATAAATTGACTAAAGAACAGATTAAGAATAAAATTAAGAATTATTACATAAATATATGGCAAGAAAATTGGGATAAAAGCGGTTTAAGAAGGAAAGTATTTGAGGTATTCCCTAGAGTTTCTACGAAAACACTGCCGGCAGATTTTCTTGTTAATCAAGTAATAATTGAACATGGCTATATAGGGGTCTATCGAAACAGATTTTTTGCTAAAACAGATCATTGTGAGTGTGGCAACATACAAACTATACAGCACTGTATATACAATTGCAGCAAATGGGCTGAAGCATGAAAAAACTTATCTTTGGGCTTTGAAGATTGGGCCTCTAGTAAATTATTTACGGATGATTATTGTAAAGGTATATCAAGAATATTATGCAGGAACTTATGAATATGCACTTACCCTACAAGGGGAAGGTGGATAGCTTCTCAGATAAAAAAAAGACACGTAAACGAATTGTAAAAAGAAAAACTTCGTGACCCGGCTGGGCTGGATTGCCGTCGGCATGATTAGTTTTATTATTGAAGGGCCGTATAATCTTCGGGTATGGACGGCGGTGACATTTCTTATTTCTTATGCATAGTGTATTATGCATTGTGTGTTTGAGAGATTTTTTTTTCTCTATCTGGGGATTTTTCACGTCTTTAAAAATGACTCGCGATAAAATGCGAAGAAAAGAAATTATTTGTGTAATTATGTGTGTAGGTCTCGAAATTGCAGTAAATGCGTCACAATAATTTACAAAGTGGGTGAAAATTTTCATAATAATTTTTTTATAATTTTCAACCATTTCAGCGTTTACTGGGAACAATACTTTTTATGACTCAGGCCGGGGAATAAATTTTCTCTCCAGTTACATAACTTTGATTGATAACTACCGAGCAAAAATATGTTTACCCAGACACTCACGGTAACTTAGAAATGCATGTCTTGGGGTGAGTTGAAAATAAACTGCTTATCTTAAATTTTGGCATTTAAGGTAATAAAATACAGAAATTTAAAACCTAATAAAACTGAAGAATGTCTTAGTAGTAAAAAAACTTCAGGCGAATCCATTGTTTACTTTACACGCACCTGTCATTAAAAATACAAGGCCAAAATATTCTTCCGTGCAATTTTTTTAATGCTTCCGATATTTTCTTCTTTTTTT
Organism: Dolomedes plantarius; assembly: GCA_907164885.2. NCBI lineage: Eukaryota > Metazoa > Arthropoda > Arachnida > Araneae > Dolomedidae > Dolomedes > Dolomedes plantarius. Next base: position 83,568,522 of record OU015498.1, read on the forward strand.
TTCGAAATATTTTTGACCTTGCTTTGTTTCTGTCGTCACACTGCAGTAATGTTCGTTGCATTTTCCTCCTCGAAAATCATACTTATTTGGTAAAGGAGTTATTTCTCCTTCTTTGAAGACGTTTTTTACCCCTTTTATAACTTAGGTGTTCATAAAATCTTTAATTTTCCTCCTTAATTATCCTGATATAAAAACAATAATAAATAATTCTGGCCTGGGACAATATATATATATATATATATATATATATATATATATATATATATATATATATATGTATGTATATATATATATATATAATATATATATATATATAATATATATATATATATAATATATATCTTCTTCTTCTTCTTCGGTACTACAGCCTAGGGCAGGCCAAGACCGTCCCAAGAAGTTTCCGCCATCTTGGTTTATTAGACGCCATGGCTCTCCAGTTTGTGGTGCCAACAGTTTTTAGGTCTTTTTCGACGCTGTCCAGCCATCGAGTAGGAGGGCGACCTCTTTTCCTAACTCCGCCTGGTTTAGTGAACGTTATAATATATATACTGTATATATATATATATATATTAATTATGTTATGGAAGAACCTCTTTTCGATAGCCACCCCTCAAAAATCCACCTATTTTTAAACTTTTACTGGCTACCATCCCCCCCCCCCCAAATGGCCACTTTTTTTCAGAACCATGACTGCCTGCCACAGAGAAGTTTCACTGTATAATTATATTAACAATACATCTTCTCTCCCAAATATTATAGTAGCCAAGAGGGTCTAGGACTCAATTTTTTTGTCGTCTTTTATATATAGATATTTGTGATTCTTTTTCCTCGAATGCGTTTTTATATAAATATTACTGTACATATGTAACCTATTGAAGAATTAAAATTTTTTTATCAAATTAAAACTTTAAATTTTGAGAATATTTAATGTTTGATATATTGACCAAACCATTTACTCGGTTTAAACTTATCTTTTCCGCTTTCCCAGAGACATTATTTGTCTATCTGACTTGTGAAAATATTATTTATAAAAATTTTAATAAATCTTAAAGAGCAAATTCTTTTTTTTTTAAATTTCAAGACTATTTGCTTAAGGAAAATAGTTAAGGAATTGATACAAAAATCCCGGGGGCAATTTCACAGAATTAGAACAGAGGCACTTTGCACGGTAGTTTAGAAATATCCGCCTAAAGATGACCAATCAAAATGACTTTCCTTGTTATGTGGACGTGGAAGTTTTGACTTACTGTTTGTTACACATAGAGGACACAACAAAGCCTATGTTTAACACCTGATGTAATCATTGTATAAAGTTGTGGTTTGAGTTATTTCGTTCTAAACGCTTTTCCGTATGTTTTAAGAAAAAAGATAAGTAAATAAAATTTTTCAAAATACCTTTTTTTTTAAGAATTCTTTCATCTAGTAAAGCAAAGCTAAAAAGCCCCAGTTTGGTATGATGAGAAAGAAAAGATAAAGGCATTTAGAAAATGCAACAAATGACTGAAAATTTTATAATTCTAAAGCTTTGTTGTTCCATTTATATTGGACAAAATTATCTATCGGAGTTTAAAATTTTCTAATAATGTGGAGATATGTTAGTTTTGGGGGTACTTTTTAGGGGAAAAACATGTTAATATTTCCTTATTTTCTTTAATCGATAATTCTACGTTAAAAATGAATGAACAACAGAATTACCCGAGGAATAGGTCTATATTCTAACACAGTTTTACCCGAGTGTGTTAGAATATAGACCCATCATATGGGCCTATGATCTATCCGAGTGTGTTAGAATATAGATCCATTTACAATGGATTCACATAGTTTACATTTCACGTGGAAAATTTCGTTTCTTTTTAATATTTACGACGAAGAAGAATCTTTCGTTACAATGAATTGTACTTTTTTTGCGTCCCCTCAAAATAATAATGAACATTTGCAGTTTAGTAGGAAATGAAATTAAAATTTTATTGTGCAGAAATATGCACTTTATGTCCCAAATAAGTCAATCACAGGTTGAGCTTCATATTCCTATGAACACAGTGAGTTGTTAATATTTTCTGTAACAAAAAGCGAAGCATTATATTTAATGTAAATACTATAATTAGAAGATAAAAAGAACTTTTTATATACCACGTTTTTAAATTTTCTGTTGAATCATATAAACTTGACAATTCTATGTATTATTAAATACTTTTTTAAATTTTTTTTTCATGAATTATCCCAGAAACTTGTAAGAAAATGAAGTTAATTGGAAGTTAACTTGCATTTAACTTTTCATTCCCGTCCCGGCCAATAGATGGCTGCACCAGTCTACAAAACAAAATTAACTGAAAATAACTGAAAATGAATTTAATTCCGCTTAAAGATGGCTAAAAGTATTAAAATAATGCATTGTCATCGTGTTCTGAGCTATTCTAAAAGTTTCAAATGTCTAGCTAGTCGGGAAGTTAGTTAAAAATCGATTTGCAAGATTTGTACGGGACAAACACACAAACACACAAACAAACAAGAAAGCGAGTTAATAAAAGCATGGTAATAAATATTCCTTCCAGACGTCCTCAACAAAAAAAGTTTCACTGATGACTATTGATATTTTGTCATTACAGTATTCTTATTCTCAACAAATACCTAAGGTGTCGTTATAGTTTCGTGACTCGCTTAGGAATCAGTCTGTTATTAAAACTGTAACTAGCAAAAATAAGTCACATGTTACACGGTTAGTTGTCTGTCTTTTATTTTCAACAGAGTTCTGTCACTATGGTTCAACTCAATTTACTTCCTCAGTTATAAAGTAATACAATGTAAAAAAATTCTAAGGCTTCAGGCAAGAGGGCTTTAATTAAAAGTTATCCATGAAATATGACTGGATTCTAACAGACCTGATAGGCATGGTTGCTATAGCACGCAGTAGAATATTTTGAAATTAACTCAACACGTTTCATACGTGCAATGAAAGCTACACTCCTACCTCAACAACTTCTAATGCTTTAATTTCGGGAGAAATAAAGACGAGTAAAAGCTTCCCAGGCAATAAAAATGTCATGCCTTTATAATAGCCATGTTTTTTTCTTAAAAAATACCCTGAAAAAACCCATAGAAAGAAATATTAATTTTTTTTGTAATAAAACTGAATTTACTTTCTAGTTTTGTAAAATAATCATAAATCACACTGTACATAGAAATATTCACATAAGATTTTTCTCTATCGTAATAGATAACAGACAACTTTTATATAGAATAATATATATATATATATATATATATATATATATATATATATATATATATATATATATATATATACAGTGGTCCCTCGACTTACGAGTTTAATTCGTTCTATGACGGAGCTCGTAACTCGAAATACTCGTATCTCGAATCAATTTTCCCCATTGAAATGAATGGAAATGCCGTTAATTCGTTCCGGGTTCCCCCAAAACACCGCAATTTTTTGTTACAGGTATTTTTTTAAGTAAGAAAAATGTGCATATAAAGGACGAACATTGTATAAAAACGCAATACGGTAGAATGTACTGCAATAAACTTGTTTTATTAAGTGTACTGTGTAACATTTACCGTGGAGATTGGACTTAAAGATGCTGATGTAAGAGGAAGAGAAAGGCTGAACTGAATAATTAAATTTTATTCGTTTATTTTTGACCTTTTCGCCACACTTTCCTCACTTTCGTCTGCAGGTGTTTTCGATAAAAACTTGTCCAATGATGTCTGTTCCAGCCTCCCTTTCAGAATGTTTCTGAAATGAGCCACGCAAGTGTTATTAAATATCGCAGTCGCATGCCCAGTTGCAACTTTTTCTGGGTTTTTCTTTTGAATGAAGTCTGAAAGTTTCTCCCATATTCCCAGCATTTCTTTTATCTGACTTGTAGAGATAACCTCCTACGCATCACTTATTTTCCTTCAAAACTGTGCCCTGCTGTGTCTGTAGCTCCTGTAGCTCCTCCGTTGTCAGTTCCTCGGAGTACTCCTCGATGAGATCGTTGATGTCACCTGCATCTATATCCAGACTTATGGACTTGCCGATGGATAAAATATCCTCCACCACTGCCGCTTCGGTATCGAGTCTTTCAAACTCCGTTTCAGACACCACCTCAGGCCACAGCTTCTTCCTTGTAGAGGTCAAAACCAGCTTTTTAATACCCTGCCAGGCCATATCGATAATTCTGAGGTATATAGCGATATTACAGTGGTCCTTCCAGAACTCTCGAAGGGGGAGGTTTGTGTTCTCCATCACATCAAAGCAGCGGCGTAACAGGTACTTGGTGAAGAGCTTCTTGAAATTAGAAATCACCTGCTGGTCTATGGGCTGCAGGATAGGGGTGGTGTTGTATGGAAGTTAGAGAACCTTTATGAACTTGAATTCTTCGAGGATGTCATCTTCTAGCTTAGGTTGGTGAACAGGTGCATTGTACAGAAAGAGAAGGGTTTGTGGGGGGTAGGTTATTTTCCAGGAGTATTTCTTAACGTCAGGACCAAAGACAAAATTCACCCACTCCACAAAGAACTGCCTGGTGACCCACGTCTTCGGGTTTGCCCTCCACATAACATGTAGTTTTTCTTTCAGAATCTTATGTGACTTAAAAGATCTGGGATTTTCCGAATGATAAACGAGCAGCCGCTTAATCTTGTAGTCACCGCTCGCGTTGGCGCACAGTAGATAGTTAGCCTATCCTTCATGGGTTTGTAGTCTGGCATCCTATTCTCCTCTGCCGTTATATAAGTCCTCCTTGGCATCTTCTTCCAAAAAAGTCCTGAGAGGTTGGACGCTGTTCGGTTTCGGAGGGCGACTTAAGTGTGGGCAGAGCAAGCAACCCCGGGTGATAATTGTTGAGTGTCAATCTCTCGGTTTAGGACTGGATAGTAGTCTTAGAATAATATGTATACAATTGTACATAAAGGTTGTAAATATTATATGCTTTTCATGTTCTCATTTGATGGGCCCGTAACATGGCGTTCGCTGCGCAAACTAACGGTGGCGTATCTGAAGCTTGCTCGTAACCCGAATTTTAGCTCGTAACTCGAAGCAAAAAATCTGCCGAGAGAATGCTCGTTCAAATATTTCAAATCAAATCGTATGAAATATTTTTAATAGACTCGAAAAACTCGTAAGTCGAGGTACCACTGTATATATATATATATTGCTATGGTGTCAGGCACTTTGTCTTTTTGACATTTTCCCGTTTCACACAACGACTTTGTTGGCTTCTTAATTACCGGAGCACCGCACAGGTCAGGGGTGGCCAAACTATAGCGGGCTAGTCTCTTGCGGCTCTTCTTCGCTTTCTTTGCTGCTTTTCCCCCTTTTTGTGGCTTTTGGTTCTATGATCAATTTTCAAATAACTTATACAAGACTAGCTGAATACCCGTGCTTCGGAGTATACATTCAAATTACATACAACGGTCAATGTCTGCAATTAATGGCAAAAAAAAAATTGTAAAAAAACCGTAACGGATATCTTTATAGACAAAATAATGTATAAGAAAATATTCAAATTAAATACAACGGTGAATGTATGCAATTAATTTGTATGTTTAATTTCCATAAAACGTACTAATTTGAATTAAATTCTCTAAAAACTTCCATCTCAATTAGTCTAGTGGTTAAATTTTATCTCTTACTGTATTTTATTATTTCTTTGGTCAGTTTAGTGCGTTGTTATGCACGTGAAGAAAAATTAATTTAAACTATCACAAAAAGAAAAGAAACCACGAGATCAGCATTTAATAAATTAGATTCTAAAAATTTATCTTTAAACGTTCACCAAAAATCAGAAAAGGGTGGAAAAGATTCGAAAAAGATTTCATTTTAAAGGAATTTTTATGAGCTTTCTTGTGATATAAATTTTATAACCCTCAGATTATTATTTTAAATGCAAACTTAAAAAAAGTTAGAAAAACAGCTTAAAAATTTAATTTAAAAAATCTAAGGAGAATTTTTGAAAAATCTCTCTTAGTGCACCCCTACACTATAAGAAGAATCGCCATGGAAAATTTCTGCCCTTTATGTCCAGCGGTTTGGTCTGTGCGTTATATGTCAGTCAATCAGTCAGTCAGTCAGTTACGGAAAAGTTTTATATATGTAGATTATCTTACTCATACCCATCTGAATTTTATTCACAAATTTTCGTATCTCACATTTTTTTTCTTTAGCTAGTACAACAACAAAATCAAAATGTAAATTTTGTGGTATTTTTTTCTTTCCAATATAGGGTCAAACATACTTGGCCCCAATAAACTTTAAAAGACAAAGTAAGGAGTTAAATAAACAAAATGAGACAATACAGAAGAAGAGTTATAAAAATAACAGAAAGTCTCTTGCTTCCCAATAACGGGTGAAGTAAATTTCTACGAACTGCAACCACTCAGTATAGGGCAGATTTGAATAATTAGGTAAAACAATTAAAAGAAAATCAATTATTAAAGACACAACAACTATTTAAGAATTTTGAATGCTATTTAAGAAAATAATTTTTTAAAATTATTCTTTCAAATGAAGAATGATATATTTAGTGAAAACATATGAAAAAAAAGACGTTCAAAATTTATTTCGCATCAAATATAACTTTTTTTCTATTTTTGGTTCTTCTAAGTATGTAGACATCCCCAGATGACTCTCAACTGTGTTTTTCTGTACAAGAACGGTCATGCCTTAGTCGGGATTTGAGCCTTATCCCACTCCATGGAAACTCGTGATGCTACTAGCCTCTATAATAGGGGTCGTTAACCTTTTAATATGTACCGCCCCCTTTTTACCATGTTTTTATTAACTTGCTTTCTTGTGTGTTTGCCTAGTACAAATCTTGCAATCGATTTTTAACTAACTTCCCGACTAGCTAGACATTTGAAACTCTTAGAATAGCTCAGAACACGATGACAATGCATTTTTTAAATACTTTTAGCCATATTTAAGCATATTTTTACCATGTTTTTATTATTTTCAGTTAATTTTGTTTTGTAGACTGGTGCAGCCATCTGTCGGCCAGGACGGAAACGAAAAGTTAAACGCAAGTTAACTTCCAGATAACTTCATTTTCTTTCAATTTGATGGGATAATTCATCAAAAAAATTTTAAAAAAGTATTTATTAATACATAGAATTGTCAAGTTTATATGATTTAACAGAAAATTTAAAATCATGGTATATAAAAAGTTCTTTTTATCTTGTAATTATGTATCTTCGTTGATGGTAAAATTTCCTTACGGCCCACCAATATTGCAGTAACTCAATTTAGAGCAAGTGCTAATTTTTAGAGGGGAGGGTTTGTAAAAAATATGTACTTATCTTTTTATTTACACTTTGTGTTTGTTTATACATAGATAGACACGGAGCTCATTCGTTGCTCCCTCGTCCACGGGTATATTTCAAGAAGTTTCCGGTGAATTATTATTTATATTCAAAGTTTAGCTCAAGAAAGTCGGGAATTTTTTTCTTACTAAAAAGACTGAACGCCGTCATTTTGAGGGTTAAAAATAAAATCAAGAATTTAAAATATTTAATTTAAAAAATTGATTAAATACTTTAAATTTAGAACTATTTCATACCAATATATAATAAATTAGTATATATTTAGATATATTTTTATGCAGGTAGGCCAAGCTGACAACCTGATAGGGTTTATCAGTAAAAATATATGCATGGTTTGTGCAGTCCTTATTTTTCAACACCAATATTTCCGACGAGCCAATATTTCTGTTATTTTTAAAAGGGGGAAGAGACGAAAAGTAACTAGCATTTTCCCGGTATATATTTAAAGATTTCTGCTTGTTTTCTATATTGTCGTCAAATCAACGGCTTTCAGTCTTAGCAGGTATACAACACATTTTCTCCCCCTCTTTACTATCGAATAAAATTTTGTATATGTATGTGCATATTTCGAGTAAAATTAGATAAAGTCATAAAATTTCAGAAGCCTGACGACATAAATACAGACATAGCGCTCAATAGTACGTCCGAAACCGTCAAAATGACGGCATTCGTCTTTTTAATGTTAGAGACATAGGCGTAGTGTCGGGGGGGGGGGGGGCACTTGTCCCCCAAACTTAACTTGAAATAAATTAAAACGTTAATGGAAGTTTAGTTAAAATCGGAAAATTGTAGAAAACTTTTACGAAAGTTTGTTTTTTTCCCGCTCTTTCAAACTGTGAAACTGAAGATTCCGATTATGTCTTTAGCCTTAACATAGTTTTTAACAATATGATCCATAACAAAAATTCGGTGCTATATTTTTTTCTCATATTATTTATATTATATTCATTTTTCTCATTGTATAACTTTTGAATACTACTAAAACACCAATTCTATTGTTATTCAATTTAAAAAAAATAATAATCTTTCATATTTTAAGGACCGTCCGGCAAGTGAATGCGCTGAGGAGGGCCCTAACTGAATTCAATTCGCCCCCCCCCCCAAAAAAAAAAAAAGTTAGAAGCACACTACGCCTATTGTTAGAGATGGAATTCAAAGGACATTGCGAAAGCATTATTTTAAAAATTTAAAAATCGCGAAGTTGTTAACAGTATATTCGATATATGAAGGAAGAACAAAATTTGTAAAGAAGGGCAAAAAAAAACCCTTCGAAAGCTTGAATCGCCCACAAGTGGGTGGTAAGGACCAGGTTGACGACCACTGCTCTAAATGATGCAGGCGGCGGAAAATAAAATATGTCCCGAAAATCACTAGCAATAATGAGATAACGGATTTCTACGAATTAGTCTGATAGTTTCTGCACATCCGCTATATCTTCCTGCCACATGTGAAGCATATGCATCGATTGGGGGGAAAAATGAAAGAATGAAGAACCAGGATGTATTTTAATATGCTAAATCATAAGCTTTGTGTGGATACTTGGAATTAGCAGAAACGTCTGTTTCGCAGCAAAGCGTTGATCTAATGCATGGTTTCTCAACCTGTGGTCCATTGACCCCGTGGAGGTCCGTGAATAAATTTCAGGGGGTTCGCAGACTTAGATGAAAAATTCTAGTCCAGGAACTCGCTCATGTGGCGATTCAGAAATTTCAAGGCTTTTTATTTGGAACTTAAATGGATATATCGCTCACTCCTTTCAGCAACGTCATATCTAAAAAAATCCGTGGTTTTTCAGGAGTGATTTTAAAGTTTAAAAGTAATATAAAATGCATTAAAAATAAATATTAATTCTGCTCTCTAGTGGCTAAATATTGAGAGGTGAGATATTGCAGGGATATACTACTCTTTCAGGGCATTCAGAAAACAAGCATAACTAAAAATCGCTGATTTTTGAGATATGACGTTGTTGAAAGGAGTGAGCGATATGCGTTAAATTTGAAAATTAAAAAAAAACACGTAGTAGCCTTGAGTTTGAATTCAATCAGATGTACGACTGTGCAATAGTCTTTCGGTCATTAAAGTAGGTGAATAACAATGAATCATAATTCATTGTAAAACCACAAATTTGTTTTTGTAAATAATATATTTGCAATCCTTTGTATTTTATTTTATGCATATTCTTCCCGTTCTAGAATACGAATATAATTGAATACGATGAGAATTTTTATATTTGTTGCTTTATTACATTTCCAATTCTTTTTTAAAAACGATTCCTTTTATGAGTATTTATTATCAGGTAGAGGGGTCCATAATTTTCCCCAGATTATCAAAGGGTTCCATGGCACGAAAAAGTTTACGAACCAATGCTCTAATGTAATCGGATTTGGGTTTATCTGAGATAGCACTTGCCCAAATGTATTAGTTGGACTTGGGCGTCAACTGGATAAGGAACTTTAGAGCAATTCCTCAAAACCAAAATACAAACATACCAACATTGTAGCTGTAATATTCGCATGGTCTCAATCATATCGAAATTGGTTAAAATCTATTTCTTTTATTATTCAATATTTGCAAGCACAGAAATTTAAAACAGTCAAATAAAAAAACTCTTTTCCATTTTACAAAATCTGGAAAATTTTTTGAACATAATTTTTAGGGTAACAAGAAAATAAGAGTTTATGGGTATAATTGTTGTGTGTTATTATGCATGTAAGCTTTTTAAAATTTATGGCTTAATGGAATTGACTAAACTAATTAGTAATTAAGCCCGAAATTTTCATTTTGTTTATTCGTTTTTTATTTCCAGTACTATTCGTTAATTGGATAAGGAACTTTAGAACAGTTCCTCAAAATCAAAATACCAATATACAAACACTGCGGCTCTAAATTTTGCAAAGTTTCAATCTTATCGAAATTGATTAAAATCTATTGTTTTTAATCAAGATTTCCAAGCACAGAAATTTAAAACAGTCAAATAAAAAAAACTCTTTTCCATTTTACAAAATCTGGAAAATTTTTTAAACAAAATTTTTAGGGTAACAAGAAAATAAGAGTTTATTGGTATAATTTTTGTGTGTTATAAGTGCAAACTTTTAAAATTTATAGCTGAATGCAATTGACTAAATTAATGAGTAATTAGGCCCGCAATTTCCATGTTGTTTATTCGTTTTTTCTCCTGTACTACTCGTTAATTCGATAAGGAACTTTAGAACAGTTCCTCAAAACCAAAATACCAACATACCATCATTGCGGCTCTAAATTTTGCATGGTCTCAATCTTATCGAAATTGGTTAACATCTATTGTTTTTAATCAAGATTTCCAAGCACAGAAATTTAAAACAGAGTAAAAAAATACTCACTTTTCCATTTCACATAAATCGGGAAAATTTTTAGTGTAATTAAAAAAATAGTTTATGGGTACAATTGTTTTGTGTTATTATTCCTGTAAGCTCTTTAAAATTTATGTTTTAATGCAATTGACTAAATTAATGAATAATTAGACCCGCAATGTTTCGTATTGATTTATTCGTTTGTTCTCCTGTACTACTCGATTATAGTTTCGATTATTCAGTTACTCCAATCAATGGTTTCTGTCTTCGTTTATTGTAAAAGTTTTCGCTGACTTAATAATATAATTTTACGTAAATGACCCACACACACATTCATATGAAAAATAAGTGAAAAAAAATTTCAGGTAGTCTCTTCTGACAAAACTACCGTGGGTTATTAATGTAGGATTACTTATCGTTGCTTACCTCTTTTGTATGTATATATGTATGTGCTATGTATATACCGGGTGCGTCATAAATTCATGCAAACTTCAAAAATTCATAATAAAAGAAATAATGGTTGGAAAATTTTTCTGTTTGCGCCTATATGATCAGAGGGATTTTGGATTTTTTTTCCATGCAAAAAAAAAAAAAAAAAGTTTCCAAAAGTAACCGAAAGAGGGCGCTCACACGTCCTACTGAGACGTTTTATGCAAATCAGGCAAACACAAACAGAAAATCAAACATATCATAATAACATGAGACTGCATTTATTTTAAAGTAATAGATGTTCAACATTACCACCAGCACAAGGTAATAGGCAAGTGAGGCGCGTCACTACGTCCATTACAGCGGAGTGTAGCATGTCGCCATCGATGGCAGCGACTGTCTGTCGAATGGCATTTTTCAGTTCCACCAAAGTGGTTGGGGAACCCCGGTACACACGAGACTTTAAGTATCCCTACAACCAAAAATCCGCCGGGTTTAAGTCTGGTGATCGTGAGGGCCACTGAACCTTACAACCTCGACTTATCACTCGGTCTTCAGTGAAAGATTCCAACAGGAAAGTCTTGACAACACGTAAAATGTGGGGCGGCGCACCATATTGCATGAATGTGACAACAGGTAGCGCATGTCTTTCCTGCAATGCACTCTTAACGTGGTCATGCAAAAGCGTAAGATACTGTGCTGCAGTGACTGTACAGGTTTTACACCCGAATACAGGACAAGGCTCTTCAAAAAAGAAAGGTCCCAGAATAAAAGACGCGGGGAAACCGCACTAAACAGTCACACGAGGAGAATGTAGTGGCCGGTTCAGATACTCACGAGGGTTTGAAGTCGCCCAGATACGACTGTTTTGCGTATTAACGTCACCATGCAGTGAAAAGTGGGCTTCATCCGTCCACGACAATCAGCAACCATTGTGGGTTACTTTCCATTTGTGCCAGAGCCCATGTAGCAAAGATTTGTCTTGCATCTGTATCTTCCGGTAATAACTGGTGAAGTGCATGGATTTTGTACGGATACAGATTCAACATTCCGTGCAGAATACGTCAAGTCGACGGTTCCGTAATCCCCGTTCTTCTCCCAGCTTCACGAGCACTGCTACTTCCCGTTGATGTCTCGGCTGCCAAATTTTCCATGGAACTTTGTACAACATGGACGCGGTCCGCGCTCAAGGATGGTCTGCCAATTCGTGGACGATCCTCCAAACTCCCCGCTTCCTCAAAACGTCGTACTAAATTCAGTATCCATTCAATGAAATAGGCCTTTTTCGCGCCTTCAGTCCTTTCTCAATGCGAAACTTTCGCAATGCAAAAGTTGGGGTTCACCATTCTTGTAGAAAAGTTTAACAACCAACACTCGATCTGGTAAAGAAAGCATGCTGCCGGCTTCGAATGACGGATCCATTTCCAACCAGGTGTTTTATTGATAGCCTGATTTGCATAAAACGTCTCAGTAGGACGTGTGAGCGCCCTCTTTCGGTTACTTTTGGAAACTTTTTTATTTTTACATGAAAAAAAAATCCAAAATCCCTCTGAACATATTGGCGGAAACAGAAAAATTTTCATATATATATATATATATATATATATATATATATACCGGGTGCGTCATAAATTCGTGCAAACTTCAAAAATTCATAATAAAAGAAATAATGCTCGGAAAATTTTTCTGTTTGCTCCAATATGATTAGAGGGATTTTGGATTTTTTTTTCATGTAAAAAAAAAAATGTGAAGTCATATAGATTTATCTTATATGACTTCACGGAATAAGTAATTCAAATACATATCCTATGTTAACTCTGTTTCGCGGGAAAAAACCTGTAGAACTCTTAAACTTCTTCCCATTTTATGATCCTCAAACGATTAATATATTTAGATCAACAGAAGGCTTCCAAAAACTGGCCATGGGTCAAACTTAATTTTTCTTTTTTTTTTCTTCCTTTTTTTCCAAGTTTTATTAAGTTCTATTAGTTTGAATGCCATTGTCTAAAATTGTCTAAAGCAGCGGAAAGCAGTTCTCAACCTTTTTAGACCCACGACTCCACTAAACGTAAGAAAAATAAAATAAACACTTCGCCCCTCACCGTCACCCCCAGACCAACCCTCAGACCACCCCTAGATCACCCCTCAGAACAACCCAGAGCATCGAATTTGACTTACGCAGCTGGTTGTGGTGAAGGGGCTATATCCACATTTAAGTGGTACGCGCACCTCTTAGGGGCACAAAAATCATTAAAAAAATTAATTTTAAAAAAACTAATTGAGCCTGAAATTTCGTTTTTGCTGCGTTAGGTTTCTCGGGTCCTAAACATTAACTGTGCGGAATTTGGTCCCGGTGGGTGAAAACGTCTATGTTTCTATAGCGGACAAACAAACAGACGAGCTCTTTTATACATATATACATACATATACACTGGTGTAAGAAATTAAGAGAATTTGCAGACTTGGTCGATTATCTCTAGAACTACTGTACCGATTTTAATGAAATTTGATATGTACATACATTGATACAATACAAAACAAATAACCATTCAATAATTGTAATACACACGCATAATTGTGCGTAACACTCGTTGGAGTCGGAAGGTATGAAACAGCGGTTGCAGAATAAAAAAAAATGGGTTAATAGATAGTGTTATTTTGCAGCAATCGATTAATTTCAAATTGTAACAGTAAAAATGAGTAACCACCAACATTTAGACGATGGAATGGGGTGGCGAATTGTGGGGAGGCTAGAAGCAGGCCAATCTCAAGTCCAAATTTGTAGAGAGTTCAATTTAACGTCCAGCGTTGTGTGTAACTTATGGAAACAGTTCCAGGATACCGGATCCATCGAGAGAAAGCCTGGGCAAGGTCGTCCAAGAGCTACGACGGCCAGAGAAGATCGCCATCTGTCGATTATAGCGAGGTGTAACAGGAGTGCTACAGCTTCTCAGATCTCTCGTGACTTGTATGCAGCCACAGGAACCCGTGTATCAAGGGTGACTGTTTCCAAAAGACTTCATGAGAGAGGGTTGTTTGCAAGAAGACCTGCTGATTGCGTCCTGCTCACTTCTACGAACAGGAGAATCCGTTTATCATGGTGCAGAGAGCATAGAGATTGGAGTATGGACCAATGGGCGACCATTCTCTTCACTGATGAGTCCCGGTTCATCCTAAACACCGATTCTCGCCGTACGTTCATATGGAGATAACCAGGGACCCGCTACCTACCCTCCAATGTCCGCGAAATCGACCATTATAGAGAAGGAGGTTTAATGGTCTGGGCAGGCATCATGTTGGATGGCCGCACACCTCTCTATGCCTTTGAAAGAGGCACTGTGACTGGTGTGAGGTATAGGGAGGAGGTCTTGGAGCCCTATGTTCGCCTTTTCAGGGGTGCAGTTGGCCCTGAGTTCATTTTACTGGACGATAACGCGAGGCCACATAGAGCTCTTCTGGTCGACGAATTTCTAGAGAGTGAGGATATTCGCCGGATGGATTGGGCAGCCAGATCTCCAGACCTTAACCCTATAGAGCATGTCTGGGACGCTCTGGGGAGGGCAATTGCAACTCGCAACCCCCGTCCGAGAACCATCCAGGGAATGAAAACAACGTTGCTGAACGAGTGGGACCAATTGCCACTGTTACGACGAAATTGGTTATAGGGGGTTATTTAAAACCTTAATATTATAATTACTAATTAATGTTAGGATAGGTCTTTACAATCCTTAAAATCAGTTTACATTTAATAATACGTTTCAGTTAAATTTACTTCAATAGTAGCCATTAGTGGTTAGTACAATTTAAGTTAGATGGTAAGTTGCGTTGTGTTTTTTTTAATGCAATAACCCATAATAATTAATATTATAATTAACACTGGTTCGATACTGTTGCATCACTGTGGTTATTAATGAGCCAAAAAGAAAAATGATATTAAATCTAATAAATTTACTTATCTAACCTTGGAGAACACCTAGAAATAAAGTTACTTGACCTAAAAGAAAAAGCTTCAAAAAGGTTCAACTCTGCTGAAATAAGAAAAAAATCTAAAGCTGAAATTAGAAAATTAACTCAAAGGCATAGACCGACATGACAAAGATATACTTTAACATAACAAATTTATTCATTCCGACTTCCTTCACAATATTACACAATACCTTAACAAACATGGTTTAAACACTTGAGGATTCAATATCTCCTCCCAATAAACTTATAATAATCACAAAATTCTTGCTTGCCTACAGTACAATTTACTATTAGTATAACAGTTATTATCATAGTGGCTGGTGAGAAAAAAAACCCCGTCTAAATGAAAAAGTGATAAAAAAAAATCAAAAGAAAAACTAAAGAAAAATTTAGTAAACAGAAAAAAGGAAATTAAAATCATATTACCCAATTAAAATCATATTACCCAATTAAAATGCCGCAGCACTCTAACAAAAAAAACTATAATTTTATAAAATCATGAGGGGAACCCCAGGCCAGAGCCATTTCTATAGCGTGCTGGCCGCCAAAAATCAAGTCATCGCTCTCCATCATGGGTTCCGGGTTAGCTCCCAGCTTCTTGGCTAGCCTCTCCCCTCTGTCCTCTTTTGCACCCTCCGCCCCCGAGTAGACGATACGTTTTTTCACCTTGGATTCCGCGAGGAAGTAAAAAGTTCCAATGCGCTCCGTCAATCTCGGACGAGGAAAACGTTGAAATTCTGCAATGGCCGAAGAAATCTTTTCTTCGACTCATCGTTGATATTTTTTCATCTTCTTATTTCACATAATAATTGTTGGTTACTTATTTCCTCATTGAAAACTTACAGGGCATCTACGAATCACTGTATTCAACCGCGTAGGGAGCGCTCTCGTATGCTGCTATGCTCATCAACATTCCAAGCGTCCCGAACGGGGAGGGCGTCCGTGACCAGTCGCCATCGGATGTCTCGGTTTACAATCAACTGACAAAAAGGGGGTTCTCAAAAGGAAGGATTTAACTTTAAAAGAAAAAGACACACTATAATTTTGCATTCATTCATTAAATAAAAAACCCAAAAATTCACCAGCGAACCATACCAGCCACTCACAAGGTTTATAAATAAGGCTTATTAATTTATCAATATTTTTAACAATAAGGTGTAACATGTGATGATCTATTTCAACTTTATTCTTCTCAATGTCAAAACATTTAATATTTGATCACCACAAGTTTAACCCTCGCATATATTTAGCAGAGGCTTAATAAATTGATTAAAACAAAGCACAACCGTTACTAAAATTTACTTACTTACTTACTTACTTTATTATCTCAATTCCCGATATTAATATAAACGTTAATTATTTCTAAAACTATTAATTATCATCACAACACCACAGGAAATGATAAACTGCCTTATTTCAAGTATGAAATCACGCTGCGAGATCTGTATATCTGTAAGAGGGGGACCATACCCCCTATTAATCCATCTATTAACCCATTTTTTTGTTTATTCTGCAACCGCTGTTTCATACCTTCCGACTCCAACGAGTGTTACGCACAATCATGCTTGTGTATTACAATTATTGAATGGTTATTTGTTTTGTATTATATCAATATATGTACTGTACATATCAAATTTCATTAAAATCGGTACAGTAGTTCTAGAGATAATAGACCAAATCTGCAAATTCTCTTATTTTCTTACACCAGTGTATATATATATATATATATGACAGGCAGCGTGTTTGCTCCTGTGTGGATTCGATATTATGCAGTCAATACGTACTTTAAGTAATTGGGCGAGTGGCGAGGCAATGACTCAATCAACAGTCCATGATCTCTTAAATCTTCTTTATTGCGGTCCTTAATCGAACTAAGCTCCAGGTCAATCCTTTTCGCGTAGCCATTTTGTCAATTCCTAAGCACGCCTGACGCGAGCTTCCGCTCTCAACGAGATTTTCCTCCAATCTGGCGCAAAAAAAACCCAATTCCCTCCGAGCGCCTGCTGTACGCGCATGTGCAGACCTCAATCTTTTTGTCATCTGACTTTAATATTGCTGAACTTGTAATTTTGACTTCGCACCCAACCTTTACATTTCTAAAAATAAATCTTCTAGCCTTGATTATTCGCTTTGCGCTCAAGTCGCCTCTAAAAGATGATTTTCCCCACAGCAAAATACGCGCGCTTTGTAAATGAAATATTAGATTCTTATTATTTTAAGCCCCCTTTTCCCCGTACTTCTCAACTATATTTTGACAGTTCAGTTATGTTTTGACATATATATATATATATATATATATATATATATATATATATATATATGTCAAAATTTTGACGCATTTTGGTACTTTTCTGTTTAACTGTTTACTGTTTGCCCAAGCGATACAGACTGGGTTTGGAGAGCTGCCAAAATGATAACTCGCGACGCAGGACATCTGAAATTTTGCTTTCCGTAGGGCCGTTATGCAGGAACGTAATCCTACGTTAAAATACTTGAAAAAATTGCACCAGTTTACTATTACTTAAATACAAAGCTGAAAGATGTGGGTTTTTAATAAAATTTATTTCAGTAGAATGTACATAACTCACTTCTTTCCTGTGGAAGTTGAAGACTATATAAAAAGGGAAAACTAATGCAAGAAAGAGAGCCAAATTAAGATTATTTGTAAAATGAAGTTTAATAATAATATTTCTATATCAAAAGTGCCGACATTACCGTTAATCAAAGGATTGTGTCTAAAATATGTGTTCGTTATTATTTCTGTGCAAAGATGTGTTTAGCTTAACCATCAAAAACATTTTTTCAGACACAATCTTTTATTTAATGATAATGTCGGCACTTTTAATAAAGGGATCTGATCATTAAACAGCTACTATATTCTGGTATTTTTGTTATGGCTTACCTCCATGCTTTGATATTCTGTTTCAACCTTTTGTATTTTTCTTAACATAATCTTAGCTTACCAAAAAGTGTATGTTCATTGAGTCTGGGATAATACTCATCCTGTGGAGATGCTTATTATAATTCCAGACTCTTATTTTTCGTCATTCATCGTAACCGTAACTGATTCTCCCTTCTCTAACTGAATTCTGACTACTGCGCACGTAATGATGAAAAAAAGCCATTATAATGGATTTTTCATATTTTACTTCTGTCTAATGTCATGTCATCAGTTTTATTTGACTACAGATATTAAGATCAACAATAGTTGAGAAATGCAGAGCAATTATCTGCAGAAACGATTAAATAACGATATAAAGTCGGCAGACGGGCTCAAGCCAATTCTGATAATCACAACTCTTTTGAATGATTAAACCTAAATATTTAAAAAAAAAATTATGTGAACTGGAATCACAGACATTAAAGCGATCCGAAGAGTAAAGTTCAAAGAAAATATTTCTTTCTCAACTGTTACTAGACCAAGACTGGACAGATAGTGATTTGGGTTTAGGTACTAGAATGAGATTTGATTCCGGCAGTTGGCAGTGGATGTTTATGACTTTAGAATAGGCTTTAAACTATAGGCCCCGTTATATGGTTATTACTATAAAACTAAAGGTTTAATAATCATGTAACAGAACCAAATACTATGATGCTTTAACTCTAAGAAAACAGCCAATCAACTTCATCCAAACCAACATTATACGAAGCATTTGTATTTGAAAGATGTAACTCATTAATAAATTAACCCTGGAAAGGGATACTATTTGAAACAAATAGAAAAAGGACGAAGGAAAATGAACAAAGAAAACACAAAACTGTAGCGAAGCCTTGTTAAATCATCTACTGTATCCTCCAATAACACAGCAATGCAGCTGTAACGGAACCAACCATAAATAAATAAGCAATATATCGTACAGACCGCAAGAGGGCATTCCCAGCACTTCGCACGGCCAGTAAAAAAGATTTTGAAAAACACCAGAACCACTGATGACTGTCTAGCTGGAATGCGTGTGAAAAAGGAATATTTCCCCATGCTTTTCATGCCTAATCACTGCAATTGCAGACTGTATACATAGTTCCAGAAGCATAGGTAAGAGATAATACATTTGTATTAGTCAAGTATTTCGTTTCTAGTTTTTTATCGGTAGCACCATGGCGATGATGAATGCTGAATTTAGCGTTAGCAGTCCTCCTCAATTAAAAAAAAAACTGCAGATATAAATGCAGCATAGGGATACGGCCTGTTCACACCGAATCAGGGGCGTTACGTAGCGTCAGCGTTAAAAAAGATAAACCAATCACAGAAATCAATTCATTGACTACGTGATCCATTAAACCAATAACAGGTCATGTGAACAGTCTCGGAGCCAACGTAGTAACATAATGCAAGGCTCCAAATGCAATGTGAACTAGCTTTTAGATTAATCTAACACTGGAATAGATATTACGGCAAGTTAAAAATATTTAAAGGCAAACATAACTTAAACGGCACGAGTGAAAGTTAAAACAATTTAAAATAAAGCCATTCTAACATACGGTGTAGCTACTATTTTTAAGTTATAAATTTAGTAAGTCATTGCATATACACTGGTGTTCAATCTTAATAGAATTTGCACATTTTGTCGAATTTCTCGAAAACTAATAGGCAGATTTTAATAAAATTTTGCGTGAGTATATAGTTATATAAGAGAAAAAAAATTATACCAGACAACAGTCATTGTACGCACTCATGATCGTCAGTTAGGCTCATCAGCGCAGGAATGTCTGAAACCCACGTTGCATGACCGAATATGAAAGTACTCTAAAATGGGATAGGACCTCCTCTTACAGTCATGCAGCTCTCACAGCACTATAGGCCCCGGTATATGCTTATTACTGGAAACGAGGCAGTTTGAGGAGACCTTGTGGTAGTCGGTCCCATTCCTGCAGCAATGCAGTTTTCAGCTTCTGGATGGTTATGGGAGGGGGATGGCGAGCTGAAATTGCCCTCCCAAGAGAGTCCCAGACATGTTCAATAGGGTTGATGTCTGGATATCTGGCTGGCCAATCCATTCAGCGATTATCCTCGCTTTCAAGATAATCGTCGACTAGGTGAGCCTCATGTGGACGGTTGTGTTCCATAAAAGTGAACCGAGGGCGAATTACACCCATGAAAAGTCGAACATAGCGCTGTAAGATTTCATCCTAAGGGTACGGTGGCCCAGTTGGCAAAAGCAGCAAGCCAGAGATCTGAACGTCTCTGGTTCGATGACGGTCGCTGACAAATCCACCGTCGTGTACGCTAATGGCGGCTGGTGCACGAGAAATCCGTCTTGGCTGTAATGTCCACAAAGTTCTCAGATTTACCTCTGGAGGTGTGGGGTCAAGTGTACCGATCTCGTCACTTGACTCGGTTCAAAATTACAGGACTGGCCCTTTAGCCAAGTCGGACTCCGACCCTTGTGGTTCTATTAGAAACCGGAGCCGCACCACTCTGCCCAATTGTCTCTATGGACTTGACCTGATATACTGTCGGTCAAGGGGAATAAGCCACAACAACACACAGATCTCATCCTTATACCTCTCACCAGAGATTGATCCTCTCCATGTGTTTTTAATTTTACTCACACAGAACATAACTTCCAAACGAAGTTGGTTACAAAAACTCACCGTAGCGCGATTGTTTCTTTTATATGGAAAATATATGGTTGAGTGGCAACCATTGAGTTTACGAAACATGAAATATCAAACAACCCTCATTATGAAAAATGTCAATTTCTTATCTTAGAATTATGCCGCTGCTGATCCCTCTAATCCATCAGTGTTTCCCAACCTTTTTCGAAACGTGACTCCCTTCAATTGTTTCAACGCATTCTACGATCCCGTCACCTTTTCCACCCTGCAAATTTTCATACAAAAAGGCCTTTTAACCCCTTAAGAAAAACACTAAAGTGTTTTTTCTATAAATGTTTAATTTAACAAAATAAAATGTTTTAAGAAATGGAGATCATTAAGAAACATTCATCCCTCTGTGTTAAAAACAAGAACCTCAAGAAAAATAATGCACCTACCGTATTGATTCAGAATTATATAACAATAAAAATAGAAAAACTCTTTCATACTTAAAGAAAATTTATTCCGTTGGAGAAGTTACAGAAGGAGCACAAAAAGTGACAGAACAGATTTATGAAAGACAAACTGACGTTTAAAGTCTTGCGTATTGTATTCAGTAAGTAATCATGATTTTCCTTTATTATCAAATAAAGGTGACAGATTCCTAACGAAACGAGTTTGAGACTTTTTCCTTTAAACAACATCAACGCCCCATAGTTTCATGGTAAATAAACAATGACAAAATTTTTCGGTTAAATTTGCTAAAAAGTTATTTTGATTGAGTAAAACCATGACGACCGCCCAAATAACACTTCGAGACTCACAGGTTGGGAACCCCTGTTCTAATCCAAAATAAAAATTTTGAAAGATTCATTCTTATGCTACTATCGACAGAAATCAAGTTAATTTAACGAGTTTAATACTGTTACGAAAATTGCTTAGACATCTGACAACTTCTGAAAGTTTTTCACTTAAATTTGAGAAGTAAAAATAATATTTTATTCATGGCAATGTGCGGAATGGCGAGAAAATTGCTTAGAAGTTCAACATTAGAAACAAAATGGAGAACGCGAGGGAAAGCCTCCTTATCTCTATTCTCCCAGTCTCTCTTGAAACCTATTCATTTGCCGATTTTGCTGCTAACTAGTTAATTTAACGAGTCAAAAAGTTAATTTAACGAGTCGAGTTAATTTTACTAATCGAAATCAAGTTAATTAAACGAGTTTAATACTGTTATGAAAATTTCTTAGACACCTGATAACTTCTGAAAGTTTTTCACTTAAATTCGAGAAGTAAAAATAGTATTTTATTCATGGCAATGTGCGGAATGACGAGAAAATTGCTTAGAAGTTCAACATTAGAAACAAAATGGAGAACGCGAGGGCAAGCCTCCTTATCTCTATTCGCTCAGTCTCTGTTGAAACCTATTCATTTGCCGATTTTGCTGCTATCAAACTTGCGATTCCATCATTTGTTAGCGAAGCACCGAAGGAAGCGGACTGGTTTTTATAGCAGCCGTGATCATGAATAACGTATAGCGCGTGGAGTGATTACCATACACTGAATTCTCCGGCACATCGTGAATTTAGCTGTAATAAGATATTGAAGGATATGAACGTGTTCGGCGTATTTTTAGGACAATTGTTGGTGTTTGTGACTGCAGTGTTCGGACAGAGAGTATATGTTCCTGTTGAAGAACGTGAGTAATTTCATGCGCTTTTATGATTTTTTTTTCGTCTTTTACATTTTGTTTTTATTTATGTTACTTTATGTAATTAACTTCTGATAGAAATTGAGTATAGTTTTATTAAATAAAAGTGAAAACAATGTGGACAAATGCAATGAGAAAGACGATATTGTTTCAGTCCTTTAACAGATATTCAGATTTATAAGAAAGTGTAATATTTTATGTTTAAAATAATAAAGTAGAATATTATAATATTATATTCATTTAGAATACTTTATTGAATATCTGAAAAACAAATATAACGTGAGAAAAATTTATAATTTATATCATCTTGTGGTGAACCTCAAATATATGATGTATAAAAAAACTAGTATTCATTAGTTTTAAACGCATTACTACCGCTTCCAGTTACTGATTATTTTTCAAAAGTTGTCAAATATTAGTAGCTTATTCCTATTTTTGAATGCATACTTTAATGCGAGGACCAGTTTTCAGTAAATTAAAAAAAAATTCAGGTAGTCTCTTCTAACGAAACTACCGCGGGTTATTAACGTAGGATTACTTATCGTTGCTTACCTCTTTTGTATGTATGTATGTATGTATGTATGTATGTGTATATATATATATATATATATGTATGTATGTATGTATGTATGTCAAAATTTTAACGTATTTTGGTACTTTTCTGTTTAACTGTTTATTGGTTGCCGAAGCTATACAGACTGGATTTGGTACGTTGCCAAAATAATAAATCTCGAGGACGGATGGACGGACGGTTTTAGCGTCTGCAATTTTGCTTTCCGGAGGACCGTTATGGAGGAACGTAATCCGATGTTAAAAATTAAAAATTACTTGTAATTCCCACAAATATGCATTGTGCTAAAGATATCTGTACTTTCCCACGACTCATTCCAAAAATTTTTTTTGTTATCAGACCACAAGTTTGGAGACTGTGTATTTATACAGCATAAATTTTGGCAAAATCATATAACACAATTATTTAACACAATTTAATTTCCTATTTTGATTGTTCTAATATAGCTGAGGATATTTTTGTTTCAGTCTGTTTTCGATTGTAAATATTGAGGGGGGGATTCTATTACTTTGATTATCACCTAGAATCAACAAAAATATGTCCCCTTTAGAGTTAACCACTTTAAAAGAAAGAGTCGGAAGTATATCTGATGTTGAGACAAAAAATGTTCATTGCCTTTTATATCTTATTCTCGGAACTTAAAAGGTATTCAAATGCGAAGATAAACTTTATTTATAGCTAATGTGAAAAAAAATACTGCAAAATATCCTCAAAATGAGTTATTCATTTGAGATATAATTTTAGAATTTAGTTGATTATGTCTATTTTCTCAATGTAAAGGTTACATGTTGTCTTATATATTACATACTTATAGACCGACATCAGTTTGGCTTCGATAAATAATTGCAGTTATTATAAAGATGCTTGACCGCATCAATATGTATTCCAGGCACGTCCACTGGGGGGAAAGCTTCCATAATTTGAACTGTTCTTTTCAGAAATAAACGTAGAATTTACATGTAAACAAAAGATATATGTATGTTCTTCGTATTAAAAGTAATTAATGGTTTTTTTAATCGTAAGGTTTAGTATCGATGCTGCTAGCGTTCAATCATTATTAAGCGGTTTGGGTGTAGACTACAGAACGGGAAAAGGTAGGTGTCATCTTCATAGGTTACCTGTTGCCCTACCCTGCATTGAGGGTGCGGCTGACTTAATTATGCTTACAGGCAGCAATCATCTTGAAAAGTATATCCGGTGATCGATAAGGTAGATCTGTTCAGCCGGTATTGTCTTGACCACTTATATTCAATTTGTATCAAAAGAGCAAAAGTTTATCAGCAGTAAAATCAAGTTGTCTCGATTAAGATCTTGGAAGAGTGGTTTACGGATATTGTATCAGTGATCGATTGTTCTCGATGACTTGCGTGAGTCCTTTTGCATATAAGCCATAGTTATTTTTCTCATATGTTAGTCAGCCCCTCTTATAAACAATCTTTAAACATGTTACTTGAAGACAAGTATTGATGATTTGAAGATATTACTAGTGTACAGGCAAATAGCCTAATCAACTATCACTCTGCATCTGCCCCACACTTACATAAAAGCAAAGCAGTATATGACTGCTAAATCAGTCTTCATGATCGATTTTGCTTCCAAGTTCGTGAGCAAAGATACGGTGGGGTATTTTCCAGCCCAGTATTGTCCAGACTCTCTTCCCAAATGTACCTTAAATACTTAAATTAAAAGTTAAGGAAGATAGTTATGTGGCGTTATGTCAGATGTTGATATGTCCAAAATATTCAATTTTATATTTTAAGTTGATATGTCGCACTTAAAATTGGTTCTTAAATGTGGCAAAAGCAGATAGTTGAATTGTGAAATTATACTAAGTTATTTGCATTGGCAAATGCTGTTATGTATAAAAGAGGTAATACTTGGTCCCTAATTGAATATTCTAGTCTCTAAATGAAAATTTTCATTGAAGACCAGCCATATGCTTGAGGCTGAATGAGCATTAACTAAAGAATATCTGGGTTGAAAAACTTAATTGAACGATTTTATATTTCACAACAAAATAACTTTTTCAATTTGCCGAAAACATGAAGAAAATGACATATCAACATCTGTCATAATGCCACAGAGTTGTAATCTGTTAACATTTTTACGTTTGGTCCTGATTTTAAAATAAATAGATGGAATTAATTGATTATTAGTACAGAGTACCGAAACTCCGATAGCTCTCGTGGGTCGAGACGTAGGTTGGTTGATTGGTTCATTGAGAATGCTACGGTCAGTTTTTTGCTACACGACGGCTTATTAGACCAGGACTTACTGTTTAAGGCTGCTCTGTACTAACCCTACTGGATTCGCTGACCTCAATGTTAACCTATGTAGACAATTTGTCTATTATTTATAGCTACATGAATGCCTAAGAGTGATGGGAGATATATATATATATATATATATATATATAATATGTGTGTGTGTGTGTATGTATTGGGGGGAAGGCGTGGGTTGGTTGGTTATTATACTTATCGCACCCCGGCAAGAAAAGTGACACAAGTCAAAAGTGCAGCATTTGAGGAAAATCTGCTTAATACTATACAGTTCGAACTAGTATTACAATAAAACTGACAACTGACCTCAGGTGGGCAAATTATACGAGATAGAAACGTGTCGCTTTTCGTTCACGATGGAGCACTGCATACATACTTTTCAATGACATAACCTCAAAATTATCATTTTTTGACTTGTGTTACATTTCTTACTGGGTTGCGATATACAGAGATCAGTAAACGCCCCAGTTTGTTAGACTTTGGCGTTTACATCGTTTAAGATTTACTTTTCGTTGTACTTTCTATAAAATCACATTTCGATCCGTATGTATAATCGCCTTCAAATAGGGAAAATCTATGCAGAAACTAAATAAAAAAATGAAGACTTGCATGTGTCAAGATTTAGATATCAGTTTAAGGAAAATACTCTTATATTTGCCTACTAGATGGATTTGACTGACACTAAATAAATTACTGTAGAGAACAGGAAACTCCGTTGTCGTAAACTGGGACAGTTTTTATTTAAAATACATGTTGGAATTTTGTAGAAAATGACTTGATCTAAGTATTTAAGATTTTTGAATCATTCGTATTAAGAGCATTTTTGTTAGAAGAAAAACTTTATGCGCGCAATACCCAAAAGGTATCTTAAACGTAAAAGGAAACTAGTCTGTCTGTATAAAAAGATATATTCTATGACTCTTTTAATAATGGTTGGAATTTATAACTTCTGGAATTATTCTTTTCAACCTTGTTAATTATGTAGGTCTGCAGCATACAGGCTAAAATTTTGGAAAAAAAATCGACATATAAAAGAAGCCAATTTTTATCTAACTAACGGTTTATGCATGACATTTTTACTACGAAATGTTAATGAGTCATTTAAAAATGTTTAAAAATACGTGGGAAGACATTTTTAGGATATATTCTATTGCAAAATGGGGTTAGATTTGTAGTTTGGAAAAGAGGTTTGTAATAACCGTCCGTCAATTATTTAAATAACGTAAAATTCGCTTTATTTATAGCAATAATTTAGAAACATTTCTGACTGATTATGAAAACGGAAATTGCAATAAGGGGTAAAAAAGTATTTCACCATTATCAACTAACCTTTTAAGTTTTTTCGCCCTAAATGAATTGCATTTTAACACTAATTCGAAAATAAAAATTCGTCAAACGGAATAAACTTTCGTTTTTTTATTTCTAAAGAATGCAATTTACTATTGATTATACAACAAGCGCTATCTCATTATTTTCAAACTGCCGTTGAGATAGTCTTGATGTAAAAACAATCTTTAAGAGCCTCTTGACTCCATCGGAAGGGTATCTACAGCTTATAATAAGGTCGTTAACTGTTAATACCCTTTTTCTGAACTATGCATACATCACTCATATTTAATCTAATAAGAAAAGTTTGAAGCGCTGTAAAGATGAAATAAACAGTTTATTACAGTAGCGTTAGATCGCAGATAAACTAGAGGTTATTTTTTACTGTTTGTTCGTAATTTATAGCCTAGATAAAAGCGACGTGAATATCAAGCCAATAAAATGTGTTTATGTTCACTCTCCGTGATTACATAAGGGCTTTCGATAATATGAAGATTTTTCAGAGCGGTTTGTGTTATGCCTTGTCAAATCTACATAGGCCCACAAGAGGGTTAGCTCCAGGGTCAATGAACTTGGTCCCCCCCCCCCAAAAAAAAAAAAAAAAATTAAAAAAAAATCCATGATTGTACCTAAAATTTCTTAAAGTCGTCATTAAGGTCTTTGCAAAAAAGGAAAATTTTCTGAAATAATTAAAACGTGGTACCTTTTTCTGGTACAGTAAAATTCCTGATGTTGATTACACAAAATCGGAGTACAGTGAAAAATCGTTTGAGCCGGTGAAAAATACCGTAATGAGATTTTATAATGTCTTATAAAAGAGCTAGTGCATTATTTTGTATGTTCATATTGGATATTTTTAAAAACAATTTTTGAACAAAAATCTAACTCCTGTGTAATTGTTGGATAATGCATGTTAATGTACGATGAAAAATGACAGATGATCAAAACACTATTTCCTTTCATTCGCCGTAAAATCGGAAACAGGACGTGATTGACATCACCATATTTGTGATAAGGGCAGCAATAGTCTTGCTTTTCTCGTGAATTATAATAAATACAGTGTTTAGGGAATCAGACAACTTGCTCTAAATTGTGCTCGGATTGGGGATACTGGAAACATTTCTAGCAACATTGCAAAAAATAAAATATGCTGAGGCAAAAACATTGTTGACATGCATAACATTCTGTAACAGTATATTTACTTTGTTCATATATTCTCCACGTTTCCTAATAATGAATAGACTAGCATTTATACTGATAGCTTAAAAATGGAGTATTGATTGTGTTACAGATGATGCTGACATTAAAAGCAATCTGTTTTTTTTTCAATCATGATGCGGAAAAAATGGCATCCTCCATATGATTGTAAGGCAAAAATTGGCTAAATAACTTTAAAATAGATTCCGAGCTAGAGTCCGTGAATTATCACAACTGCTGATTTCAGATCTGTAATTGAGTGTATATTGGTTCAGTGTCCTTCCGTATGATAGATGAAATCTATGAATAACTTTTATCAAGATGATTAGGCCGCTATCGGCCTCAACATGCTACCTAAACCTTAGTAATGAGTTCAAAAAATTGGCGAAGAAGCATGTATCAGGACACCAAATACCAGTATGGTAATGATTGGCGCCTATGAATATCACTCTAAAAATCGCGAACGCAACCTAGACCAATGATTCTCAACCTTTTTATGTCTGTTCCCTCCTTTGGATGGCTTTTGGGCCCTACTTCTCCCCTCTTCCCGGGCCTGAAACACCCCTATATAAATTTTTAAAGATCAAAATGGGAGTAGAGAACGGCCAAGTGTACAAGTTTAGGTCCTTAGGTACAAGTTTATGAGCGAGATGCAGTAGTAGCCCAGGCAGCCAAACAAAGTCACAGATCCTGGTAGCGCTGACTATGAAATAGCATAAGTTAATTGTAAAGAACGCAACGGTTCTATGCCGTGTACATCATTATCTCATTGCAATCATAAAATAACAAAGTAACAAAAATATGATAACTATTATACACTGTAAGGACATTACCTTAAATAAGACTGCCAGCCTTTTTGTATTTAAGGCTTTAATTGCATTTCTCGACTAAATACAGGGTATTTACAATATATATAAATTCTTGGGTTCACGGCATCGACGAGGACGGTCAGACTTGAGTTGCCGCTGCGCTCATTGAAGTCTATCCTAGACCCGACAGTATCTCCTTGTCTCCGGCTCCAGCGTCACTCTAAATAACTTAATCTCTGAATCCCTGACATGACGTTAACTCGCGTCCGGCGACTTTATATACCTTCGCTGAACATTCTCGAAAGGTCTGGAAAACGCCGCCTTTCTTTATTCAGTTATTGTTCCCAGACGACTAAGCGCCTCCGGTCGGCAACTTCCCTTTTGTAGCTGACGAACTGTTCCGCGAGCTGTCGGTAGCACTTCCTGTCTTTATGTCGCCAAGACTGTCTGTCTCAGCCGTCTAAATCAATTATATGCCCAAACCGCGCGTTGGCTGGTCTTCCCGAAATTTCCAAGCATAAAATATTTGCTATTGTACGGGAGTCGTTACAATACCTAGTCGCTGATTTTAATTTTCGTTTTCACAGGACTTGTTAGAATAAGTGCTACACATTTTTTACAAACCATCCGCGCCTCCCCTAAATATCCCTCGCGCTTTCCCAAGGGGGAGCGCCACCAGGTTGAGAACCACTTAGCTAGAAAGTCTAAAAAAGCCTTTCATATATTTGCAATTCCAAGAGGTAAAGACGGTATCGTTAGAATGACGGTGATTTAACTTGCCTAATAAAATATTTGTATAACTTGTCTGTTGCCTGCGGTGCAGTTTTGTGTAAAATAACATAAGGTGGAAAATGGGGAAATAATTAACTGTGAATTTATATTTTGCCCAATGAAGGGACGAAATTTAGTCTTAACCCATCGGTGGGAACATGATTCTATTCCCGCTTAGTGTGAACATCTGCCTGGAAGGCAGATATAGATGGAATATCTCTTTCCCAAGTATTCATAACTAGAAATTCAGAGAGGGTATTTGTGGTTTATTACAATTCATAGTAGCCACAATCGTCAAACCATTTCTCCTTAATTCTTGACCAGCTTCTGTTGAACTGAACCAATTATTAAAGATTGTATTACGGTTCGTTTTGTAGAGGCACTTAGTCGAACGAGTGATTGGGTTGGTATTTTTAATGTTTGCTCTGATAAATCTAATTTATTTTTACCTGAACCATAGAAGGCTAGCGTCACAAATCCCCTTCCAAACTGAAGACAAGATGTTGACTGAAGCCTATGTAGACTCACAGTAACCAAGGTCGAAGGGTGGTGGTGGTGGTGGGGGGCTGCGTTGAATAAAGAAACTATAGCTGTCTGAGAGTAGATGTTGTTACCGAAGGATTAAGAAAATGAGCAAAACGAAAAATAAAATGTATGTAGATAATTTAATACCGAGCACAGGTTGGCAGAGTTTCTTTTTATTTTACTCGGAACTCTCTCGTCAAATATCGATAAATTTTAATATAATTGAAATGGTAGAAATTTGCCCCTTTCGAAAACTTTTAACAATAAGCCCTTATTTCACACACTATAGCATTTAAGGAACGTTTTATAAAATGGTTCATATGAAGGCCTTATTTGAATAGTGGTCCAACTCCATTCTAGTTCATTTTGAGATATAGAGCTTCAAAGTTTGAGTGCTGAGAAATGACTGCTGAAGTCTGATTTGTAATGCCCTCTGTTCGCAACAGAAATAAGCTTGGAGGTGTAACAGTTTAAAAATAAGATAGAAAGGACTTATATGAACATGAAAGTTGGGTTAATTCCATTTCTTTTAAAAGTGGAGTTGGACCACCATTCAAATAAGGCTTTCATATGTTTATTACCGTTTACATGTAATTGCGAAGAGGCAAACAGTAATATATAGATCCCAGGCATCATAGGGCTGCTGTTACAGTTCATCATAAGCTACAATTTCTTTCGGCATGGTCACCCGTTCAGTTTCAATTTCATTTATATACAGCGTGTCCGAGAAAGATCTTCATTATTCTAACATCAATAACAAAAATACGAACAGGTTAAGTGAAATGCAGTTTGAAGCAAAAGAATAAAAGAATCTAACAGTTTTTTCTAGTATCAATACTTGACAGAATGTTTCCCGAACGATGGATTGGTCGTGGAAGGCCAATACCTTGGCCTCCGCGATCGCCCGACGTAACTCCAATGGATTTCTTTTTGTGGAGTTACGTTAAAGACTGTTTTTCGAACACTTGTTTCTGATATTTCCGTTTTAAAGGAAATGATATAATTCGCAATCCTCAATGTGTTTTTTTTCTTTCTTTTTTTTTTTCTTCAAATGCGGAGGCACTTGTCGCTAAGACATTCGCCTATAATTAACCGCAGTTTTGCTGGCCACTTTATATTGGGGGCGCCATATAGGCGGACCAACATAAAGACCCCCTATGAAAGGACTACACAAAAGGAGGCATTTTAGTGGCGCTTCGCCAGGATTCGATCCGAGCACCCTCAGCACCGAAAACCAGCGTGCTGTACCACAAGGCCGCCACGGCCCTGCAATCCTCAATGTTACACCGCGAATATTAAAAAAAAAAAAAAACTTGGCGGGAATTGGCTACAGACTCAATATTCTTTGTGCCACTAACGGAGCTCACGTAGAACAACATTGAAGGTACTGTAAAAAAATAAAGAAATAAAATTAAATTAAAAAACAGTTACATTTCTTACTTTTGCCGCAAACTGCATTTCATTTGACATGTTCTTATTTTTGTTATTAATCTTTAGAATAATAAAGATCTTTCTCGGACACGCTATATGTTATTATTATTATTGGGTTGGCAAGAAAGTAATTTCGGTTTGCACAAATAGATGGCATTATGTTTGTTTTGTTATTATTTTGTCAATGTTATAATTTATTTCTTTTGAGATTTGGTAGTTGGCAATTTCAGGTTACAATAGAAACAAATTCCGTGTAATTTTGTTTAGAACTGTTAGTTTACGGTCAACTTTACCACGTGTCAGAATTGGTTTAAAAAATTTCTTTCTGGAGATTTTTCACTTAAAGATAACCAACGTTCTGGTCGACCTTCTGGAGTTGATGACAAAAAGAAAGCCATAATTGAATCGAATTGTCATATAATTGTGCGAGAGATTGCAAAAAGGTTAAATGTATCGCACACAACGATTGAAAATCACATAAGATGCTCGGATTCATTAAGAAGCTCAATATTTGTGTCAAAGCAATCAAAGAGAAAAGGCCAGAATTGGCAAATCGCAGGAGGAATCGTGTTCCACCACGACAATACGAGGCCTCGTACATCTTTAGCATCACGTGCAAAATTATTGGAGCTTGGTTGGGAAATGATGTTGCATCCCCCATATAGCCCCGACCTTACACCATCGGATTATCATTTGTTTCGAAGTTTACAAAACTTTTGAAATGGTAAAAATTTCAGTAATAACGATGACCTCAAATCGCACCTGGTTGAGTTTTTTTCTAATAAGGACCAGAAATTCTATGAGAGCGGAATCATGAAGTTACCAGAAAGATTGCAAAAGGTCATCGAACAGAATGGAAGATGTTTGACTCATTTTTTGTATAGAAAAAAGTTTTATTTCACACTAAAAAACAGAAATTACTTTCTTGCAAACCCAATATTACTATTTATTTTACAGACGATCAGTGATGACTGTTTCTACACAAAGTATGGATAGACGCAGCCAAAATGTATTGCGCTGAAATGAACCCAATAAAGAAATGGAAGCATACTTGCTTAACTCTGTTGGATGTGTTATAAATTTATCGTGTGATTTTTGGCAATCAAGCCCCCCTGTGGAAAAGGATTAAAGATCATGCTTGCATTGATAGTATTCTAACCTAGAGCTCTAGTATACGGATTGCGACCTACAAACATTTTTTTCATCTGTAGTGATTAATAAAGAGAATTTCGCAGCGAAAATTTTCAGCAAATATTTATTACAATATAAGTCCACCATAATTTTCTACAAGTGGTTGTAAAAAATGATGTCTGATAAATGAAATGGTCTTAAAAGCTTCTCTGCGACGGATATTTTTTACAAAATTGATAGTTCCCAGAATGTTCTTACAAATGAAATATAAAATATTGCAATTTTTTTAATACACTGCTATATTGATGGCATGAACGCTGGCAAACATTTGCTTCAACGGTGAAGGTTTTCCCATCGATTATCTGGCTAGAGTGCATGCACTCTAGTTAATAGAAAAGCACGTGTATCTGTTTAAAACTACCCTAATATTAAAGAAAATAATAATTCGTCATCTTTGCTGTGCACATTAAGTTGTACAGCGTAATGTACCAGTAATGTTTTTCCTGCCTACGGTAAATAGTGAGAAGATGATTCAGCATTTTCTAGGCCACTTCGCTGTTGCCTAGAGCTACGGGTATTGTTATACTGTTATGGAGAGTGACAATATAAGAGCACGCACTGGTCTAGCATGGGGTGTGTTTAGAAATTAGCAAGACTTAAGTTAAAAAAATTAAGTTTATTCGGAACTTCAATAAACTTTTAAAAATATTAAAAGCAATAACTTAAAACATTTGTATAATCAAAGAAATCTCACACAGAGACTTCTAACACACGAATCTCACTAGCTCGTGAGTTCAACTGTGTCTGCTGCTAGCGGCACCTTTGCTCTAACTCGAGCAGTATTTATACAAGCCAGTAACATAACATTGACATATTTGCATAAAATACACTGGAAAGGAAAAAATAACAAACCATGGGGAAAATAAGCGAAAAACCCCATTTCTCAGATGTATGACGTCAAAGTTGCCGTGATGCCATTAGTTGTGGTAATAAGTGCTTCGTCAGTCTAAAACGATAGCATGAATGTCGGAAAGTAATACAAGAAAATGATCTAATAAACTAAAGTTTAGATCGCCCTTTTAAGGTTCATTTTCCTAACAAGTGGCCCGCCTATTACTTTTAAGACATTAAAAAAATAGGATTGCTTTACGTTCCCACAGAACTTAATATCTAAGAAAAACTTTTAAGTTTAAATGTTCACCCAGAACAAGTCACCTTAATTTTTATTCGAGCTGAAAATGCTAAGTCCACACAGAACTAAAACATTTACGGTAATCTTGAAAATTTAAAGGATTGAGTACTTTAAATTTAGTTTGCATATACATTTAATAATGCTTGTAAAGTTCATACCTACATAAAAGTTAAACTTACTCATATTTTTATTTGCAAAAAAAGTTTCCAGAAAAGTTTGGGAAGGTCTAACTATCATACAATTACACCCAAGGAAATAAAAACATTCACAATTCGAGTAATACATTTCATGAACAAGATGCAAGCAAATCAAAGGGTAATAAACACATTGCTAGATTTAAATATCATGGGATGCTAAAAACAAAGCTATCATCGTAATGCGTGATTACATACATAATTGCAATAAACATTTTTGAGAAAGGACACATCACATTTCACAAGTGTACAAAAAAGGACACTTAAAGTAAAGCAAGTGAAAAGTACACATTTCAGATACAATTGAAAGACAATACTAATCTTAAATTATGAGTGTGGCCACACTCCCCCCGAAAATATTACAAGGGATAATGAAAAAGTATCATACAAACATGAATATCAGAAAGTATGTAAGATTGAAAATTTATATGTGTATGTGGTTATCTAGAGTAAGAGTGGGCATATGACAGGTTCCATCTTAAAACTAGGGCTTACAGAAATAAAAACATAACGACTGCCGTGACTGGGGGCTAAGATACACATTTACTAACACATAACATATTCTTCATAACTCTCTGGCAAATTGCAGTTTCACCCCTCCGAAACGGTATTGGGGCTGCTCGAGCAATCCGAAAACATTACGATTAGCAAAAATGTACCCTCGCGGGGACCGTTACTCTCTCCCCCTAAGACGATCACATACATACACAGAAATATATACTAGATAACATTTTTTTCTTTTAAAAACAACCAAACACCTTACAAAAAGGTATAAAATACACAAGTGTCGGAACGCATCTGAACTTTTAAAATTCTTACAACTTAAACAGAAGTCCAAAAATTTTTTAAGTTGAAGTTTGGTCACCACTTTAGTAAAGCAGTCAGCAAGGTTTTTCGTTGTATGTATATACTTTAAGTTAAATAGATTATCATTAATCAAATTTCTAATAAAATGTAATTTAACTGATATATGTTTTGTTTTATGATTTTCTATGGGGGATTTACAAAAACTGATAGCAGCCTGGTTGTCGGAAAATAAAGTGATTTCAGATGGTTTAAAATCAAGAATTTTCTTATCATAGCACTCATCTAAAATACGTGTTATCCAAACCAATTCTTTTGATGCCTCAGTAATAGATACATATTCACTTTCCATTGATGAAAGGCTCACACATTTCTGCTTGAATGTACGCCAAGCAACAGGGGCCTTATCAACTAAAAGTAGCATTCCTCCCATAGAAATTCTATCATCCCGGTTGGATGCATAGTCGGTATCACTAAAACAAACTAATTCTAACTTATTTACCCTTGACAACTCAAGTCGGTAATTTTCTGTTTGGCACACATACCCCAGAAGTTTAACAAGTGCATTCCAGTGTGTCATACCAGGGTCTGATTGAAATTGTGATAGGATGTTAACGGCGAAACAAATATCGGGCCTAGTTCGGTTAGCAAGAAACGCTAAACACCCTATAGAACTCCGATAAGGAATTTGTTCCATCTGTTTACGTTCTTCATCCGAATCAGGACATTGGTTTTTTAAGACAGCACAAAGCCCTTAGGAATTGGTAGTGAAACCACCGGGAGCTTAAACTTGCAAAAAAGTGTTTTCATTCTTCTAATATAGTCCTTCTGATGAATAAAAATTCTGCCATCAGATTCTTCGATTTCCACCCCCAATATCTTTCTAGTTCTGCGTAATTCTTTCAAATCAAAATTAGAACTTAGTCGTATCGACCGCGTCATACAAATTCTATCATTTTCACCAAAAATTACAATGTCGTCCACGTATAGAAACAGAACTATATGATTTTGATATGTAAAAATAAAATTAGCCCAAGAAATTTCATTAAAACCCATTTTAAGCAATTTATTGCTAATCTCAAAGAACCACTCACGGCTGCTTTGATGCAGGCCGTATAATGCTTTTTTTAAGCGACAAACTAGGTGTGGTTTTTGGGGGTCAACAAAACCTTGAGGTTGTCTCATATAAACGGTATCAGAAAGTGGGGCATATAAGTGAGCACATTTTATATCAAGTTGTCTATGGGACCATTTCTTATAAGCAACCAGAACAGTGAAGAACAACCTTATTAAAGTGAAATTAACTACAGGGCTGAAGGTTTCATCATAAGATTCCCCTTTACGCTGAAGAAAACCCTGGGCAACAAGGCGAGATTCAAATCTCACTACCGGACCTTCCGAATTTTTCTTCAAGCTAAATGCCCAACGATTTCCAACAATCTTAGCTTTCTCTGGTTTGGCTACTAGATCCCAGACGTCTCGATCATGCATCACTTGTATTTCCTCCTTCATAGATTTATACCATTCATCTGCTTGGGGGGTTCTCAGGGCGGCATTAAAACTCGATGGGATATTGATTTCATCTAGTCATGCAGAAGAATAACAAGATTCATCGCCACGCGATTCCATATTCTCGTCAATCTTTTCAGCTGGCCCAGAATAATTATTTCTTGTATTGAAATTAAAGGCTGCTTTGTTATACTCTATTTTATTTGCCCGACAGTATTTCTCCACATCATTTTGTGACCTCAAACGTGCTTTACTGCCTTCAGGGTAATAGTATATATCATGTCTGTCGCCGATTGCACGAGGTACAGCTCGCCTGGTCCAGGAAGTGGTTTTCAAGGGAGGTTCTGGGTCTCTTGATGGACCTGCAACAGGTTCAGCTTGATCATCATGACTGGAAGACCCTCTATCCCCAACATCCTGCTCAACATCTGATTTCAACATCTTGAGTATTGGTCCTCTCTGCTCGTATACCTTGGTCTTCTAGGTAATCTTCGAACTGTTGGTGACAAAATTTCAACCCTCAAAAGGTGATTAATGTAAGAACTGCCTTGGTCAGTTCTTACATTAATCACCTTTTTTCCGGTGAACCTCTCGGCCCTCTTTTTGCCATTTCTTAAAAGCATCAAAGACCTCTTTTCTTTGAGGGGAAAAACCGTTACCTTACGCGAGTGGTGATCTATAATACTAAGAAAGTTCTTGTGCCCTCCCTTAGATTTCTCTGGCATAGCACATAGATCCATGTGCACTAGCTCTAAATCTGATCTTCGCAATAGGTTTGAAAAAGACACGTTTAGATTTTGCTACTTGACAAGGCTCGCACTTCATATCCTCAGTATTTTTAAACTTTGGTAAACCTCGCACACAGTTTTCCTTACTAGTTTTGATAATATATTTGCTATTTATGTGGCTGAACCTACGATGCCACTTACTGAGAGAATTGTCAATAGTATTCAAGACCTCGGGGGATTCGGTTTTCTTAGGGTACTGGGGGTACACGTAGTACAACCCCTGATGTTTCTTTGCACTGAAAATTAATCGGCCATCCTTACCAAGAACTCTAATTGGACCGTTCTTACCCTCGAATGCAGTCCCATTTGCTTCTAGGAGAGACCCCGCTATTAAATTAAGTCTTGGCGAATAAAGGACATTCGAAAGAGTTACATCTTCTTGAATATTTTTATATCTGAAAAATATATTGATTTTTCCTATCCCTTCGATAGGACAGTCAATACCATCAATTACCACAGCCATAGAGGTTCCGGACTTTTTCTTATAGTCGGCAAAAAGGGACTTATTGCAACAGAAGTGGGAACTAGCCGCGGTGTCAAAAACCCAGGCAGTTTTCTATCACTACTGTCGCCCAGAGAAGCCTCAACAATAAAATTACTCTGTGTCCTCTTTCTTAGAGATTTTCTGTGGGGTTTTGACTTTTGTACCGCTTCAGGTGGTCTGACAAATTTGGGTGTGCTCGACTGGTTGTTAACTATCTTGACCATACAATTCTTAATAAGATGACCTTTCTTGCCACACCGAAAACACTTAAGATCTTCAGAAGTTCTTAAATTCGTTTTTCGGGTAGCCTCGAGTGCAACTGCCTCTTGGTCGCCTTGAGCCTGTAACAGACGAGACTCTTCGGCCAAAAGTTCACTCAAAACTTTATCAGATGTGAATTGGGGGTCCGGGTATCTATAGATCGTTTGAACTATGCCAGAAAACTTGGTCGGGAGATGTCTGATAAGCTGGAAAGCAACAAACCAGTCGTCAATAGGCTTGTCGGCATCATTTAATTGATTAACAATGTCAGTCAAACTGGCGGCAAAGAGGCCTATGTTTTCAGACTCATTGGGCCTACATTTAAAAAAAGCATCAGTTAGCCCAATGATTCGGGCACGAGAATCCGGTCTAAAGTGGGTTTCAAGCCTGTTCCATGCCTTGCAAGCATCATCGATACCTGTCAGGAGGGCTCTATAGGGTTTTGTAATATTTAGATAAATTATACTAAAAGCTTTTGCTTTCCTAGCCTCAAAATCCCTAACTTCTTTAAGATCAGGAACTTGATCCTTAACCACCTCTGGTTTAATTTGTTTTATTTACTATTCTCCAACAGATTTTACTCATTAGCAACACTTTTACATCATTTGCCCACGTGGCGTAATTGTCCGTCCCCACTGGATCTATCACCATAGGATCCATCTTTGATAATTGTAAAGGAGAGCAGCACAAAACAAAATTCACAGACCTGGCCCGCCGTTGGAGCACATCATAATTACAGCTGCCGATGAAAAATTGCACAGTCAGTTCAGCATACTGTTGCTGCACAGTCAGTTAAGCATACTGTCAGTTCACTGGATCCATGCTGGACACGTACGCTACCAGAAACATGGAACGGCCATCACTGGAATCAAACGGCTACTTTCACAGGAGTCAGGCAGCTTGCTTGTCTACAATTATACCACACACCCGAGTGCATGGCTGAGGCCCATAACCAGTTGTCACGGAGAGTGACAATATAAGAGCACGCACTGGTCTGGCATGGGGTGTGTTTAGAAATCAGCAAGACTTAAGTTAAAAAAATTAAATTTATTCGAACTTCAATAAACATTTAAAAATATTAAAAGCAATAACTTAAAACATTTGTATAATCAAAATAATCTCACACAGACTTCTAACACACGAATCTCACTAGCTCGTGAGTTCAACTGAGTCTGCTGCTAGCGACACCTTTGCTCTAACTCGAGCAGTATTTATTCAAGCCAGTAACATAACATTGACATATTTGCATAAAATACACTGGAAAGGAAAATAAACAAACCATGGGGAAAATAAACGTAGAACCCCATTTCTCAGATGTATGACGTCAAAGTTGCCGTGACGCCATTAGTTGTGGTAATAAGTGCTACGTCAGTCTAAAACGATAGCATGAATGTCGGAAAGTAATACAAGTAAATGATCTAATAAACTGAAGTTTAGATGGTCCTTTTTAAGGTTCATTTTCCTAACAGTTATGTAAATGAGTAAGCGTTCTCAAATTGAGGGTAAATGTTCAGAATCTAATTTTCCTAATCATTCTAGAAAAGGAATGAAGGACAATTACATTTCTCTAAGACTAAAGAAAATAAAACCTAATGAAATGTTGAGGTATTGATTGGGTAACAGGCAGTCAAACCTACATGTGTCAATGCAGTACGTTCGCTTCCACTAAGTTCTTTCAAGATGTTCAAGATAAAATTG
This sequence comes from Dolomedes plantarius, assembly GCA_907164885.2. Lineage (NCBI taxonomy): Eukaryota > Metazoa > Arthropoda > Arachnida > Araneae > Dolomedidae > Dolomedes > Dolomedes plantarius. Next base: position 83,607,782 of record OU015498.1, read on the forward strand.
TATTTAAAAAAAAACAAGTTTATTAATCAGAGAAATAATTTATAAGGATTACCAGCATTTCAACTCAATGATACAAGAAGATATAATCTTTTGTTTTGGAAATAATATCGCTACTGTTCAAAAGGTAACGCTAGTGCAAAATGTCGTATGTAAAAATTTTCCAAACTGCAGAAAGTCGTATGTTACTGTAATTTTTTTATTTATGAATTTAATGCTTTAAAAGTTATGTTATACATTAGTTACCATGGAAACAGCAGAGGGAAAAATATGAATATTATAATAATAAAACATAAGGAAATAATCAGTTTTTATGCTGTCCTTTACAGTACACAATTTTTACATACGACCTTTAGCAGTAGCGAATTATGCTTTGGCATTTCTTACTGCATAACAGTTAGATGGTTTGAATCCAATTTACGACTTCGGATTACTGTTCCTGTGTATCACCCCACTGCGTCTATACCGAAAATTTACTTTTCCTAATTTATCAACGATGTATCTGGGAAATGAGGGAAAGATTCTTACTATAGAGAAGTTCTTCCTATAGCCCTTTCAGGGGCGCCGTTCGCACACTGCTAACGCCTAAATCTAGTCTTTTTTTCACTTGCATTCAATGTATTCCAGTTAAACGAGCAGAAAAATGGCTTGTGCTACCATCTGTTATCAGTTCAAAGAAGTAAAAACATTTTGCAACCTTTAATTGGAAATATATATATATTTATATTTACACACACGCACATACACATATATATGTGCGTGAGTGTAAATAATATTCATTATATAAGATACCAATTTGGATTAACTCATGTGAGGGTTAAACAAAATGCCCGACATTGCCACATTTCTAAATCAGTGGTCTGTGCCACCAGATTCTGTGTTTAAGTCAGGTCTTCTTTGTATATAAACAATATCATACGCATACAAAGCTCACATTCTTCCGTAGCGAAATTTCAAAAACTTTTTAAAAAAGTTTTGTGTAATGTTAATAACGTGACTTCCTTCTCAGTTCCTCGATTTCTTTCAATTTCTCAGATAATAAAAGAAGAAATTTTAAACAAAGGCAAAAATTGCCTTAATTGATAAAATTAACTATTCCTGTAAATTGAATGCTTTTATCTCGCATTACTATTGTCATGACGTAAGGAAAGAAAGGCCGATTTTCTATATTTGCATTCTGTGTTTGAAATCGAAAAGCATATCACTGACTTCTAGTTTTGCTCTTTCATAAACGTGATCCAACGATAGACACAGGCCTTCCGGGTTTCAAAGGAAAGTGAAACCGGTAATTTTACCAAACAGGTATGCAAAATTCCCCAAACACAGCTTTGCAATGATGGTCTGCCCCATTTAGAACACGAGTTTCATTTTCTTTTTTTCTATTTATGTTTCAAGCGTAGTTTTTCTCCTTTTACTACCTGAGGATAAAATTTTCCTTTTCAACCGCATTTGTTCTGGGCGAAGCTTTTTTTTTCATCCACACAGTGAAAGTATTTCCAGGAAAAATGACTCGATGTTGTATTTTACAATAAAAATTTCTTTATTAAACTTAACTTGGAATTCATTTAAAGTTACGATGACAATAGCGAATTTTTAGAATTAAGTGGTCGTAAGAGCGCTGAATAATACTCAATTTAATTTTGAAATTGTGAGACTAATAACAACTCGTTATAAATAAATGCACAGGGGCATTTTTAGAACCCGCCTTTGATATGTCTTACAATGAAACATCTTAATAATAGACTCTAAATGGAAATGGGAAAATGTTGTGAATAAACGTCCCTGGATGAGAAAGTAACGAAAAAAAGAGACCAGGAAATAAAAAATTTGCAAATACAACTAATTTTGGAAATACACGTTTCATAGATTTTGACGTTTAAGCAAGATCTAGGAAATAGATGAAAGAAATAAAATATGAATTTAAAGCATTTATTTATTCTTAAAATGAAATACTGATAGTCAAACTCCACATTTAGGAAAATGGAATTTTCTCTGTTTCAATAATATATTTTGGAGCGAGAAATCTTTGTCTAAAGTTACTATTTCTCTTTCGTCGCTGTAAATCTGTATGGATGTGTTTAATGTCTCTATAAATCTCAGTCTGAGAACACGTTTCCTTGTTTTAACGCTATTTTCCCATTTAAACTTCAAATATGAAAAAAAAATTGTTTTCCAGTAGTCTGACAGAACAGTTCATATACAATTTGACGTATCGATGACGAATTCTTTGGTTTTCAGTTAAACTCTTGTTTGCCTTTATCAGTTCAAGACTCTTCTTGCGAAGTATCAAATCTTGTGTCAAAAAATTTCACTTAACATAGTAGAAGGACGATATCATTCTGGGTTGATCAGAGTGAGAACAATTTAATCAAAAAACATTTTTATGTTTTTTTGCTTTGTTCTCTCAGTGTCACCTGCTTTTTGCAGCACGTTGGATATACAGTATCCGGAATCAATAAAGCCTGCCGCATCTTTCACTTTCTCGAGAGTAAGTTCTCGAAATGGTTCCCATGATAAAGTATCCAGCAAGATTTAGCGGTGAATAGCAAAAGGCGAAAGTCTCACGACTAGTGCCTCCGCATTAGGCAAAAGTTCCCTATTGTAAAATATCTAAATTATCTATCACTTGTGCGCAATGGCATTAATCACTCTTCCTTTCAACAGCCATTTCGCTGAAAGATGTGAGTTCGACCAGAGAAGGTTCAGATTTGGCCTTAGGGTACAATTATGAGCTCGGCGTCTTCGTTCTTGATAAGTCCCATCGTCACCAATGCTATTTTATGCTATTAATAAACCATACTTACTCGTTGATCCTGGCATTCGTTACTACGTCTTTAGGCTTGAGTCCTGTGACACTGTATCCCCAAAAGGTACACGTGTCAGAGGTTGAGAACCATTTTATGAGATTTTTTTATTTTGAGAAGAGGAACTTAGTATTCTGTGTTTAATTAAAAAAAAACTTATTTCCAGTTCACTCAGTAATATGAAACACAAAGAGAGAAATTAGGAAATTTTTATGACAGAGATACAATATGGTGCATTCAATATCTCCGAAAAATGTATGTTTCGTAACTCAGAATATAAGCTAAAACTTTTAGCTCTGAATGCTTAGAAAAACTTAAGAATGTAAATTTTAGACGTTTTAGAATGCATTTCTTTTAACTCTAATTAGCTCTCGGACGCATGGAAATCTGTATAAAAGGCTAAGGTAGGGTATTTTGTTGTATATGCAAGCAAGCTTGCCTACTTGCCTCACTCACTTCCTTCCACATATTCCAGAGGCCTATCTACACGAAGATTTGCATAATTACTCAAAAGGCTCATCAGAAAATATAGGTTACCTTAAAGCGCATAACTCCCCCTCTTTATACCACTGAATACAACTTCACGACCTTTCACCGCTGCTGTAATAGGCCCTCCATTTAATTATTTTCAAAGCATTTTGAGAAAACATTTTACCTTATTTCTCAAAATCGAGTAATTTTTTGACAAAAATAGATTTTCAAATCAAACATTTTGTGTCTAAATCTATGGTTTTGTAATTAAATGTTATGAATGCCGGTAAAGAATGAGTACAAGTTGTATTGGAATTATAATAAATTTTTTTACTAATATCAAATGATATCTTAAGGATGCTATGTACTAACCCTATTGGATTCGCTTACCTTGATATTAACCTATAGAGAAAATTTTTCTAAGGATTGTCGACTTGGATTTAAAGATTTCTTTTTTTTAATTGTACTCCGTAGTAGAAAGTAATTTTACACATTGAGGCATTTTTCGTTTTAAAAAAAAATGTGAATAATATTTTTAAATTTAAATTATTCGGGGAAAAAATTTGGTATAGTGTGTTTTAAACACTCATAAATTCCTTTGGTGGACGACGAAATTTATAAAATGAATCCTGTTGCAAGGTGCAAAAAAGTTCATGCTATCTGAAATTACTATTTTCATTGGATTATCAGCATTTACGTAGCTGTAAAAAGTAAACACATTTTCTCCATAGGTTAACATTGAGGAGAGCGAATCCAATAGGGTTACTACAGAGCAGCCTTAAGTATGTAGAACTAATGAGGAATTTATTAAAAAGCGTTATTCCGGTGTTCTTGCCTCCCCCCGTATTGCGTTTTATCCTTTAATGCGAATTTTTCGTGAGGCTCTACGCTAAACATATAAAGCAGGTTCATTGTATAAGGAAAAGTAAAAGGGAATTTTGACTGATTTAATTTAACACTATGTATTACACTAAACAAACAAAAAAACGAATAAAACTGAAACAAAAAGGAATAAAAACACACAAAGCCTCAAATTATTTTTCCCGAAACTGTAAGTAGGGCAGAGGAGTAGAAAGATTCATTTTCTTACTCTCGGATTCACAAATCTTTTATCAGTTCCTTATCGAAGCCCCAAACCAAACACCTAATCTGAAGGATTTAAGTAAGGCGAACGACACGCGAGGCTGAATTCAAAACATTTATCTTATATTCCTTTTCAGTTTCTGTAATGCTCTTTCCGAGATATGAAAAGTCTGTTTCAGAAAAGCGCCCTAAAAAGCGATCAGTCACTCCCGTTATTCCCGCAAAAATACTCCAGCCTCGTATTTTCCCCAAATACTCCTGAATCACAGCCATCTCTTCTCATTACTCATCCGGTGTTTGTTATCGTATATGCATATAATAAAGTGATCAGATGTTTTATGTTGTAATGCGGAACGCATCGAAATAAAAATAAAAATAAATACCCTTGACACGTTCGTAAGGACACCATTTTCTTAGTTTATTTAACTGTGCTTCATTAAAATGTCTTAGATCTGCCTTTTTATGCGTTAATACAAAAATTATAAAAAACATATTTCAGGTACTCTCTTCTAACGAAACTACCGCAGGTTATTAGAGTAGGATTACTTATCCTTGCTTACCTCTTTTGTATGTATATATGCATGTACGTGTTATGTATATATGTATCTATATATGTATCTTTTGCTTACCTATTTTTTTCGTTTTTTTACGTATTTTGGTACTTTCCTGTTTAAATGTTTACTGTTCCTGGGTTTGGCGCGTTGCCAAAATTATAACTCGCAACGCCGGACAATTTTTTTTTCTCTCCGAATGACCGTTATTGAGAAACGTAATCCTACGTTAAAAATATGCTTCTGATAAGTTAACAAAAAATTAAAAACACTTTATTTTCATAGCAAAAAATTGAACACGTTGAGATCGGCAGAGCAAGCAGGACTTTAGCCCAGCGGTGTCGACCGTGATCCACTTTTTTAAAATAAAAAACCCACTCGAGCCCCTGCCCCTCTCCCCAATGAAAACTTTTTGGTAATTGCAATTTCTTTTTAAATAGGAAAATGTTAATGAAAATATTAAAAAAGAAATAAGCAAATTTTGACAAACTATTTTAAAAATCGAGGTATAGATTTTGGGTATATATTTACTTTGCATAATACAGTAAAACCTCGTTTTTCCGCTCTAACTGGGACTATAGTTAATTCGACAATCGAAAATCTTGATAATCCGGGTAATATGGGTAATAAGCGAACAAAATTCTTAACTAAGCAGACTTACCGTTTATTACGAAAAAAAACCCTATGTTTTGTAACAAAATTACATAGTATTGTTTACAAGACATTAAAAAAATATAAAAATCTTTTCACATAATTTCTTAACGAAGAATTATTAATTCGTAGAGGGAGGCACGGAGGGAACGTGCCCCCTCCCAACTTAACTTGAAATAAATTAAAACTTTAATAGAAGTTCAGTTAAAATAGGAAAATTGTAGAAAAGTTTTTAAGGAAGTTGGTTTTTTTTTCCGCTTTTTCAAACTGTGAAACTGAAGATTCCGATTATGTCTTTAGCCTTAACATAGTTTTCAACAATGATACGATCTATAACAAAAATTCGATGCTATACTTTTTTCTTATTTTATTTATATTATATTCATTTTTCTCATTCTATAACTTTTGAATACTACTCAAACATCAATTCCAATGTTATTCAATTAAAAAAAATCATAATATTTCATATTTGAAGAACCTTCCGGCGGTCAAAGCGCTGAGGAGGGCCCTAAATGAATTCAACTCGTGCCCCCCCCCCCCCCAAAAAAAAAAAAAAAAAAAAAAAAAGTTAGAAGCACGCTAAGCCTATGCTAGTAAAGTTTTATTAAACTCAACAAAAAGCATTTTATTTCCAACAGTTTATTGCACAATCTATGCACGAACTGTACATTGAATCAAACTAAGAAGCGAATATTTGGCGTACTTGTAGTGACGTTCTTGCTATCATAGTTAAAAATTATCTAATGTGAACATTAAATAAAAACAATGTCTACAAATCTGAAAGATTTTCCGGATCTCCGGATAAACGAGGTTTTACTGTAACAGTTAAAAAATGTCTCTATTACCTTCTGACCTTGTTTTCAGCAAATCTCACGTAACTAAAACTTCAAATTTAAATATTAATATGTATTTCTTTCATTTAAGTAAAAATGAACAAAAATTAAAATATAAAAGAGTGTGATTTCAAAATTATTAGCGTATTTATAGCAATTTTTTTCATTAAATAATTTATGATGTAAGTTTTTTCAATCTATCCGCGACCCCTCCAATATTTTCGCATCCCCCCTGTGTGTCGCTACCCACCGTTTGCGCACAAATGCTCTATCCCACTAAACATCTATTGTGTATAACTTAGTATAACATCAAGTGTCCTCATGGTTGAGATCGTACACAGGGGCTCGTCATTTCTACATAATTCTTACGAGACAATGGTCTTACTGTGAGTTTTACAAAAACTAAGATAAAAGTATACCATAAATAAGACTGTGACTCAGAGAGGAAACAAATCAGTCGTCTCTATGCTCTTTTATCATAAGTTCTAAAGGTTAAAAACCGTTTTCTTTAAAAACTATTTATTGTCATTAATGAAGTATACTTCTAATAGAGGCGTATCTAAAATCTGTTTCGGTAGATTGTTCAATGAAATTGAATGGAATTTTTTAATTAGCTTCAATACTCCAAGAGAAACACGGTATGGTCAAAAGTTGCTTTTGTCTTAAAATTTAGAAAAGGTAACATCTGTTAAAGCCATCTTTAAACAAAGTGCATTAATATGACCCCTAATTGTGAATGTTGTCGAAATTTAACGATTTAAGAAGCTGTAATCTGTACTGCCCTTTACGGTTTTACTATAAAATTAACCGTTAAAGAGTCTGCATCCAAACTATCGCTTCTATGCCGTTAATGATACTAAGTTTTTTTTTCAGAGTACGCCTGTTAAAAAAAAATTGAAATATTTTTTCTGGATAATAAAGGTAATCGATATGTAAATTATTAAAGTTTTATAACGATTCTTGATTAAAGACAGGGATTATAAATATCTAATATTAGGCAGAAAGTAACAGAAAAAAAAACTCATTTATTTACAGAAGCTTTCCAAGACATAAACGATCTCTGCAAGAGAGTAAAACCTTTTACCCGGGTACATAAGTTAGCGGAATGTGGGTGGGAGGAAAGTCTAAGATAAGTAAAGATATTTTATAATGAAAAGGAAAATATGAAGGAGAATGTATGTGAGACAATGAATCTTTATATATTAATTATATTAATGAATTCGCAGTAAAAAGGAATTTTAATTTATACTTTTCACTCCCTATTATTTATGAGCGGATTATCCGCGCATCGCCAAAAATAAGTTAGTAATAAAATGCTTTTGTATTAGCAACATTTGTTCGTTTGTTTTCCCGTACTTGAACAGGCAATTTCTAAGGGAGGTATGGAGATGTTCCTTTAAAATATTTAGCATGGAGTATTTGCTCTGCGTCTTGTTGATATTCTTCTTTGCTAATGTATTATCTTTGCTATGCGAATAATAAGAAAAAATTCGGCTGCGAAACGGTTTCCAAACTTTTTTTCTGGCATCATGACTCGTAACTCGAAGCTGGTAATGTATGTGACCTTTACTCGCCTGAAGTATTTATCATTCTATTGAATACGGATTCGTGAGAAAGCTTTCGGTTTTGCGATTATTATTGAAAGATTTATTTCAATTTAAAATAAAGCGTATGGAAAAAATGTCAAGATTTCTCTTAAAGGAATATTACTAACTTTTTCCGAAAGAAAACTCAAAAAATTATGCAAGTTTTATTATTATTTGAATTCAACCTTGTTTAAAATACAGAAGTTGTTCACACATTTTTGTAATGATATTGACTTTCTCTATGATTTTAAATTTAAATGAACAAAATTAAAACCTAGCTGGCATCAATTCGGAATAGGGTTTAATTATTGCCTGCATCATTAAAAATATTCTTTGTTTATTTTCCAGCGGCATTTTAAAGCAATGGATCGAAGGCTATGTATTTGAGCTTTCCAAAGAGAAATACTCTTATTCGAATATTAAAAACGGTGTGAAAAGCATGGTTTTAATATTTCTACGCGTAAAATAAGGAACATAATTAATAAAAATGGAAGGAAACTTTAAAGTTTACATTTAATGTGAAAATTAACCCTTATTATTATTATTAGAAATGTGTTTTGACACCTGTTTTATAAAAAGACATTCCCCCACTTTACCCAAACAATCTTCATTGTGTTAAGTTTCATCAAGGTAAAGCTACCAGTCATACCTCTAAATCTACTGCTAAATTTTAAGAAAAAATTAGAAATGAAACCAGAATTGAGGCTATTCTATTTAAAAAGTCTCGCGACGTGCCTCCTATGGATTTCTGTGCATTTGGTCTTTTAAAACAAGCCGTTTATAAGCGGTATCCCAAAACATCGTATGGACTCTGAAATATTGTGGTCGAGGAGTGGAACAAAATCAACCTTGGTATTAAAAAAAAAAAACTCTTATCGTAGAAATCAAGATGTAATATGACACTTCAACAACAGGGCTATCAGATCGAACATATTAGAAAACAAAATTTTTATCTTTGTTTATATATTTCTTTTTCCAAAATCGTTACAAAAATGTATGAACCCCCTCTGTAATTATCAGAGATAAATTTTCTTAACAGTCCATTTTTTTACCATATCTGTACCATTTCGTATTACCCAGTTCACACCCTCTCGTTAATTAGCACGGTTAACAGGGAGTTCAGTGTAGTCACACTATGTAACATAGCTCTGTAGATTGATGATATGCCTTAGGCTTCTCCTCTGGATTCCATTCTATGCACCAGACGCCCAGCACATCAAGCGACGTCCTCGGACTAATCGCAGGGTCGTTTACTAATGTGATGACATACCTCATCCTTGAGCTAAGCATCACTCATCGTGCCGTTCACCCTCACTGCCGATGTGACCTGAATGAAAGTCGAAAAGGGAGATCCTGGAATTAATTGTACATGACTTCTTTGAAGAGGTGTGTCGGTGATCTAAGGTCAAGGAGTAAACGAGTTAGCAAACAGGGGTATATCTCGAGAGTGCTCGATATCTCTGATAGAGCAAATTTGTATTATTGTGTAAACATTCGACTTAATATTTTGTGTGGTCTGCGATATATACGGGAGGTTTGATAAGGATGGAGTTGCTTTCCAAACACAGCGAACAGCTTGGTTAGAAAAGAAAAAATAAACACTCGGAACTTTAAAATACTAATACAGAGGTACTTCAGTGCTCGTCGTTAATTGGTTCCAGAAGGCACGACGAGTTCCGAACCAGTTTTTCCAATAAGGATGAAATTGAATTAATTCGTTCCTGAATACCAGAGATTTCACATTTTACTAGGCAATTTATGTGAATGGGGTTGTTTTTTAAACAAAATCTTTAAACTAGACGGACATGATGTATAACAATAATACAAGGTGTAAAATAAAATAAAAGACAATGTATAAAATGGAATTAATTTTTTTTGTTAATGTCCCTTGGGGATGGCGACATTACACGCCAGTACGATGTACATATGAATACAAGGAAATAGAAACACACAAATCACACAATCACAGAAGAATTTTATTACCAAACGATGACACCGGCGATGGACGATGGGTTGCAGCTCCCCTTTCTAGACCTTCCTTTTGCAGGCGGAAGACTGACCGGTTCCCCAGAATACAACAAAGTCTTATGCGGGAATCGAACCCGCGCCCCCAGCGTAGCAGGCTGATGCCTTAACCACATAGCCACTGGGCGACAAAAAATAGAATACAATTTATCTTCACTCAAACCGTACTGACAGGAGAAATATTACCCAATTAGAACCCATTTCATGATATATGATGATTACCGAAGCAAACGTCGAGTACCGAAGCCTTTTTACGTGTCAAAATGTCACGAGTACCAACCAAACGTCGAGTGCCAAAGCCTTTTTGCCTGTCGAAATACTACTAGTACCGAGCAAACGTCGAGTACCGAAGCCTTTTATGCGCGTCGAAATACTACTAGTACCGAGCAAACGTAGAGTACCGAAGACTTTTTTTTCGCGTCGAAATGCTACGAGTACCGAGCAAACGTAGAGTACCGATGCCTTTTATGAGCGTCGAAATACTACTAGTACCGAGCAAAGTCGAGTACCGAAGCCTTTTTTTTTCGCGCCGAAATGCTACGAACAAACGTCGAGTACCGAAGCCTTTTATGCGCGTCGAAATACTACTAGTACTGAGCAAAGTCGAGTACCGAAGCCTTTTATGCGAGTCGAAATACTACTAGTACCGAAGCCTTTTTTTCGCGTCGAAATGCGACGAGTACCGAGCAAACGTCGTGTACCGCAGCCTTTTTTTCGCGTCGAAATACTACTAGTACCAAGGCCCTTTTTTTCGCGTCGAAATACTACTAGTACCGAGCAAAGTAGAGTACCGAAGCCTTTTATGCGCGTCGAAATACTACTACTACCGAAGCCTTTTTTTCGCGTCGAAATGCGACGAGTACCGAGCAAACGTCGTGTACCACAGCCTTTTATGCGCGTCGAAATACTACTAGTACCGAGCAAACGTCGAGTACCGCAGCCTTTTATGCGCGTCGAAATACTACTAGTACCGAGCAAACGTCGAGTACCGAAGCCTTTTTTTTTTCGCGTCGAAATGCGACTAGTGCCGAGCAAACGTCGTGTACCGAAGCAATTTTTTTTTCGCGTCATAGTGCAACGAGTACCGAGGTATGACTGTATTAAAATTTTTATTTTCGAAAATTTGTTAATCAGTCATAAAATGTGATTTTAAGCGGGCGAAAATTTGTTTTATAATACAACTGCATGCAAAAATATAAAATCACATGCTGTCTTTGTAATTTAAGCTGTAACGAGTCTATACCATCCCACTGTTTTTAACAGTTCATTTTGATCAACGTTTTCATTGTAGGTGTTTGGAGGATTGTTTGGTTCTTTTGCTGAGCTACGTTGGTATAAATACGGTTCTTCATATATCTGTTAAGTGGTCAGGTACCTTTTAAAGACCAAGAGACTTGAGAAACATATCCCTATTTTCAATCATCAGTAGTTACTAAAATAATTTATGAAGAAATATGAAAATTTTACTGCGAGTTAAACACTTTTTCTTCTTTATAAATATAGCTCTCAATTTTTTTCTAGCTTGAAGAGAAATTTTTAATTGTTTAAAATTTTAACCATTGTTTTTTTATTGTTATATCATTGCGCACATGATATCATCAGAACAGTTGGCTAGAATACCATGAAATTTTATACACGTTCAATATAAACATCTATATATTTAAGTTGCTAAGCCGACTATTTGGGCAGTCCGTGAGAGAAAACTACTGCATTAATTTACTTCATTTTTGTCTTAAAAGAAAGATTGTAATCTGTAGATTTGTCAAATTTGGTTTTTGTAACTGCAATTTTTATTAATAAGCTATAATTTACAATTAAAATTTGATTTCTGCGCATGCTCAGTGGCATGTTTCAATCTGGGTTTAGAAACTCACTGTTTCTGCGCATGCTCAGTGACATGTTTCAGTGCTGAGGAGTCTCTCTAGATCTCTCTCTGCCATTTTTATTTTTATGATAGTTATGTTTGTGAAATATAAGATTTAACCTGATGGAAATTGCTTATTTCGCGCTGTTTAATTAGCGATAATTTACAATTAAAAATTTGCTTTCTGCGCATGCTCAGTGACATTTTTAAATCTGGATTTAGATCCTCACTAAGCACGAGGCCGCTTAAACACATTAATTTGTTTCTGCTCATTATTATGATTTTGGTAATGGTGTGTTGAGTACAATTTGTGTACTAGTACATTTATTTACTATCTAGCCGTCATGTTTTGACGGGTACCAACTAGTGTATCATTGGTGTGTTGAGTACAATTTGTGTATTAGTACATTTATTTACTATCTAGCCGTCATGTTTTGACGGGTACCAACTAGTGTATCATTTAAATGACGAACAATTGTCATTCCTACCATAAAAATTTGAATTACAGTAAAATTTATCAAAAAAATTTCTGAAATTAAAATAAAAATTTAAAATATATTTTTTTTATGAAGAACTAAGAATTTTCCTTTCAACGCTCGTCATTTTAAAGATATATCATATAGCTTAATTTTAAAACTGAAAAAGTATTTATATTCATAAATATACGGACGCAAGCCTGCACGCACTGACATAACAATAAAAAAAACAATGGTTGAAATTTTTAAAAAATTACAAAATTTATCTTCAATCTAGAAAAAAAATTAAGGACCATATTTATAAAGGAGAAAGTGTGTTTAATTCACAATAAAATTTTCATACTCCTGAATAAAAGATTTTTATAACTACTGATGATTTAAATTAGGGACAGCTTTGTCAAGTCTCTTAGCTTTTAAAAAGGTACCTGCTTTCTATTCTTTCCATGTTTTATTGTGAAATTGCTACTGTTTAAAATCGTATTTTTTTTAATGGTATCGCCCATACTTGTTCTCACATGAAATATGAAATTAAGTTTGAATTTCCATTATCTATCAAATACCCCCCCCCCCCCCCCCGTATTTGACACCCCAAGGACGATTACATTAAGCCCAATATATGGAATAAAAGAAAGTCATGTTTATTGCATATATTAGTCTTAAACAGCAATTGCAATTTTCTAACAATAAAAACTTACAAGAGAAATTGTATCATTTCGACAAATTATTTCTGGGATACTTAATGGTTAATAGGCAAAAAAAAAAAAGCTCATGAAGAAGCAATTTACAATAGAAGTTCTTTAAAACAGAAAACTCTTTCTCAGAAATTATAAATAAGATTTAAATTACAAAATAAAACAAATTTAAATTACAAAATAAAGAAATGACTTCTACTGTCAAATAAATTTTAATCGGAATATGTAGCATCATTTACATTCTACGATAGAAGATTATAGGCTTATGAAGACAAAGATGGTGCGACGAGAGATATTACTGAGAGACTGATTAATACAAGAAAACGAAAAATTTCGCTCACGTGATCTTTTTTTTTTCAATGTTACCTAATAATCTCTTAAGAGGACTTTCTTTTACAAATTAGTGAAAAAAAATACGACTAAAAATGATAAATGCAAAGATGCTACTTCGTTTAAAATAAAGAACATTTCTTCAGTCTAAATAAAAATATTTCTAATGTCATGCTAATTTTAAAATTTTGGCTATAAGAAGGGGGCACGTATGCGATGGGAGGGGGGAACTGCGGGATTTGGGTCTTGCATCACGAGTGTATTATCCAAAGACGGAACCGTTGTCTACGTTTGTTTATCTCTATACAGTTTTAAAAAATCTCAATGTCTTAAGTTGACTTTATTCATTATGCGTATTATGAATAAATTTTGGCAACAAAATATTATACTGATTAATGAATAAACACATTTAAATAGGAATTTTTACATACCATGCCATTTTACATTGAAATGTTTTTTATCCAACAAAATACATTACATGGGACACAAACGGGATTTATTTCCCTTCTTTCAGTTTCTAAGTATTTCAAAGGGGAAAGAATTGATATAGAATAGATATTGTCATTTACGTATCACATAAAGTTTCAATCATTTTAAGGTGAGGTGATATATCATAAAAAAGAGCCGACTTAAGATTGTGTCAACTAACACTTAAGACCGTATCATACGCTAAAATTGTGAATAGCCATTGAATCTGTTGCGAAAAATCTTATAATCTGTTTACCTAGTGTCTGCTTACATCGCATTATACGTATAATGTAGGGAAGTAGATAAGAAAGACTTGAAGCAGGATTCCCACATCAATTTAGAGTTGCTTTGAAGAAGATAAAAGGCGATAATGCTATCTGGATATCTTCAAAGGTTTATGTCCGTTCTATAAATAATATTTTGAGATTTATTTTTAACACATCCAGAATATTTGAAGTGTTTACAGGATTATTCAGTGTCTTTAGTCACAACATAGTGACTTAAGACACACAACAAACTTATAACCCTCAATATTGAACAATGCATCAATTGGGAACAATCTAACAATGTACTGCATCAATTGGGAACAATCTAACAATGTACTGCATCAATTGGTAACAATATAACAATGTATTGCATCAATTGTGAACAATAATAATATATTGCATCAATTGTGAACAATGTAATATTTGGTCACGATTCACAATTTATGCAGTATAGAATGCTAAACTGATCCCATAATTTGACTGGACGTTTTTTGGCTATCGAGTATCAAAAGATGACCGTTCGGTTTCCAACAAAAAAAAACCACAATCAGAATTAAAGGTTTGAAATATCTTCAAGAGTACTAGGCACAAAATTTATTATAAATTCTTTATATACAGAAATATCAGAAAAGGAAATAGTAACTTGAAGAGAGAGGATGGGAACAGTATCAAAGTTCATTGTCCATATTTTTGGTTAAATCATATGATGATTTAAGAAATTGTTTTATTATTAAAAAAAGACAGTTAACGCGTTTCAGTAAAGTTAATGACAGATTTTGGAACACCCATGAAATTTTTAAGAGATCAGATACTTTGCCAAGCGATTAGATATGATAAAAATATGAATTTGTTAATCATTCAGGACAAAGAATACTTAGAGATCCACCTGACTAATTTCTCAAAAAGGAAGTTTTTATCTACTTATCTCGAAATGGAATTTTGCATACTTTGCCACTTCATGATAATTTATCGCAAAATTATCGTAAGTTATCTCTGTGAATTTAATTCACTTTCAATCAAAATGTCTATAGGGATTTTTATTTGGAGTAACAATTCTCATAAAAATTTTCTTCAAAGCAATACAATTAAATAATACAAACAGAGCTATCGGCTTGGCAGATATCAAGATTAAACGTTCTCTAAATTTTGAAATAAAGTTTTTTAAGAAAAAATCAAATTGCTCAGAAATTGCTTTCATAGGTAGAATAAGCCTTATACTAAAATACATATGAGGGGAAAAATCATTTCAAAATAACTCTAAAGGAAATAGAATTTTATTTCTTAAACCTCTTTAGGAACACTGACACATATGCGATGTTTAGATTTGTAGAAATTAAAATTATTTTCACCGAAAAAAAAAAAGAAAATCTGGTGGATAACTATCCATTACAGAATCTGCCAACATCGAAAACAGAAATTTTTTCATGTGTGTACTGATGATAATTAATTCTACTTATAGACAGTGAATACTGATAGTGATAATTAATTCTACTTACAGATAGTGATACGAAAATATTGCAGCGATCCCCTTGATTTTTAAAATTTTTGGTTATCTGAAATATCGTTGATATTTGATAAATAAAACGATAGAGGGATAAAACATATCCTGTCTAAATAACTGTGTCAATTTAAAAACGAATTTGCGATATTAATTCCATTTTAAAAGAAATAATAAACCGTGTATGTGTGTGTGTGCGTAGACATTATGTTTTGGCATATTTATTTTTTTTTCAACCTTTTTTTCTGAATTTTTGTTGATTTAGCATATATAAAGCGTAATCAGAGAGAGAATTATTTTCTTACTTTTTTAAAGTGGTCAAAGTAATGAAGAGTCCATACGGTTAGATAAGCTGCTGTAAATACGGGTGTATGACCGTTGCATGAGGTTGTCGATGTTTTCACGATACTTGCCCAGTAGCCATTGCATTTTAATAATTGCCCGGATATTATTTGGATTACTGGAGTAACTTGTCCGGAAATTAAGATCCGGGTACTAGATTCTTTTACAAAGTATCGAGAAAAATTAAAGTACAAATTACTGAACACAGAGAGACCGAAAAATTTGTTTTTACAGGTGCTATCAACGAAAACCTGCAAGGCCAGTTTTTCATCGTTCAAGAGCTTTTAAAGCAACAAAATACGGTACACAGCCCAGAGTGAATTCGTGTCTCTTATTTAAGTTTTCCATTATTTTTAAAAGGAAAATAAAAAATAAATTGTCAGTTATGTATCTCAAAAACGAAATAGTTGCCTTATTAGTGATAATCTGTCTTTATCGGCCTCCGGGCATATACAAAGAAACGCTGCATTTATTATTCAAATTCTTAGGAGGAGATCCTTCATACAACTTATCATCCTTCCTTGAGGGGAATTTCACACAGCTTGATAGCTGAGATAGCTAATTTATTCTCAACATATATCATTAGCAATTGAAACCGACTGAACACAGACTACTTAAGACTTCAGCACTTCAGCTTACTTGTAATTTACATTTCTCAAGAAGCGGTTTATTTATAGCTCTGAATTTTTCAGAACTCGAAAATTTACTACTATTAGTACTATTTTCTGAAGTAGTTTAGTTCCTTTAATAAATTTTGTCGATTGCAAGCAGATTAGTCTACATTTTTTAAACAAATATGGTGTTTCAAAGATTTTTTTCCTTTACATACTTTTCTAGAATTTACGTGTTATAATCGTTACTTTAAAAAAAATATTGTCAGGGTTGAAATGCAATGTAATAAATTCTTTTGTTTTTTCAAAATCCACAAAATATAATTTAATAGAGTATCATCGTATTTTGAGAGAGGAACTGGAATTAGAGATTGAAGAACCGGGCCCCCAGGGGAAATTATTGGAACCGAAAACCCTGTTCCAATGGTTGTAGATTCAGATATTTGAAAATACTACAGTTTTTCGGACCATAAGACGCACCTTTTATACATAAAAAAATCGACTTAAAATTGAGGTGTCTTTTGGTTCGAAGGTAACATTAAAATAAAACTAATATTTTATTATATATATTATGTGTATATTTATTATATATATTATATATACATATACATTTATATACATATATATTTATACATCTTTTTTCCCTTTATAAAGTAAGAAATTGGAAAAATCTTTATATACCTAAAAAAAATCCAAAATTTTCTTTTCTAAAATGTCCTCCGATAAATTTGAGGTGCGTCTTATGGTCCGTAAATATGGTAAATATTAGGTTTAATAAACAAAATTTTAATGGGGATAAACAGTTTTACCATGCTTTATACTTTATCGCTATCTAGATCTTTAAAACTCTGTCTTAAGCGTGTCCACAGTGCTAACTACTAGATCATCCTCGGGCCATCTCAGCAGTGAACATAGGCGCAGCGTCCGGGGGGGACACTTGCCCCCCCCCCCAACAACTTAACTTGAAATAAATTAAAAAGTTATTAGAAGTTCAGTTAAAATCGGAAAATTGTAGAAAACTTTTAAGAAAGTCTTTTTTTTCCGCTGTGAAACTGAATATTCCAATTAGATCTTTAGCCTTAACATAGTTTTTAACAATATGATCCATAACAAAAATTCGATGCTATTTTTTTCTCATTTTATTTATTATATTTTTCTAACTAATTTTTTATTCGCTCAAATTCCCATCCCTTCAATATGCCCTACACAAAATTTCATAACTTTCTGAGCAATAGTTTCGACTGTAGACAACTTTAAAGTAGGGAAGTTTAATTATGGACACCCTGTAATTCATATTTTAAGGACCGTCCGGCAGTCAATGCGCTGAGGAGGTCCCTAACTGAATTCAATTCGTGCCCCCCCCCAAAAAAAAAAAAAAAAAAAGTTAGAAGCACGCTACGCCTATGGCGGTGAATCCCTTCCTACTGTCAAAAGATATGGCATCGAGTGTCAATTGCTGTTACTGATTTATTTCATAAAAAATTTTAGAAAGAAATTTTAATTATTGCAGTTATAAACAACAAAAAAAAGCCTTTCATATTATTTTAAACTTTTATATTATGACACAACGTTGCATTCGAATACGCGCGTGATTTTATATACCTATTATATACAGGCGTCACACCTGTGACAAGTAAAACATGCTTTTTTTTGAAAAACAGCGCCATCTATTGGACGTAAAAGCAACACACGCTATACTAAATATTTTACGGCAATGACGTCTACGAACTTAATAACTAGTATTATTCAGTCTAACATTCAAAGTGAGGCACTCACATACAAGTCCGTCGACACTGTTGTGGAAGCAGATGAAGCGGTTCATTATGCAATTGAAAAACGGCGTGCCAATTATGTTGCAAATTATCAACCAGCCAAAGCTTTGCAACGGCACGCGGCTGGCAGTAAAAACAATTATTGAGCAATGTCATAGAAGCAACAATCTTGACAGGACCATTCAAAGGTGAAGAGTCCACATTTCTCGTATTCTTATGATTCCAACGGATATGCCCTTTCAATTTAAGAGATTGCAATTCCGAATTCGATTGGCGTTTGCAATCACCATCAACAAAGCTCAGGGCTAGTCTTTAGAATTGTGCGGTTTAGATATAGACACGGATTGTTTCTCACATAAACAATTAATTATATGTTGCGTGTTCTAGAGTCGGCAAACCAGACAGTCTCTATATCTGCACAGACAATGGAACAACAAAAAATATTGTATACCCACAAGCATTGTAAAATTAAACATATTAGAAACGTGTGCTTTCTGTTTTCTTTCTTTTTCCATTTAACCAGACTGAGACACAGAAACGCGTGGCCGGGTACAGCTAGTTAAATTATAATAAACTAAAAATAAATATTTTTTACCAACGCAATAAACTAAAATTCTTTGCATTATCAATAAATATAATTTTTTCATTAATATTTAAAGCAATTGTTTTCTGATTCATATATTATTCAAACCCGGGTAATAACCGGATACCAGGTTCTGGAAATATTTGAGAACAGAAACCCGGTTCTGTATTTTCAGTCAGGTTCAGAAATCCCTAATTGGGATTTTTATCAATGAAGTCGGTGCCTCCGCGGCTACGTGCACTACATAACCGTATCAAAGTTTAAAAGCATCCCCCCTTGAATTGCTCATTTTTTTAAAGATGAGTTTATTCCAAATCCTCTTTCGGTAAAAATTGAAGAACAATAACTAAATATATGAATGAATAACTAAATATAAACAGCTCTGTTAAATAATAGCTGAAGTTCTCGAGTACGTAGTCCCGTTTCCTTTGGCAGACACTTGAGACAAAATGGTGAAGGTTAAAAAGTAGAGGTGAAAGCTGGAAAATCCACATCATACGGAGCAGATTAGGGTGTGAAAAAGTATTTTACATTTGCCCCACAATATTTATATTTGAAAATGCACATTATTTATATTTGAAATGATCATTTCTCTTTCTCCTATCTCTCTATCGCTCTCTCTCACCCCTCTCTCATCCTCCCTCTCACAATCGCTCTCTCTCTCTCGCTCTCCCTCTCATACACACACACATAGATATTTATTTATTTATTAATGAAAAGTTTAAAATAATGTTTTAGTTTGGGATAATCTGCCCAATGATTTGTCTGTTTGTAAATTTTGCAATAATTTGTCTCTTTGCATAGGAAAGGTTCAAAAATGGTTCCTCTAGGTATAAATAATTTTTTCACTGTATTTTTTACTTCGGGGAAAATATTTTCATGATATCAACTCTTAACACACAAAAAAAACTGAGGACACTGTAAAGAAAATAGAACATACGAAGCCTGGACAAAATTTCAAAGAGATACCTTGCGAGGAATTTTCAATATATTCTTTAACACAATTCATAGATAATTCTATTCCGAGATTATTAGACCGTAAGCACAGATTTACAGCAGGTAATGTACAAACTGCACAACATTAAAATGTTGTCAATATCTTTGTAATGAACGTAGAAACACGTGGTCTGTGTTATTTTACTCTTAAAGTTTTTAGCATGTTTTAAACCGACAAAATTAAAATGTGCTTTATTTTGTCTTGAACTTCGTTAAATTTTCAATTTAGGGAAATCCAGGAGATTTTCGTATACCCTGGGACGGAAATAAAGTCTATGTTGAATATTTAGTTCATTGGTCATTTATTGTTCTGTGGATTTTTTCTTACTTGCTCTAAATGCTGTAAACTAAAAAACTAATTTCTTATCGTAGAACTCATTATATAAAGTACATTTTCACAAAAAGTATCATGTTTAGTTGGAGGTAATAATGTTTATAATGCTTTGGGCGTCATCACTGCAAAAATTGAAATAGAAGATATGTCTTGGTGACTGTTTTAATTCTTATCCCTTCTTTAACTTGAAGAAATATGATATGAAAATTGATAAGTTTTTATTACTTTGTTACACACACACACACACTAATATATATGTATGTGTATATTAATATACATTATATATATATATATATATATATATATATATATACACATACACACACAGTGGAATCTCGATCTATCGTTTTTCAAGGGACCGACTGAAATGAACGATAAATGCGGGAAAACGATAGATGCGGAAACATAACAAAGAAATCTGATCGTTATATATATATATATATATATATATATATATATATATATATATATATATATATATATATATATATATAATAACGTATGTGAATTTTAAATATAATATAGAATTATAAGATGATGAGGCTAATTTTAATTTTGATATGTTTCCGCAATTTTTCTCACGTTTCTTCTCTGAATGGGTAACTGTTCCAGTGTGTCTGTGTATAATACAATTTAAGAAGTTTTCAGTTGTTTATTGTGAATTTTTCTAGGCATAATTTACTAGGTAAGAGAGAGTAAACTTTCTACAAAACTAGCTATAAAAGAACTTGCGTTCAAAATGCTACGTAATCCGAATAAATATGTTTGCCTGCGCTATCTGAATGTATGAGCAGTTTGAGAAATAGTCCACAATGGAGCTCTCAAGAGGAAAAAAAAGCTTCTTGATGTCATATTTAGATTAGCTTCTTAAATTTCTCCTGTAGAAATTTCTCGTATCACAAATAAATAGTAGGTTCTCCAGGAAGTTGATTTATAGAAAACAGGCGTTTACTTCATCTGGCTGCCAGAGTGATGAAAAATAAGATTTACAGTCAAAGACCTACATCTAGAGAGATAAATATAAATCATCATTATATCAGTCAAAGCACAGTTACATAGCTGTTTCCTGGATGAAATCGCAGATATCTGTGGGATTCTAATAAATTTATTTTCAGATCGTATTCATTTCCTCGTTCATGAGGACACTGTTCAGGGTCATTTCTCAAAATTTAGAGAAACTCCTTTCATATCTGTAGGACAATAGAAATGTAAAGTTGGGCTATGCGATATGCAGAGGGGAAAATTCATGTTATTTTTTCTTTTGAAGATTTACAGATTAAAGATAAAAACATGTTTTCTGAAGAGGTGGCTGGGAATATTGATTCAGTCATGAATTGAAATTGCTGATAAACATAATCTCTGAAAAACAACAAAAATTAAGGGTTGAGGGAGGAATTTTGACATAAGTAGTCTTATGAAAACAACACCAAAAAATTCAGATAGTCTCATCTAACGAAATTACCGCGTGTTATCTACGTGGGATTACTTATCGTTGCTTACCTCTTTTGTATATATACTTATATATATGTCAAAATTTTGACGCATTTTGAATACTTTTCTGTTTAACTGTTTACTGCATGCCCAAGCGATACATACTGGGTTTGGCGCGCTGGCAAAATTATAACTCGCGACGACGGATGGTTTTAGAGTCATTTAGCGAACGTTTAGCGACGGCTTTAGCGAAATTTTGCTTTCCGGAGGACCGTTATGGAGGAACGTAATCCTACGTTAAAACAACAAAAAAACAATGCTAAATAACGACAATATGAATTGAATAACATTTTTAAACAGAGAATTGCAATGACTTGCTTACAGCCACCTGATAGAGAAACTGACAGCTTGTCATTCTGACAACACCTCACTCCGCGCGGACAAGCGCATGAAATCTATATGAATGAAACAGGCAACAAGAATAGTCAGTTGTTTTTTCGCTCTATATGCGTACACCTGAAAGACATTGCCAAGACTTCGACATTTCATTATTGTACTGCATTCCATTTTTCGTGCAAGCAGCATTTTGGTCCTGTCTTATTTGCGTCTTGAAATAGCGAATGTATCATTGTGCTACATTCTATTGGATAAAACAAACAATCAAGAGTTTGCTTAGAGTAGAGCTTTTACTCTATTTCTGTGATGGATTTTTTTTTCCAAAATAATTAATGTCGTCTCATGGCGAAGTATTCTCACCTTGTAACATTGGCTTATCTTCTATCTCATTCTATTCTTGTGAATGTTTAAATGATTTGAAATTTTTGAGAGTATTTATTTGTTAATTGCATGTATTTAAAATATATTGTAACTCCCTTGACAAAGACCATCTCGAAGGCATCCCTCTCATGTTGCACAGTGATATCGAAATATACCAAACTTGAGGCCCCCTTCTCAAGTGCGAAATTTTTTGTCAGACGCCTATTCAAGTTTGTTAATATTTTGTTAATGATTAATAAACTAGTATGTGGGATAAAAAAAAATTAAATAAATTTTTATCGAAAAACATTAAGAAACACTACCATTTTTATTAAAAAAAACAAACATTAAAATAGACAACAACAATTATCATATGTTTATCAGAACACATGACCACTGTTTTCATATAGTCTCATTTTTTTTCCTTGCAGTAATTTTTAATGAAAAAAATCTGTCTCTTAAAATAAAATTAAAATAATGAATATGAGTACATGCATTTTTTTTCGATAGTTGTTGCGAGGTATTACTTCGCTTTTACTTTACACGGCAATATCCATTGGATATGTAGATTCATTAATCTTGCACTGCATTCTTTCGCTTTCGTAGTTTACTAAGAAACATCAACACACAAAAAGCAGAAAGATATCACAACGGTAAGTAAATACTGCAGTCCCTGAGAAGTATTTTTGATAAATAAAAATCAGAAAGCCTATTATGTTTTGAAAACAAATGTTATACAACGTTACATTATAGCTCTTTAAATTTAAACCAGGAACCGCTGTAAAAGCACATTCTACACAGTGCCGTAACTAGCCATTCCTGTGCCTTGGGCAAGAATTTGCATTTGTTCCCCTTAATTAGGTTTGGGAAAATAATAAAACAAATATAGCATTTTGGACCCCCAGTGGGCCATGGGCGGGTGCTCCTGTCGCCCCTGCCTAGTTACGGCACTGCTTCTACAGATGGTCTGTAAATTCAAAACCCTTTCTTTTACGTGTATGTGTATCTGAGAAGACCTCTAAATTAAGCATCCACTCAGTCTCCGTACGGTTGTTATCTGCAGAGGAAAGTTCGATAACTATTAGTAGCTAGGAGTATATTGACTCCTATAAGTATATACTCCTTGTTAACCGAATTAGGGAACCTTTTATATTAGGATTCTTTAAAGAGTGGTCTTGGACAGCCTCGTATATCATATCAAATGTGAATAAAAATGTTAAGACTGAGTTTGTTCAAACAGAAAAAACCTAGAGGACAAACATGCAGATTTATAGAATTGAATATATTTTCCCCTATAAATATTTTCCCCTATAAATCAAATAATATATGTTGCCTTGAAAAGCATTCGTTTGAACTTCTTTAAATGACATATCTGATATCAGCAATATATACACAATTTTTTTTACAGAAAATCAAAAATATTTATCGAAAAACATGGCTATATGTGTAGATATTTCACGTGTTGAAGGTTTCATCGAAGCTAAATAATATAGCTGAATTATGAACTCTGTATAGATGAGTAATGAGTAGCTTCCATCCATTATTCAATGTATTCAGATGAAAAAATTAAAATACCTCTAAAATTACCGCTTAAAAATTGCTCTACATAAACAGGACAAGTGATTCATTCTAAATTCTACCTGTTGCAGGAAGGTCTTAGTCCAGCAGGTAGAATTGAGCATATGCTACCTTTTTTATTTATTTTTTCATATAAATGTAGCACTTTGTGATACGATGACACTCAAATTACTACTGCCGGTCAAATGACCTCTTTTACAAAGAATTTTACATTCAATTTTCCTCCCTTGACGAATTTTTCCTATAATAAAGGCATAATCAATTTTCCAATATCTATCTCTCTTTTTCCGTTTCTTTTGATATACCTGTGTAACTTCTCTTCATCTACCAAGACCGGCCATTTCATTGGTTGAATAATTTATGCATTTTTGTAACACCACCTGCTCTAAACCCTCAAATGTAAAATAAAATATGAAGGGAACATCGACAGATTCAACCAGAATTTCCGAAGTACTTAAAACGTCTTAATACGATTTTGCAACGATAATAAAGCCATTAAAATAAGTTATGTGTGAGAGAAAAATGCTTCTATAGAATGAACACTATAGAAACCCAGTATCTCTATGAATTATCATATTTTTAGGACCATAAGATGTACTCAAATTTATGGGAGGAATTTTAGAAAAGAATATTTTGTATTTTGTTAGGTATATGAAGATATTTTCAAGTTCTTACTTATTTAAGGCAATATATATATATATATATATATATATATATATATATATATATATATATATATATATATATATATATATATATATATATATATATATATATGTGTAGTTAAAAAAAATATATAGAGTATCCGTGCTAAAAGTATCCAAAAGTTATGACTTATTTTTACGGAACTACCCTTTAGAATTTAAAAGAAAAGTATTTAAATAGAAAGAACATCTCATCAAGTTTTAATATCAATAGATTTCGATGTGTACACTTTTTGTACCAAGACAAACGTTTAAACGGTAATCCAGTTTTCTCCAAGTGTTTCGTAGCATATCAGGAGTTATTAGTGTATAAACAAAAAAATTTGTATACAAACAAAATTTTGAATATAAACAAAAAAATTGTGTATAAACAAAAAATTGAAACTGTAAATGAGTTCAAGAAGCGTATCATTCAAGTAATTAGTCTAATAACTTGGAGAGAACTGGATTACCGTTTAGACGTTTATCGTGTTACAATAGGTGCACACATCGAAATCTATTGATATTAAAACTTGGTGACATGTTCTTTCTATTTAAATAAAACTTTCAAATTCTAAAGGGTAGTTCTGTAAAAATAAGCCATAACTTTTGGATACTGTTAGCACGGATACTCTCTATATTTTTTTTAACTACACATTATATATATATATACACATTATATATGTAGGACGGGTTTGTAACCAGTCGCGCCGTGTGCGTGGCTCCGTTCAATTACATAGGTTGCGACTCATCACGGACTGGTTTGTGATTTGAGTCAGTTATCAGTTTCTTTTGAGTTGCTCCGTGTGCAGACGGACTTATGGTCAGAAAAATACGGTAGATTTTTACTATTCATTATCAACAACAGATACTAAAATTCTGTTACCATTTATTGAACAGTCAAAAATAAAAGAAGCTATACAAATATTACCTAGTTTTAATTTTCTAAAATTATGTAAATGTTATTTTGCTTATGATTATTAAGTTCTTGATCTTGTATTCAATAATTAAATTTATAATTGTATAAATTAAAATAAAAAATATTTTAATTATTATTCAAAAGTTATTTTGTTTATTATTACCAGTACTTTTTGACTACTACCTGTATTCATCTGGGAAAAAAAAATATTTCAGATAGTCTCTTCTAGCGAAACAACCGCGGGTTATTAACGTAGGATTACTTATCGTTGCTTACCTCTTTGACGCATTTTGGTACGTTTCTGTTTAACTGTTTCCTGCTACTGGGTTTGGCGCGCTGCCAAAATTAAAACTCGCGACGCAAGACGGACAATTTTTTTTTCTCTCCGGTCGACCGTTATTGAGGAAAGTAATCCTACGTTAAAAAATATAACTTTCACTTAAAATACGGTTACGGGACCTGTTCAATAGAAATAACTATATACAAGTCCATCTTTTAGGTCAATGGGTGGGGAAGGTACAATCCCCCCAGATATCTGTCTGGTTTAATCACTTTCTCTCACATTTAAATTTTTTTAAACATCGTTTTATTCGAATTTTGTGTTAAATTATAAAATAATATATATAGCTTTCTGGGTTTATCATGTGTTTGGCGCAGCTTGTCCTTTCTGGACCTTGCTCCATAAAACTCAATCAACCAACTAACCACCCAGATGTAACCCCTGGGGGTGCCCGGTCAAAATAGAGGTGGAATCTGGCTAAGTTGGTCTTAGACCCTTGTGGTGCCATTATATAAAACGGAGCCGTACCCCTCAGCCCGCAAGCCTATATGGACCTGGTCTGGAATACCTTCCGGTCAGGGGGCATAAGCAACAACAACAGTTATATATAAATTGTCTGTAGTTTATGGAGGGTTAAGAGAAAAGCGTTGTAACCACCGGACTGTGGACAGTGGGTACGACAGCAACAAGAGTTAGAAACGAAGAGAGAGAAAAGTCTTCTGTTCATGCAATATTAAATGGGTGTTTTGCGATATTGACAACAGAGGGCCTAAACTACTTAATTTTTAATTGGGCGACTTCAGATTCGTGGAGTTCACGTGTCCACTTAAGTTTCCCGGGGACTGATAGATCCTGCGCTTGTTAGAGCTGTGAACTGTTGACCTGGGCGTAGGATAAGTGGCCATAAAGTTCTTGCAAAGTGGGGTTTTTGACGTTATACAAGACATAACTTCAGAGTGGTTTGAGGGCTCTTCAAGAATTTTGACACTATACTGACATTCGGAATCTCATAACTTCTAACACTCATATCTGAGGATGTTATTGAGTTCAGATAGTTCCCATGCCTGCTTAATGAACTGCAGGGCTAATATAAATTATCTTATTTTACTTTTAGGTCGCAATTTTGGAAAAGGGGTTGTACTTTATTAACAATAGAATATGCTTTAAAGTAAAGTAATTTAGGAAGACGCGTTTTCTTGTTACAGTGTTAAGTTGCTTTCACAACCTCTAAAATTAATTGAAAAATTCCCGCAAGTGTGAAATTGCAAGATGAATTTTATTCACCTGGATCTCTTTCTACAGGAATTTGTCTGCTTTTGATCCCTCTTTAAAAACTTTTATAATATTCCATTACTGATATTTTAAAATAATTTTGTTTAAAACCTTTCAGGGGCAACAACCTCCACAATTTGCACGGTTGAGATTTTTTTTCCTGATTTTCTTAACCTAAAGAATCTCGAAAATTTTTCCAATTAAAGTTTGCAAAATGTTTTTACTTCTTTAAACTGATAACAGATGGCAGTACTAACCATTTTTCTGAACATTTGACTGGAATACATTGAATATAAGTGAAAATAATAGACTATATTTAGGCGTTTGCATAGTGCAAACGACGCCCCTCAAAAGGTTAACCTGTTGTTCATTTCATTTTATTTTTTTTAATACAGGGCAAGGAGAGTACTGGTCGAAAGAAGGACAAAAAAATCTCCATGCGTCTTTGCATTTGCGAAACATAAACAGTGTGGCCAAGAACGTCATCTTCTTTCTTGGAGATGGCATGGGCATCACAACCGTCACTGCCACGAGGATTCTTAAAGGGCAGAAGAATAAAAAAGGTGGAGAAGACGAGCATCTAGTATTCGATCAATTTCCATTTGTCTCTCTTTCGAAGGTGAGTGACTGACAAAGCGCTGCGGAAGAAATTTCAGAACAACTAATAATTTTTGTTAATAATAGAGGAACTGTGTCTACAGTTGAATTCTTCTAATATCTTATTTCTGTCATGGAACTACTCCATCCTGATCGTCATCGATAATGTCAGATCTTGATCGATCAGGGCGAAATCAATTTGACTCGTGTAGGAACACTCTAGATATACGTGTTTTATTATGCCGATAAGTACAGGGGTAAAGAGATAGAATATTACTTGAACAATCCTCCTATATGCTATAATTTTGTGCTTTTTAAGATAAAGACATCAAAAATAGGCTACATGCGAAATAACACATGCTTTTCATTATAATATTTTCGCCATATCTGACCATATTAAAAGATATCTTAAAGATCTCCCTCATTTATCTCAAGCTCATTTATTTTTTTATCTATAACACTAAATAATCAGAAAAGGAACTCAGGCTTTGAGATATATCTCTTAGGAAATATATTAAAAGATTGTAGCTCTTCAAGTATGTTTATGTTCTTTACTAAATAACTCTGAATTCTTTTCGTAAATAAACACAGATATGTACATTACTTTACATCTGAAAAAATATACTAAATTTTTGGGAAATGCCTCGTACATTTCGTATAAAAATTTGAAAGTACATTCCAGATATCTTGGGAAAAATTTTAAAGGAACATATTTCTTTTACATATCAAGCATATAATTTCGGAAAATAATTTAAAAGGACATATATTAATGAGTTCGGTGCTGTGTTTTTACAAATCAGAAATTTTATTAGATATCTGTGAACTTAAAAAAAAAATGTAAACATGAAAACTAACTTACCTCTGAATTGCTTTACGACATTTTTATTACCTGATTTTTACGAATGGAAAAGAAAATGTAACCAAAAAAAAATAATGCAATGTCAGCACATGTTTATAGAATATTTTATTTCCTGTTGCCCAGAAATTGACTGTAGCAAGCTCAAAAATAGAGAAAATACAGAGAAGCTTAAAAAAAACGAAGTCATCGTTCTTCCGTAAGGCCTCTTAGTATCTCTCTTTGCCTCAGTAACCCTGTTTAGTGCGTTGGACCATGTACGATCTGTCTATAATTTCCTCTGATCCACAGTCCTGGCGACTTGATGTAGGCGGTATACCAGTTGAAAACAAGTGTCTCCCAAGGCAGTTACGTCCTGTCAAGAGACAAAACGCTGACAGATTTCCAATTAGGTCCTTCGGGAACTTGGTTAATATGAAAAATATGATGCGGTCGCCAACCTGTGGCGATCTGACGCCAATGTGACATTACAATCGAAGAACCTTGTGGTGTAAATTAACACTGATTTTTCTGGAAAACCCACAAAACACGCCAAATATTTTGAGCAAAACACGGCTTGGCGGGAAATCGTGTCCTGTTCTCCATATTTACCGAAAACTTTTAAATGCTGCAGGGTTCCTTCCAGAGTTCTTTCGGAAAATTAACATTTTAAAATTTTATGTCTTAGGAACATCAGTTATTGTATAAGCAATTTATTTGTGTGAAAAAGTAGGAGATTTGACATCTGCAAAACTTTAGCACATTTTCAATATGTATATTTCGGGATTGTAGTGTACTTTTGGATAAGATTAGTGATAAGTGTTTTCTCTCTGAATATCACATTCTGGAGTCTAAATCGGGAAAAAAGGTTTTCTTCAAAAAATTTTTGAATAGGTTTATTAGAACAGTGTTCTTAATTTTATATTTTAGATATGTACATTCTGTGCTTCAGAGTTGTTGGTCAAATAAGCATGAATCATAATATTTTATTTGGTCATCGAAATAGATCAGACTTCAATTGAGTAGTCAGCTTCCAAATTCTCTTATATGAATTTTCAGGTAGAGAATATTTGGTCTCTTACAAATTAAAACTAGTAATAAATCGAAATTACTTTTTTTAGAATTTAGGTCTGCAGATTCATCGAATTTTGATAGAGCTTACATTTTCGTCGATTATTTCAAACAAGGATTTAACAAGGTTTCCGTGAACTCCCTTGAAATTCAGTTTTTATCCTTGACCATTGTCAGAGAGGTTGGTTGTTTGGTTTCACCTGCTGCGAAGCGAGAGTTTAACAGATTAAGACCTTAAATCATTGTTAGAGAGGCATTGTTTGAAACGAAATGGTTACATTTTCCTTAATTGTTACAAAGAAATTAATGTCATTTCTTTTTCTCTGTAGACATATGGTATAGATCGCCAGACTTCAGATTCTGCGAATACAGCTACGGCGTATTTGTGTGGAGTGAAAGCTAATTACGGGACATTAGGTCTAGATGGTAGGGCTATATATGAGAATTGCAGCTCGTCAAGTGACCCTTCAACGCATGTTACATCTATTCTGAAGTGGGCCCAAGATGAAGGTAAATAAAGTGTTCCTATATTCATTCTCGTTGTGGCTGCAACAAGTTAAAAACTGCAATGCAGCGTCATTCAGTACTTTTTTCTTCACAGTTGTTGGGTTATTAAATAATATCCAGTCCTTGTGATAATACCTCTAAATCACCGATCGTTTAAACCTTCTTTACATGCTGGTTGTAATGACATTGAAAGAGGATCTTCTGTCTTGTTTTGTATTGCATCATTTCTATTTATAAATCTTTATTATAAACATTAGTCATTGTAAGTAAATGTCTCTTTCAGAATACACTCGTGTCTAATTTCTGGCTGAAAAACTTTTGCATCCTTTCCATTTAGCACAGAATTACTACAGTTCTGACTGTATTTAAAGAAATTCCATCGTGCCTCTCGGAACTTCGTTGGAAAGTTAAATTGCAACTTACCGATGACATGAAATCCAAGAACCTTGCCGTCCCGTCAATAAGATATGCAGGCTTGCTTCGCTGATAAGCAGATGCTCAACAGCGATCCCGCCCACAGAGTCCCCGGTGAGGAACAAAATCAACAAAGCACCAAAATCGAATAAGTTTTAAATAAGGAGTCAGTGGTACTCCCAAAAATTTTTGAAGTCCCAATTACAGCTACCATACTGCCTTCTACATCACTTTTCTTTACACCTACTTTATTTCTGCGTCATCATCATAATTGGCACGCCAGCCCCACGTGATCCCTGAGCCTTCTCTAGAAGTTTCCTCCAAACTGCCCTCTCACCAGCCATGGATCTCCAGTTCTTAACCTTCATGGCACTAAAGCCCGAATCCAGGCAGTCCCTTCATCTCTTTTTTGGTCTACCTCTCTGTTTTTCACAGAAGAGGATTTCAGTAAAAACTTTCAATGGTGCTCCCTCTTATCCATTCTCAAAAGATGACTAGCTCATCTCATTATGTTCAATTTCCCAAATATCACTACGTCTTCAGTTTCACACAGTTTGTATAGCTAAAAATTGTCTCCTTCGTCTAATACCGTTATCAAGAACACCACCAAAGACAGCCCTCAAAACTCTCCTTTCAAAAATTGCCAAAGCCTTCTCTTTCCTTGATGTCAATGACCATGTTTGAGAGGCATATGTTAACACTGTTCTTATGAGAGTTTTGTATAGCAGGATCTTAGTTTTTCTTTTGATAAGAGGAGATTTAAGCTGGATCCTTAACCCATAAAAACAGCGATTAGCTGCGATAATTCTTTTCCTGATTTCTGGGTCAATCTCGTTCTGATGTTCAATTTCAGATCCTAATTAAGTAAACTTTTTAACAGATTCAAA
This sequence comes from Dolomedes plantarius, assembly GCA_907164885.2. Lineage (NCBI taxonomy): Eukaryota > Metazoa > Arthropoda > Arachnida > Araneae > Dolomedidae > Dolomedes > Dolomedes plantarius. Next base: position 83,639,245 of record OU015498.1, read on the forward strand.
TTTATATTTATAGATTTCAAATAAATTAACATGGTTCCCTTTTTTATCGCAATACATATATTTTGTTTTTTCTTCATTTACTTTTAGTTTAATCTTTCCCGCTGCTTTTTTAATGCTAGGAAAGCTTCCTTCAACATGTTTGCAAATCTTGCAGTTATGTCTATATCATCAGCATATGCTAAAATCTATATAGACTTGTTGAAAATTATTGTATAATTTCATCAGAAAGTCTCTGTCGCAACCAGCAATCTCCTCTATGATGCTCAACTTCATTCCGTCGTAACCGGGGGCTTTTCCGCTATCCACCTCGCTCATCGCCTTAACTACCTCTATATTCTTGATATCTGGCGTACCCTCTGTGTTGTTCCGATGACTCACGAAACTCCTGTCATCACTTTTAAAATGATAAGCTGCTAACATTTTCTCTGTAGCTTCTTCGGTGTCTTTAACCTAGCCGCTAGCATCTTTCAATCCTTCGGCCATCACCCTTTTGGTGTTTCTATCTTTAATTATATTATAAACTTTACCGAATATATCGTTAACTGTTATCTTTCCCACAAATTCTTCAAATTTTATTCTCTTAGCCCTCAGTAACTCTTTTCCCTTTCTTGTTTAAATGTTTCCTCGTATAACCCTCTAAGGTTAGGATCTCGTTCTTTTTGATATCTTCTACGAAGGGCTCTCACTCTACTTCTTATAATTGTAAATCGCGCGTTCCAACGACATACATGTCTATCTTTTCTAAGTTCCTTTTTCTTGTACTTGTTACATAACTTTTCTAAGTCCGTATTGATTTTTTCTATAAAATCACCAATTGTCAAAATTTCTAACTTATCTTTCCAATCTCTAAATTTATCCTTCAATACGATACGAAAGTCCAACCAGTTCAACTTCCCAATATCCCATCGTTTTATAACATCTGTATTACGTCGATTATATGAACTTCCAATTTGAAACATCAGGGCATTATGGTCTGTAAGTGTAAAACTGTCATCAAACCTCCAATTCACCACTTCCTCTTCGTCCATTCCGAACGTTATTGTCAGGTCGATCCAACTCAAAACTAAATGGCCAGTTATAAGTCCGCAGACTTTCAGGAATATTCTGTACCGTTCCACCGCACAACAAAGTCATTACTAAAACCGCAGCATCTCTAACATCCGTGGGGCGTTGTCCCCATATGGTAGATTTCACATTTAAATCTCGTATTAATGCGATCTTATCTGTCCTATACTTATCTAATATCTGTCTCAGCAGACTAAAAAGAGACTCTGTACGTTCCATGTCTCCATTTGGGGCAGGTGACAGATACGTTGACATCACAATAATTGAAAATTGTTGGAATTTGCACCGTGAAGCTACAAGATTACTTGTTGCAATTATTTTTACTACCTTGATTCTCCTACTGAAGGCTAGTGCCACTCCAGTCTCCGAATCTGAGTATAATAACAAGAAGTCTCCCGAGAAACCAATGATATTTCCCCCCTCATCAGTTCTAACTACGTGCGGTTCATTAATTGATATTTTGTCCCAATACAGGTGCATAGCCTCTCTGGCGAAATGAGAATGCGGATGAAGCTGTATACGAATTATTTAGGTTAATATGTACAAATTTTAACTACATGTAAGGAAAACTAAACATAATTTGTTTTCAACCGCTCGCCCTCGGCTCAATACCTGGGGCACCTAATATCGGTGGACAAATGTTTAACGTCTACTTGTATCATGCATGTTCGGACGTTTACAATTGACACATCTTTACACAGTCATTCCTTTACACAGTCATTCATTACATGATCCTCCTCATCACATTTTTTACATACATTATTGGCCTTACAAAACTTTGCGGGATGCCCAAATCTCTAACATTTGTAGCAAATTCTCGGTCTTATGTAGTTTTTAAGCAACAATTTCTGATATGATGAAACATCAATTGTTCGAGTGAATTAGTCTCGCAAAAGGGAAAATGAATTTCCATGAGATTCACCAAAAAGCTTAAGCAAAGACTCGATAACTTTTAGTCCGTACAACGAATCAAAATCCTACTGCAAGCTAAAGATTAGTTGAGACACCCAGTTTGTAGTGGAAATATTCTCTATTCGTTTCGAAACACAGAAGAGAGCGCTATGTGACACCTGATCAAATAATCCACATTAAGCTGAAGGTAAATTCTGGCCTTTGTACTGTATTTCTCTGTAAGTGGATGCAGTCAATATTGAATTTGTTGTCAAACTGCTTTCCTTTGAGTAGAGCAATTATATGTACCTCAGTGTGTTGCGATACCTGATTATACAGATGCTCTTTTTTTATAAGAAAAGTAAGCTTAATTTTCTAACATACATTTTTCACTATATGCATGACGTTCGGTGACATTAAAAAAAAAGAGTAAACTTTTTTTTACAACGTTCAGGTAAATTATCTTCGGTTTGCACACAATACTTTTGTTTATGGAAGATTTCCCTCAGTTTTATTTCGATGTAAATGGAAATGCTGAAATTATTGTGACATACTGAAAGACTTGTCAAAAATGCTGACGGTAAAATGGTGAAATCTCTTAAAAGAAATGAAGGAAACGGTTGCGAAATCAAGGTCATTAGAAAATAGGATGTAAAAAAATAAGTGGACATTCAGGGAGAATAAGAGAGAGAAAGAGAGTGTGAAAAAAAACAAGCATTTAAGAAAATATCCCAAAGGAGAAATATTTCCGATATTATATTTTCCTTTTATACATTAATATAGAGCACTGAACCACCAATCATCTGTTTTCCAGATTATTCGAGCATCGCTTGAAAAAAAAATTAGAAATTAAAATGAAAATTGTCAACGAGAATGACAAAATAGCTCACGCAAACAGAACAAAGCACATTTTGCAGAAGAAACATTGGAAATATGTGCAAGTTTCTTTGTCTCGATGAAAACCTATTGAAATACCTAACTAATCCCTTTAAAATCTTTGAATACTTCTATCTTATCCATATTTTGGGTCATTTTTCAGTCTTCCATGTTTCCCGGTTTCTCGAGCATTCTCGTGTGTTAATTGGTTTGGTTTGGTTTGATTTGGAGCGCTACGGTCAATTTTTTGCTATACGAGGGCTAATTATGTGTAAATTGGACACATGATTGGATGTTCAATGTACTTCAGTGGGATAAACTGATAAAAAAAACTGAAAATTAAAGGTGCTTATGAAACATGATCTAACGAATATAAATCTCTTTGTGTTAAGAGAAAGATGATAAAATTAATGAGAAAACAATAAAAATTATTTGAATATGAGTTCGAAAATAGTTTGTGCAATGGTTGGTATCCAGTTAATACTGAGCAACTATGTAGATTTAATAACAGACAACTGAAAGTTGAAATATCAGAGTAGGTGTTTGAGGATGTTTTCTATTGTTATCTAGTCAATACCAAACAACAATGGCTCGAATGGTAGGCGACTGAAAGTTGAAATTTTCGTTTCAGGCAAGTGGACTGGTTTTGTAACCACGACGAGAGTAACGCATGCAACCCCTGCTGGATTGTACTCCCACTCGGCTAGTCGTAATTGGGAGTCTGTTTCACCTGACGATAAATGCAAGGACATCGCAGGACAACTTGTGCAGGATGTGCCCGGAAAGGATATAAGAGTAAGTCTGAATTTTGATTAGAGTAATATCTTTATCTAGAACTGCTTTAAAGGTAATAGTGATAACGGTCGAAATGAATAATTCTTAAGACCCTGTTTTTAACATTCACGAGACTTATCACATCTCATCATTCGACCAGACAAATAATAGGGGCGTAGGTAGCTCCAAGGACTTCCTCTAGATCAAACCTCCCTCCCCCCCCCCCCACATACATACATTCCCCCAAGCTATCTCATTATAAAAACACACTGAATCTTTTATTAAGAATATTTCAAAGTGTTGCACAAGTATCTCTTTAGACTTACTCCCGGGGCAAAGCTCATCCAACCATTACCGTACCTCTGACAGATAAATAAAAGAAAGGCAAATTTGTTTCCTCGTGATTATGATTGAGAAGATTAATTATTCGGTTGAAATTTCGTCAGAAAAAAAACTTATGTTTTCTATGCAATTAATAAAGTCCAGTTTCATCCCAAAGTGTATCTGCCATTGTCTATCCTTTCAAAGAAATTAGACTTGTATCATCAAGTAATAATAATGCCTATACATTAGTAATGATTTATGATAATCAATGGACTCGTGCGTGAATTTTACAGCTAATAGATTTCAAGGTCGGAAAGTAGAAAATTACTTTAGATATACGAGTTTGTAACACATCAAAATACAAAAATAAAATTTTGCAGTGCTGTCAGGCTAGTTGATATCTTGTATGGAACTCACCTTAATAGGAAGGGTCTCTTATGTAAAGACCGGAGGATGGAATAATTAGTCAGAAACATTTTTTCTTCCAGCTTAAAGAGACAGACAGAAAAGAAGGCTCATAACTTCCTATAATCTATATTTTCAATTAAACTTTCCTCTACAATTCGTGGAAAACGCTTCGGTTTCGTGCGTTGTGGGCATTTGTTAGATAAAAATGCAAAAATTGAGCAATTCCGATTCTGGAATTTTTTCGCCAACAATGCTTTTTTCGGCTAAACAATGCGAAAGTGCCCATAAAAGAAGAAACCTCAGTTCATTTCATCTGGGTGGTTTGCATATGCTTATTTTGGAGGCTTGTGTTCAATTGTTCTCCAGTCGATTTTTCTAATGGTTTATTCAACCATTTACAAGCATGCGTATATTAGATGCGAATTTTTTTTACACATTTCTGTAGATCAGGGAAATATTTCTTATTTTTCAGTTTTTAAAGTTGTGATAACGAGGAGGGATAAAGAACATTTTCCATTAAGACGTCGCCGTCGTGTCCTAGAATAGTGCAGAAGTCTTAAGAAGTCAGAGCACTTTTTTAGAAGCACATGGTGTAGGCACACTTTAAATACATTTTTGGATTTAATTCCAATAAAGTTTAATGAGAGAGTGTCAATTTTGAAAATAAACTTCTACTTTTTTTTTCAAAATCGTTAAATGTATGCAGAATTTTAAGGAAATTTAAAAAAAAACTTCCAAAATGCTACATTTAAAACAGTCAGTCTCATATGAATAAAAGTTATACCAAAATAAACTACATGCTTTTATCTAGAGACTCTACTAAAAGTTTGAAGTTTTATTAAGAAATGAATACTTTAGAACTAATCGAATATTTATTATGAAATTTTTTCCAATTTTACAACGTCATTATTGATATAATAGATCATAAATTGGAAAATATTGATACAATCAAAATTATTTTAGTACATCCCCTAGAAAGCAATATATAGACTAGGCACACAAAATTTCACAGAAAATCAATGATATTTTGAGTTATCACTTTTGAAGTCAGCAAAAATTGGTCATCTCAATTTTGAGAAAAATGCCTTTTAAGTTTTACATGTGCTTAGAATTGCAAGCTATGTGAATTAATTTAACGTTGCCACATGGTTTGCAAAGGTGTTCTTACTTTAATTATTTCATTAGAAGTTTACTAAAATTATATTAAAAAATAAAATTCTATTTTTACTAATTGTTAACAGGTTTCTGGTCCTTTAATATACGGCTACTTCCAGTTTTCTAGTCATTACAAAATCTTTAATATATCGGCTTCTAAATAACGTACAGACAAAATTAAGCCTGTTTTGTAAAGCTAAATAACTGATCTATCCATTTAAAGGATAAAAAAATTTGTTATATATGACCCAAATTAAATTTTTCAAAGTAGTCGGATACCTTAAATTGAACCAAAAACCTGGATAACGGCAGCTGCCTGATCATGTGGCTGTGGGCTGTAGATGAGTTCTTAGGGTGACAAAACAGTTTTGAAAAGGGCAGTCACAATGACTAGACAGTCAAAGATATGTTCTATAAGCTGGGTATCTGTACAATTTTTACAGTTGATAAAGAATCTTGTGCCATCTGAGTAGATCTTCCCACCCTTAAAGTGATTAGTTCTTAGTCTGTTCTGGAACAGATAGTTCGAGATTAGTGGTTTCTTAGGGATAATCTGCACTTGGCTAATGTTTTAACATCTGCCAGTGGGATGGAGGAAGAGGTCTGAGTCAAGTTCCTCGCTTCTTTGGCCGGCGATTCAGCACACACATTTCTTTGAATATTGGCATGTGCGGGGATCCATTGAAGGGTATAGGACTTTTCCCTTAGAATGAAGTTGACAAAGAAGATCGCTTATGCTTGGGTTAAGGAGGTTTCCCCAATTCTTACATCTTCCAAGGCTGATCTTGAGTCAGAAAGATAACGAGCCCTTCTGTTGAGCGAACGGCAGGATTGGGCAAATAAAGAAAAAGTGCTTCCACCAGTGAATTAATTGCAATTAATTAATTGGTGGAATTAATTGCAATTTCACCACTGAATTTAGACGTAATGATGTTAAATTAACTCTGTAACAACACATCTAAAGCTATTCTCAGATACCCTCTTACTACACAACCAAAATCGGTGAATCAATTTCATTAATAATGTTCATTAAAACCTCCCTCCCCGTAGTAATCCTGAATAGTCCTATTCCTTAACTTGCGTACCAGATCATGCTGACAAATTATTACTAAATATTTAAATTTTTATTCCAACTTTCAATTTGTTCTACATTGAACAAATTATATTTAATTTTAATGGACATTTATTAAGGCTGCTGTATTCTAACCCTATTGGATTCGCTCACCTCAATGTTAACCTATAGAGAAAATGTATATACTATTTACAACTCCATAAATTATGATAATCAGAAAAAAATGGTATTTTAAGATAGCCTGAACTTTTCTGCACCTTGCAACAAGATTCATTTTATAAATTTCGTTCACCAATTTATGAGCGTTAAAATTCACTATAGTACCAGATTTTTTCTTCGAACAATTTAAATTAAAAAATATTATTGGCATTTAAAAAAATACGCCAAGGTATAAAATTTCTTTGTCTATTAACGGAGTACAATTTTTAAAAAATCTTTCAATCCAAGTTGGCAAACCTTGGACACATTTTCTCCATAGGTTAACATTGAGGTGAGAGATTCTAATAGAGTAAGTACACAGGGCTAACTTTCCAGTAAAAATGATATTTGAGGGAAAATAATTTTCCCCACAGCCTTCCTAAAGCTTCAGTTTTACTTAACATTCCTAGAAAGCACGACTGTGTATGTGATTATAAGTTATTGTACTGTGTATGTGATTATAAAAACTGTGTGCGATTATAAAAATGTGAGTTAACTAAACTAAATATATATTGAGTTCAACATAAGCGGAAAAAATTCTCTAGAAATATTATCTTAACCAAAACCTGCAATCGGTTTTACTATGAAATTTTAATTTCGTAATATATAGCATATTTCATTTTAACATCTGATAATTATATTAATATAATTGTTATTATATTATGAAAATATAATTATGATAATATTTAAACGGAAAAGAAATTTTTAATAGCAGCTCTAACCCCGAGTAAATAATTTCTCTATATCTATTGCATACCAGGTAATAATGGGCGGTGGATCCAAGCATTTCGTACCGGAAACGGAAACAGATAATCATGGCATGCCCGGGCGTCGGAAGGATTCGAGAAATCTCATAAAAGAATGGATGATGGACAAGGAGTCCAGAAAAGCGAAAGCACGGGTAATTTACAATACAAAAGAAATGAAGACTTTAAATCCAGATGAAGTCGATTATCTAATGGGTAAGTTCAACATTCCCGATAGCTTTGAATTTCATTTATTTGTTAAGTACACAGAAGGTGGATGTATGGAACGCAAAAAACTTTTCCTGGTACTTTGATAATGTATTAAGAAAAATTAGTACAATATACATTAACTCATGAGTCCGACGCAAAAGTGCCGATTTCACGATGTCTTCTGTAAACAATAAAAGCAACAAACATATAAAAAGGATCTGAAAAATTGTAAAAATAGCTTTCGAGTCACTGAGACCAGTCAGTAAATTATTAAAACAGTTCTTTCCAGTACAGAAACGAGAATATGTCCCAGAGTCCCCGATCTTTAGAGCATACTGGACAAATGCAACAAATTTGTCAACAAATATCAGTAGCTGCAAGGTTGAAGCGGTGCATGTAAGATTCCGTGATAAGATGGTCAATTCTGGCTTTAGCAGTGAAAGCAGCAGTCCGCCTGGGAACCCTTTCAAAATACCAAAGGTTATTAGGTTCTTTCAGGAAATTAAAAAGGTGCCTCCAGTGTTCCTCCATTAACCACACAAGGTCGCTTTAGGTTCCCTCTGGGTCATGCTAATGCACTTGAAGAGAGTACACGCAGAAGGAGGAATTGGGCCCATGTTTGAGGATAATTTAGCCGATATGTCGGCGACGTCATTGCCATGAATGCCACAATGAGCAAGGACCGATATTGAGAAAAACTAATATTTTTGTTGAAAAGTTTTGACTTAAAAAATTTTTCTATATATATTTTCTATACATTTATGATCAAATTTAAAATTCAAAAATATTTATTTGCAACTGGTTCCTAAGATTGTTTTTTGTGATGAATTGTTTAATTAAAATGTTTCAAACAAAATTAAAAAAATTCATTTCGACATTGTTTCTAGCGGCTTCAATTATTTTTCGAACCTCAGAAAATTTCTGTTAGCGATGGAATCCTTTGATAAAATAGGACCAAGTTAAAAGACATACAATTTTTATCAGCTGTTAAATCAATAAGTTAACGATATTTTGTCAGGAATTTGTTCAGTTGTGTCATATTTGCAAAAAACCTAAATTTATTTTGTACCCAGATTAACGGAGATTTAGAAATACTTATGAGTCCTTCATTTGCATGCACATTAATTGCCTTTTATGGGAAATACTACTTCAATATAAAATGTTTCATAGTAAATTTTTTAATATTTTTAAAGCCACTTTGCACTTAATAAAAGTCACGATCCGCATTTATAAAAGTCACGACCCACCTCTCACTTCAAAAGTTTTGTTCTACAGGTTTAAAGCACGCCGGTAGGCCGAAGGGTAGAGAATTCATCAATTCTGATAACAAAAATGCAAAATTTTTCGATGAACAAAACGCACTTATAAAAGTCACGATAAATCTTAGATAATATTGGAGAAGTCTCGATAAAGAACGTCTCGTTCGTGTCCAAAATGGTTTTTAGAAAAAGAAATTTAAACGTTAAAAATAACACAAAAAATTCTTTTCCTGAGGCAAGGAAACGCGTGGAATCCAAAGGTCGGTGTATCTTATGCTGCTGCTGCTAAAAATATCATGAAATCTGCAAGCACACAGACCGACACTGATTCACCTAATACTTCATCTATTACATCTCTTTCTGCGCGTGAAAAGAAAGTTGCACAGTCATCTCCACCTTCCGCTTATAAAAATGTTAGTGTTTCCAAACAGTCACGTTCTCACCCTGTAAATACAAATACCGCTATCCCTCCAAAACAAAATCGTAATACGGCACTTTCTGCAAATACGTTGTCCGACAACAACTCACTTGAGTTTTTGCTAGTCATCTCACCTCCGGCACGTGGAAAAAAAGCCAAATCATCTTCGCCACTTCCTGTAAATAAAAAATGTTGTCGAATCTAATCAGTCATGCTCTTATCATATCGATGCAAACTCGCCAATTCCACCAAACCGAAATAGGAATAATTACAAGATAGAAAGAACTTTTTATATACCATGTTTTAAAATTTTCTGTTGAATCATATAAACTTGACAATTCTATGTATTAATTAATACTTTCTTAAATTTTTTTTGATGAATTATCCCATCAACTTGAAAGAAAATAAAGTTAATTGGAAGTTAACTTGCGTTTAACTTTTCGTTCCCGTCCCCGCCGATAGATGGCTGAACCAGTCTACAAAACAAAATTAACTGAAAAGGAATTCAAATCTGCTTAAAGATGGATAAAAGTATCAAAAGAATGCATTGCCATTTTGTTCTGAGCTATTCTAAAAGTTTCAAATGTCTAGCTAGTCGGGAAGTTAGTTAAAAATCGATTGCAAGATTTGTACTGGACAAACAAACAAGAAAGCGAGTTAATAAAAACATGTAAAAAATTCGCTATTCCTAAAAAGTACGTTGGCGTCTCTACGAAAGTGAAAGATCACCGTTGTATATTAAAAAAAATATGTCCGCAGGCTCTCCTCGGAGACGGAATTAAAATTGTATGTGTCTGAGGACTCGGACAATGTTGTTTTTGAGAAGTCTTCACTCTTCTTGTTTTCTTTTCTTCTGAAATTTTGGCTTTTATCGTACTTTAATCAATTTTGTATATAATTGCTGTTACCATATTTACACTTTTTTATTTTATATCACTGTCATTTTATATGACTATTTTATATGGCTATTTCAATTATTTGTAACATAAGACAGTTTTTGATTACCTGGATTATGACTGCTTTTTATCACCTGTTACATATGACTATCTTTAACATCTGCTACTTTTGACTGATTTTATCACATTTCACTGTTTTTAACTTCTTTGTTCTTATCAACCATTTTACCACTGTTGCTTGTTGTGTCTGCACTGTTGCTTATTTGTTTTCATCCCTTTTCTACATCATCGGTTTTATCACCTTTATATATCATTACTTTTTATATATCATTTTCTATATGTCATATTTTTATGCTACCACCTCATTTTTATCAAGTTTGTACATCTTTTAATTTTTAAAAATGGCTGGTTTTAAACCTGAAATTTCCTGTTGGTTTGAGCCTTGTGCTTTTATGTATATACAGTGATTTCCGCTTATAAGAATCACGTTTGTTATTACTGTTTTCGATTCTTATAAGCGGTTGATTCTTATAGCCGAAATTTAGGTTTTTGGACAGGAACACACACACACCTATATATACATATATTAGATAATTTACTATAAAATACTCTTTAATTTACGTTATCTTTTATTAAAATTATTTTTACAATTTTAAAAATATAACTTAATTTCTAGACCTATAAGTAGATACACATGATTATAGTAAGAGAAGAAAAAAATCCAATATTTGATACAACATACCTGCTTAAGTTTAACATTTCAACTACAGGAAGGGTGCAAGAAAAAGTTTTCTATGGTAGTTTGACGTAATGAAGTTTTCAGGAGGCTGTTTATACCTCTTTCAATATCAATAGTCTCAGACCAAGATTCAGCATCTAGCTTACGTTTCACGGTTTGATAACGTGCTGAATCTAATAATGTCACGGTTTCCTAAGTGACAGTGGACACTTCCCCTAAGATTTATGTGTTTCAGGGTTCAGGAAACCGCAACCAGGATGTGGATGTGGGAAAAAAGAGTCCCTGTCTTTGTTTGTGAGTGGAGAAAAGTGAAATCAGATCTGCACGGTTAGGATGCCCCTGGGTCAAGCTAATAGGACAATGTTTAGCTAAAGCGTTTAAGGGGAAACTATTATGTTATGTCTAACAAAGAAAGGGATGCATTTTACGACTGTATTCCATCCCATCTTATCACTCTTTCTTTTAAAAAGAATAAAGAAAGAACTTCGTACCTTTTGAGGGTTTAAGGGACTTTTTTGGAAAAATGAAAGGAAAGCGAAGAGTGTAAACTGACTCTTAAAACCGTTGGATTGATTCTTTAAAGCGGAAATTTTAACATGGAAATAATACATTTGTTTTTGTTTTTGCGATATTGATTCTTATAAACGGTTCATTCTTATAACCACTGATCACTATAAGCGGTGGTTACTGTATATCCATTTCTCCGCTTTTTTTTCTTGCGTTTGGTCCTATTTTGGATCTTGCGCCATAATACCCCAACCAACCAACCAACCAACCAACCAACCAACCAACCGTAATAAAGAGCGAAATTACAAATGAAATTTTAACTTCCTTTCACGGAATTTTATTAGTATATATGGAATGGTAACGTATGAATTTCTACAATTTTTCCCGTATGAAATTTCGGTTGTCATCCAAGTTCCTCTTTTTATCTTACATGTTAATAAATTTTTTTTTTCCGTTTTTCCCCCAGAAATATATATGTACGTGCACTTTTTCCAGTAAAGTTTTGTGCGTTATAGCTGTTATTTCATTAATTTTTTTGTTTACAAATACATTTTCACAAGCATAAATTACATTTGGGCATTAGTTATAGAATTTAAGAATCCTCTTTTTTTTTGTCTTAAATCGTAATTTGCTCTACGGAACAAGGTAAAGTTAAGAAAAATTCGAAGGTATGTTATTTTTCAACAGTATTTGCAATTTGGAGTTTTAGTAAACTTCAACTGCAAATGTAGGTCAAAGATATTTACTGCATGATTGCGCAGTATTCTGACAGTTCGGAGTGCAACGATCTTATGTGTTATAGAGTGAAAAAAGATGTATTTAAGAATCAAGAAAATTCATAACGCATGGAAAGCGGTCCTATATTTTCAGTTGACCATAATACTGGAAAGCTTAGGACTAGAATGTGTCGTTTAAGAGTTTGGAAATGTTGAAAAAATGTCTGTCTCTCAAAAGAACTTACTGTAAAAATTACTAAGGTTAAAGAATTTATAAAAATGTGAGTTAATTAAACTAAATATATATTGAGTTCAACATACGCGGAAAACAGATTTCTAGAAATATTATCTTAACCCAAAACTGCAATGGGATTTCAGTATAAAATTTAAATTTCGTAATATATGGCATATTTCATTTTAACATCTCCGTTTAGTCGTAGGGAAATGACGTAAAATAAGAAGTGACTGTAAAATAAGAACTGACATAGTATCACCTTTTTCTAAAACTAGTACTGTGAGTTTTGCAACAACTAGAACTTATTTAGAATACTTTCAAATTAATAATTGTTATTAATTTTTTTAAAGGGCTATTTAATTCGGATCACTTACCTTATGTTGCCGATAGAAATGAATCTGAACAGTATCCATCTCTCGCCGAAATGACAGAAATGGCAATCAAGATACTTAGCAGGAATCCCAAAGGATTCTTTCTACTTGTAGAAGGTAAAATCTTATGTATTATGCAGTTATTTACTCTTTGGTTTCAATAGTGAACTTACTATATCTCTTTTGTCATAATCATTTAATGGGTACCGCATGGTATATCACAGAACATATGGTAATTTTAAAAGAAGTTTTTGATGAAAATAATTTATGGTAACATTTACATTTCATAGCTAAAAATCTCCCAAGAATTTTGAATTCGTATGTTTGAATTGACGTTTCTTGCCCCTAGCCCACACTCCATGCATACTTGAATATACACTAAGCCCGTCTGCACACGGAGCAACTCAAAAGAAACTGATAACTGACTCAAATCACAAACCATCCGTGATGAGTCGCAACCTATGGAATTGAATGGAGCCACGCACACGGCGCAACTGGTTACAAACCCGTCCGACGGGTTTGTAACCAGTTGCGCCGTGTGCGTGGCTCCATTCAATTCCATAGGTTGCGACTCATCACGGATGGTTTGTGATTTGAGTCAGTTATCAGTTTCTTTTGAGTTGCTCCGTATGCAGACGGCCTTACTGTAAACCCTCTTCGCGTTTGAAACTGATTATTTCATTACCCACTTACAAACTCAAAATTGTTTTCGAGGATACTATGTCTTATAATTTTGGTTTCAAAAGCTTTAGACGAAAAGTCCTTTGTTACATTTTTACTAAAGTTTTTCCCGGCGTGAAATCATTCCTCTACTTTTACTGTCTTCCAAATTCACTGTCTGACGACTTGATAAATTAGTTCTGCAGGACTACACCAAAAACAGTATTCAAATGCATTATTTTCATAATGGGCCCTTTAAAATATCCTGCTGACAGAATGATTAGGTTTAATATATCTTATGTAAAAAAAATGTTACGGAAAGCCTCGTTAAAAATAGAGGAAAACAATTTTCTTCAGTCTTTGAAATAATCTACAACAGTTCAGAGAAAATCTGTTTTTTAACGTAGGATTACGTTCCTCAATAACGGTCCTCGGGAAAGAAAAAATTCTGAGTCCGTCGCGAGTTATAATTTTGGCAGAGCGTCAAACACAGAAGCAGTTAACAGTTAAACAGAAAAGTACCAAAATGGAAAAAAAAAAGGTAAGCAGCGATAAGTAATCCTACGTTAATAACCCACGATAGTTTCGTTAGAAGAGACTACCTGAAATATATTTTTAAAACTCCTCTGAACTGTTTATAGGCCTTGCAATTTGCCTTGATGACTAGAACCGTGTAAAAAAATGATTGTACGGAAAGCCACCGTTGAAAGCATATTTTTCCACAGCCTCTGAAGTAATTTACAGTTTAGCGGATCTGTTTTCCCGAAACAGCTACTCTGAACTGACCTCCAAACTTCAAAAATTTCACAGGTCATTCACTTATGCGCTGTGGTAACTTTATAAAGAGTTCAAAATTACTCGGAGTGTTTTAATGCAGCTATGGAAGTTACAATAATTTAATTATTCTTTCAATTTTTTTTTATTGGGACCGGATTAGCCCCTTCCGCTATTAGGAACTAATCAGGAAAAAAAATGTTGTTCAAATAGTGGCAGAGAAGGTTCTTTTTCGGCAATTCTTAATAAGAGATAGATATACCATACGAGTGGGGATTGTTTATAATGAGGATGTTTATAAATATGTTCTGGAATACTGTTAGGGGCGGAATAGATGTCCAATAAGTCTCCTTAAAACCAAGCTGTGGATGCGATGCTTCCAACTTGTCTATCAACACATGTAAAACTTCATTTCTTGCAGGTGGAAGTATTGATCTTGCCCACCACAAAAACTGGGCTCAGAAAGCTCTCATTGAAGGTGTGGAGTTTGACAAGGCCATAGGATTGGCTGTGGATGTAACCAAAGAAGAAGATACTCTGATAGTCGTCACAGCAGATCACTCGCACACGTTCACATTAGGTGGTGACTACCCTTTGAGAGGAACCAATATATTAGGTAAGTTCTGTGATATATCTGCGCAACAGATTGGGCATGTAGATTTATTTTCAGTCCCTGTTATTAAACTTATTTTAGGTCCATTTCACGCGTCTGTTCGTACACGGGTAAAGTCAGGATCCCCTTGCTATACATAGATTCAGGTGTGTTGCGTCACATCAGAGCTGTCTAGCTTCCCTGAAAAACTGGAAGCAGTTTCTTAATGTTTCCATCTATTTATTCCGGATAGAAAAGCTAAGTGCCACAGTAGTTTATTAAGGCTGCTGTGTACTAACCCTATCGGATTCGCTCACCTTAACGTTTGTTTGTTTTTCTCGAACGCGGAGGCACTTGTCGCTAGACATTCGCCTGTATGTACACCAAGAGACTGATGACCTTTCATTTAAGGGGGCACCGTATAGGTGGCCAGCACTACCCCCTACAAGCCGGTCCCATAATTTAGAACCGAGTCACTTGACCCCCCGCACCTCCAGAGGTAAATTTGAGAACTTCGAGGACATTGCAGCCACGACAAATTTTTCGTGCGCCAGCCCGCATTAATGTACACGGCGATGGATTTGTCAGTGACGGGCATCGAACCAGTGACGTTCAGATTACTGGCTCGCTGCCTTTGCCAACTGGGCTACTGCGCCCTCACCTCAATGTTAACCTATGGAGAAAATGTGTCTAAGGGATGCTGACTTGGATATAAAGATTTCTTTGTTGTACTTCGTAATAGAGAAAGAAATGTTACTCTTTGAGGAACTTTTCGTTTTAAAAAATGTGTAAATATTTTAAAATTTAAATTATTCGGGGGGGGGGGAATCTGGTGTCGTAAAGGGCCTGTCCTGACTTTATTTGGTTTGGACGTGAATTCGTATTTTATTTGTGGTAGTACATTTTATGTTATCAAAAGGGATAGTTGGGTGCGTTGTGTTTAGGTATTTGGTTGAATAGCACTCCAAGTTCTGGACATTATTGGCCTACGAACAAATTATAAAATCTTAACCTACAAACTTTCTTTAAAAATAACGGAAATCAACTCATTGACGAAAGCAAGTTTTCTTAAATACAAAATTATAGTTTACTTACAACCTTATCTATTTACAATTTAACTCAAAAACCGAATCACCAAATCTTCGCACACAGTTTACACATTTTACTAATCTTTTAGCCTTTTCTCCTCGATTCATATCAAACGACATGTATTTAATTAAATCTACACCTTTTGGATTCAGGGAGCATATAATTATTAAACTAACTCATAGCCAAGAACTCCTATTCATCAAAATTATCTTTACAAAAACACTGTTCCCGCACTAATCTTTCATTTAGCTCGGTGGGGTCTGAACAAAACAAAATTTGACTTTCACTCACTCAGTTTGACGATACAGCACTGGGACTCTGGCGTCGAAGCTCTGCTTAGACATGGGGTATCGCTTCTTCCTTCTATGGTAGCTGGCACTCAACAACTTAGGCTGACGTGGGCCTCGGTCGTGGTCATCTATCGTAGGCTTCTTCCGCTCTTTTTAAAAGATGGGGGTATTTGTCAGGAGGTCCTCACACACTCTCTATCGAAAACTCTTTTCATCTCCGGGACCACTCAAATCGGAACTCCAACGTGAAGGCGCACTTCTCTCCACCTCTACTCTAGTTTATTTATTTGTGAAGGCCGCAACCAGATTTTCATGATCAGCAAAACAAATTCTAGTATCAGAATCAGGAGGCTCTCATACCGGGATACATCAACCGGATCTCTGCTCCGCTAACCGACATATTTCTTCGGGAAACTCCAGGGCAAGCTCAACTGTTCCTCTACAGTTAAAATAACAACACTTCATCACCTGCGATGCTAAGCACCGGGGAAAAGGAACCCGGGCCGGCATGCAGAGTGAATCCTCGAAAAAAACTCTAAGTCTTTTTTTTTATAACAAAGTCCACGCCTTCTCGTGACTCCTAATCCATTCAGGAAAGCTTTCAAAAATCCACCACTTAGCCTCCATTTTCATTTCTCGGATTGGATAATCCCATAACCCATGCACGCCTTAATTTCGTCATACACAGACCACCCAAAGTCCAGTCCACGTGTTTTGCGGTCTACAGGACCAATAAATCCTTTACAATGGGGTATTTTACTTTAATGTCAAACCCTGGTGCCATCTCCTTATCTGCGTCTGGAATCACCTACCCCCTATCGCGCACCGCCGCTTTTAAATTGGCTAAGGCGTAAAAGACTACTGTTCCGTCCTCTAATCAAAGGCGGCTTCCTAGCATTCTAACCGAAATGTGATGAAAACAGCCTTCGATCACTTTAAAAATTTTAATTTTTCTTTAAAATCGAAAGCGCTTCATCACATCTGGTATAGTGTGATTTTAAACGCTCATAAATTCCTTTGGTGGACGAAATTTATAAAATGAATCCTATTGCAAGGTGCAAAAATGTTCAGACTATCTGAAAATACGATTTTGATTGGATTACCAACATTGATGTAGCTGTAAATAATGGACACATTTTGTCCATAGGTTAACATTGAGGTGAGCGAATACAATAGGGTTAGTACAGAGCAGCCTTAAGTAGCCCATACAAACAAAAAGAGTAAAACACAAATATTCAAAGCTTATTTTTATTAAAATGACAGTGATAATGCTAAGATTCTGGTGAATAATACAGAGGCTGTTCACACATTTTTTAGACGATGTATATTGTATTCACAAAACTAAATTACATAAAATTATTGTGTTTTAAATGTTCTATTTGACATCCCTTATTCTGAACTATCTTTCGACACCGCAATTTCCAGGATAATAATGCCTTTTGAAGTGTCAGAAGAGGTATTCTATCCCATTCCTCCTGAACAGCTTTCCAGAGACCTGTAAGGGTTTTGGGACGACGTTTGGATAATGCAGATTTTGAAAGTCCGAAAGCACAAAAATCCATAGGTGATACATCGGGAGATTTAGTAGGGATATCAGTGAAGGGTATGGCCTTGATACCAGTTTTTTGTTCCATTTCTTTTAGGAAATTTACAGTGGATTTTGATGTGTGACTGCTAGCTTTGTCCTGATGGAGTCTCACAGATTGATGGAACTGTGGGTAAAGCGGTGGTATTTCATTCAGAAAAATTGGCGATAAAATATGTTCCTGATAGTATTTGGAGTTAATCTTGACATTTTTTTCCACTCCCTTTATTTTTAACTTGCCATTATAAGAAAAACCAGCAACAATCATGAATCCCTTAGAAAAACTTTCTTTCGATTCTTTGAACCATGTACTTAAATTTTTTTCTCCCCTTTTATGATATTAAATGGCTCTTTTTTTTGTTGCAATCATTTAAATACACCCATGATTCATCTATTGTGACAATTGTTTTCCATTTTTCTTTGGATAAGTGTTTCTCATATAGAATTCTGCAGCGTGTCCTGCGTTCAGCGATATGATTTGGAAGAAGACGATGCACATTGCGTTTTTTCGCTTAAGATTTAAATCAACGTTTATCATTTTGTTTACAGTAGACACCGTGCATTTTAATGATTTTGCAACTGTCCTTTGACTAGGGGGATTTTTCTTTTAACATTAAACAACGTACCTTTGCAATAGTCGAAGATGTCCGTTTTTTCCTTGGATACTTGTTTGGAATTTTTGTCCCATTTCAGGCTCCAATTTGACGTTTTTTTCCTTTTTTGTTGACGAGATTACCTATCGACGCTTTAGATATCACAAAACCATGACTCTCACATCGTTTTTGGATAACGGAGTATGCATATTTCTCTTCGGAAAGAGCATAAATGTAGCCTTCGAACCACTGCTTTGTCAAAAACGCCATTTTGAATAAAAACAAAACTTTCAAGCCGCAGTCGATAATTTTGACTTTTAAAAACATAGTACAATTGCAATTATTTCTTTTGCAGCAAACGATTTATTACCGCTTACCAAAATCGTCTAAAAAATGTGCGAACAGCCTCTGTATATAAAGAAATAAAAATATACATAGTTTTAGAATATTAAGGTAAAGGTCTGCGTCGGAGTTGGCACTCTATTTTACTTCTATTCTCTGGTTTTTCTGCTACTGTATTTTACATCTTATTTTCTGATTTCTCTCTAGCATTATACGGTGTAGTCGCAGTGAAGAATGCAAAAAAGTGGGTGAAAAGTCAATGAGTCACTTTATCTACGCGTGAAAAGAAACTGTGTCACTATTTAACAGTGGAATTTTACTGTCAAGTCACTTAATTGAAAGCACTTATTTCGAGACTGACTGGCAGAAAAAAAGTTGATAACCTTTCGAGATATCGTATTGGGGATTAGGGATGCGACATCGAAAACAAAACATCGATGCTTTGAAACATCGATATTCAATATTAAAACATCGATGCTAATAAAACATCGCCCAAAAACCTTCGATGTTTTTAAACATCGATGTTTTAGAACACCTATTTTTTAAAACTGGTTTAGTAATCTCTAACATTAATGTTACTTCGGTTAGTCGTGGGGGGGGGGGGGGGGTGATTTAATTTTACTCTCTGATTGGGCTGACACAAATGACAAAAACTTGGTTGCTTTTGCCTTGGGCTACATTGATCACTTCAAAATTCTCGTTGTAAATATCTCCACATTTTGCCTTCAAATGTCCAGAAAAATTCGTAGTATTGCCAGAGGTTTTGAGGGACTTAAGGCAAATATTGCATTTCGCCAATTTGTCAGAGGTTTTGCAAAAATATTTCCAAATGGTACTTTTGTGAGGCATCTTACTAATAAAATTAACGTCAACTTATATAAAACCAGAACAAAACAAAAACTTAAATGGCTGCTCTCGTGTATATACTATTTGTAAAATAAAACTCCATGGAATGTTCTGGAGTGTCACGAACATTCCAAGCGCTCTGATTGGTTCATTGGTTGTTGATTGTCATTTGTCTGTTTGCTAAGGAATCGTTCCCCGTTTTGTATTCGTCCTTTTCAGAATTCAGACTTACTTTTACTGAGTGGGAAAATTATGCTACGTGGTAATTTTTTTTTTATTATGGTACTTTTTTCATTAAAAAAATCGACACAACGTAAAACATCGAGCACAAAACATCGATGTTAAAAAAACATCGTCTTCAATAAATCGATGTTTTGAAAACATCGACATCGATGTCGCATCCCTATTGGGGATTCCCTCTGTCTATAATTTTTTTCAACAATATGCTTTAACGTAAACAAATTTCAAATACCATCTATCCGTCTTAAAAAGTTATTTAAATAATAAATATTGATACTCTGTTGAAAATTCATTATTAACCGCAAAATATACTTTAACTAACTCTTTTAGTATGATTGGCGTTTTGCGAAAAATGGACCACCATACATGATTAGAGTGATAAAGTGCACAATGAATCTGCAAACCGGGTTGAATGAAAATTTTTTATTTTATGTTTTCCTACTTTAAGACGGGAAAATTCTTTAAATTATTAGTGGGGCTTATAATATATTCTTATTGTTTATTTTCCTTTACAACTGAGTGATAATGATCTATTCACCACGAAACAGTATTTATCTTTCATAGCACATTTGCTTATATTTCTAAATAGGATTGCCCATTTGGTTTGGTTTGGAGCCCTACGGTCAACTTTTTGCTACTCGAGGTCTAATTAGGCCAGACCCTACTGCTTAAAGCCGATTCCCAACGGCTACAAACGTCCATGCCTAGAGTGGGATTCGAACCCACAGATTCTAGTACCGAATGCCAACGCCTTAGCCATTCGGCCATCGCCCGGCTTGCCTATTTGGATTTACTAGGGATCTATAATATTAAAATTTGCTTTTAGTTAATCTTATCCACAAGACCATAATTTCATCGTCCAGCACAAAAAATTTCCTCTATTCTCAATATTGGTTTGCAGGAAATCGAGGTAGTATTAACTTGCATACGCGCAAGCCTGTATCGAGTTTTTCTTAAACATTAATCTGCTATTCTTGTGTTAATGTTTACATATTTGCTGTAAAACTTTATGTAGAACAGCTATACATTTTACTGAAAATCACTCTTAATTCCATAATTAATAGTAACGTTATTACGTTAATTAGTAGACATTAAAAAAGCAAAGCCACCCAAAGCACTTAGCACGATACATTACTCCAGATCCTCACCTTAAACTGAATATTTACAAGGAAAATTTTTCTCTTCTACAGTCAGCGAATTCTTGAGATCAAATCATTTGTAAATCAAAGGCAAGAGGAAATTAGAATTTTCTTCATACAATGTATTCTCGAAGGGTATGAATTTAGCCGAATTTGGCAGAAGCTAGCTCTGTGCATTGTCTTGGAAGTGGCATGGTACATAGGAACTAAAGAGACATTTTTGGTGTGAAAGATTGTGTTGTCATATTAACAGGAGCTGGCCAAGACCAAGGCTACCAATCAAGCGATCAAATTTCTTAAAAGAGGGAAATTTTGAAGTAGAAAAATGCTGCTGATTAATGGCAAGAGGTGGCTAAGCTCAAAGATCAAGATATCAAAATTTCTTAGAGAGAATATTTGAAATGGCAGATTGTGTTGTGTATTAATGGCGTGAGTTGTCGAAGCTCAAGGGCATCAATTGATTCTAAGAAAAGTGTTAGAAAGGAAAGAAAAACGGAATGATAATTCACGCAGTAGCAGAAGAGGGGATATGGTTTAATTTAGAAGTATTTCTCGGGGAGGTTAATAAAAAAATAATTAACATTACACTTCATATATACAATACAAAGAATAAAAAGAAAATGCAGGCTGTTTCAAAAATGAACTAGTCCAAGGTTCTATTTGGCACTGAAACGAATAGTGAAGGGAATAAATTTCGAATAAAAATAGAGAACGGAAAGCGATTAGGGTTATAAATGATTAAGGGCGTGTTTAAAAACTATATAATACGTGTGTGTGGGGGGGGAAGAAAACTAATTGAAATATTAAACACATTTGCGGTATCAGTTAAATTAAAGGTATAAATTACATTTTTTAGCCGCTTAACGCACATGCAAACACGTTTAATGAAAGGATATTTGTCCGATTATAAAAGAATAATAGGAAAAAATCGTCAATTAGTCCCCTGATTACTTTATTTTTTATTTTAAAAATTTTGGTAGAGGGCAGAAATAAGTAGATTAACTGTGCAAAAAAGAGAAGCGTTTTATCACTCATCATTATTAGATGATTTACTGGTAACCGTGGGGTCAAAATTATGAGTATTCCTTTTTATAAACTTGCATCCTTTTTATAAACTCGATCCTGGGAAAAAAATACAAAGTATTTTTTTTAAATTATATATTTTTTAGATTTTGGTTACAGATGAAAAAGTATGGCATTTTCTGTTAGCTGAAACCTCTAATAAGTTGGATATGCAGCACAGGAAACGGCACCCCTCCAAAAAAAAAAGGATATCCTATCTTTTTGATAGCTTTCTAGAGAGATTAGGCCTTTCCTTTCTTTTTTCCTTGGATTTGAGCTTTTATCTCGATGTCACGATATCACAACGGTCGAACAAAGATTTTTATTTTGAATATAAATTTTAAAACGATTTTGTCGCTTTGAAAAGGGTTTTTGTATGATCAGATACATGGACTTATACAAGCAGGGGGACTAACGGAAGTGCCAAGTTAATTCTCTTTGAGTGAAACTTCACTTTAAAGTTGGAATGTTATGCGAAATCCTTCAACCGGAAGACAGAAAGGGTAGTTCGTCTGGTGAATACCAATATTCAGATAAAATAGATTGAGATAGAGCCCCCGAAACAACGCTAAGATAATGGATAGAGTTAGATGGAAAATTACTTGAAAATTAAGCTCCGAAGACAGAACACTGTCATATTCATTTATTTATTTTCTAATCTATATATATAAAACAGTTCCGTGACTGATTGACATATAACGCACAGACCAAACCGCTGGACCTAAAGGGCTGGAATTTTGCATGGCGATTCTTCTTATAGTGTAGGGGTGCACTAAGAGAGATTTAAAAAAAATTCTTAGATTTTATAAAATTGAATTTTTAAGCTGTTTTTGAAACATTCTTTAAAGTTTGCATTTAAAATAATAATTTGAAGGTTATAAAATTTATCACGAGAAAGATCCTAAAAATTCCTTTAAAATGAAATCTTTTTCGAATCTTTACCTCCATTTTCTGTCTTTTGGTGAATTTTTAAATGTTAATTTTTAGAATTTAACTTATGAAATGCTGATCACGTGGTTTCTTTTCTTTTTGTGATGTTTTAAATTAATTTATCGTCACGTGAATAACAACGAAATAAATTGACAAAAAAATATTTTTTTTCTTTCAAATGCGGCAGACGATTAGACATTATCTAAAAAATATTAAAATACAGTAAAAGAAACATTCCCCAAACTGTACTATATTAACTGAACTATATTCATTAGTATGTTCTATTAGATTTAATTTCAATATTTTCTTCTAAATTATTTTGTCTATTAAAAAATATCCGTTATGATTTGTTTATAAATATATTTTTGGGAGATTTTTTTTGCATTAATTGCATACATTGACCGTTGTATTTAATTTGAATGTACTCCGTAGCAAAATACGGGTTTTCAGCTAGTTCATTCATATTTAACTAAGAGATATGTGCTCTGAACTCCACTAATTAATACTTACCGTGCTTTCTGGTTTTCAGTTACACCAATCTTGTATACATGAAAAAGAAAATCACTCGGAATTTTAAAGATATTACACAAACTGCTTTAAATAACTTCATTAAAAATCATAAACATGATATAGATTTTCAGTTTTTCTTTTGTAAAATGTCTGCAATATTTTTCTTGTCTAGTCTTTTGACATTTTTTTTCACCCAGTTCACATTCTATTTAGGGTCGGTTATTCTCGAAAGCTCAAACTGTTGTACTCTTTGTGGTATGGAATTGCCTATGGATGCACGGCATTTGCCATTGTGCTCCGCATTCTCAAGATAGTCTTTATGGCAGATATTGGGAGGCCAGGAAACTGATGAGGACTAATGGATATCAGCCTAATTAGACTGTTGTTTCTGCTCCAAGATTTCTATAAACCGTTTTGTTTTGTGCTTCATTTCTTCTGTTTGCTTGTTGTATTTTAGTCGCATATAACAGTGTATAGATGTATGTTTAAGTGCTATTGCTTTAATCAAAAAAAAATTATTTAACCAACTTTTTGTGATGATATAGTTAACTCCCGGATAATCAATAAATTAAGTGTATTATACCTTTGATATAATAATGTAATTCCCTTAGAAGTCATGTTATCAGCCTGTTTAACGGCTGTAGCAAGTTCACGACTTCAGAATTGTTAGAAACCTTTGTTCTTTAAGGTTGCTATGTATTAACCCTATTGGATTCGCTCACCTCGATGTTAACCCATGGAGAAAATGTGTCCAAGGATTGCCGACTTGGATTGAAAGATCCTTGTTTTAAATTGTACTCCGTAATAGAGAAAGAAATTTTAAACCTTGGGGCAAATTGTTTAATGCAAATATTTTAAAATTTAAATTATTCGGGTGGGGGGATCTGGTACAGTGTGTTTCAAACGCTCTAAATTCCTTTGGTAGAAGAAATTTATAAAAAGAATCCTGTTGCAAGGTGCAGAAAAGTTCAGGCTATCTGAAAATACCATTTTTATTTTATTATCAGCATTTATGTAGCTGTAAATAAATAAGACACATTTTCTCCATAGGTTTACATTGAGGTGAGCGAATCCAATAGGGTTAGTACACAGCAGCCTTAAGTCAGAATTGGAAAAGAATACAAATATATAGTGTTATCCAGTCACTTAAGACTTCATATCTGTTATATTCCTGTAAACTGACATTTGAAAATTAAATCTGTTATTTCGTTCTTACTAGGTATTGGTGGAGTCTCGGACATGGATAACAAGACATTTACTACTCTAGGTTATCACAACGGACCTGGATACAAAGAAGATGCTCGACAGTATAACTTGACTGACGAGACAGTTCGTAAGTTACTAATATATATTTTTTATAATTGAATAGTTCGGAAAGTAGCCCAAAATTATTTATTAAGGAAATCAATGACACCATTTGGAGAGATGAAATTACATTATCTTTCATGATTTTTATTCTGTCGTTCATTTTCATAAATGCTAAAAAAGAACCTGGAAATTCAAATCCTATATTATATTTTTAAAAGTTGTTCATTTAATTACCGATAATTTTTATAAATTTATTCTCGTCGTTGAAAAAAAATCGAACCTATGCTGGGAAAAAAAGTGGCAGATGTTAATTTTTTAAAGAGAAAATCTCATTTTCCTTTGGCTCATTGATGGAGCGCCATGATAAATGTCAGTAAAATCCGCAGACAAGAAATCCTATGAAGTCGGAAAGGGTGGGAAAAGTTACGATCCTCCAAGTGTGGTTTTATATTACTGTTATCTTCTCCTTTATGACTATTTTTTTGCCTGTATTATGGCAGTTTTAAATGTCTGAATTATGACAATATTTATTACCTGTATTATATGTCCGTTTTTATCACCTGTATGTAAGACTGTCCTTAATATCTGCTATTTTTGACTGATTTTATCACCCTCCACATATCAGTGTTTATAACTTCATTTTTCTTATCACCCTTTTTACCACTGTTTATAAATTATTGTTTTTACCACCTATTCCATCATTGTTCCTATCACCTTTTGTCTATCTCTGTTTTACATGATGTGTCTTTTACCATTCTGAGTTTCACTCACTTTTGTGTTTTACCATTTGTTTGGCGCAGCATGTCTTCTCTGGACCTTGCGCCATTAAATCTCAAACAATCAAACCAACCAACCATCCCCCAGGTGTCGCCCCTGGGGATGCTCGGGCAAAATTGAGTCGGCACCAGGGATGGTGGTGTTAGTTCACCTATATGGTGCCCCATTTGAAGGCAGCCAACGATTCTCGTGGATCATGTGCGAATGTCTACGAAGTGCAGCGCATTGGCAAATAGCAATGTCTGAATCAGTCAGCACAGTTAAATTACATTTTGAACACTGACAATTTTAAAATTGAAAGTGCTTTGAAGATAGTATTATGGTATTTTTACAAATATTGCGAGCTTGTGCAAAGTTTTTGCTTGGAGCATTTTTAATTACGAACTGACTTCACAGTCTTAGCACTAATTATGTAAAATGATGTGTTGTTTCCAATCCACTTGGTGTAGGAAAGCCTAAACCGTGTCCAAAGGACCTAGGTCCTCAAATCCTAGGTTCTTGGCAAAGGGTAGTAAGCAGCTTCACTTTAAAGCGAAGTACCACTAGGGCTGAAGTCTGAGTTGACCTCGAAGAACATCGGTCCCCTAATTTTGAACAGAGTCAAGTGACGAGACCGGAACACTTGACCCCGCACCTCCAGAGATAATTTTGAGAACTTGGAGAACATTGCAGCCACTACCTATTTTACGTGTCCTGGCCACCATTAGTGAACACAGCGGTGATTTTGCAGCGACGAGCATCGAACCAGGGATGTTCAGATCACTGGCCAGCTGCTCTTTCCAACTGGACCACCGCGCCCCTGTAAAAAGATAAATTATATATTGGTTTAAAAATATAAAAAATACCTCTCTAAAAATGTTTATCATCTGACGTATTCATTATCTTCTTCCTGTTCTCAAATTACTAAAAATATCGTTAATAAATGTATGTATCAAAGTACCAGAGATCGTAATCAATGTGTTTTCTGTTACAGTCGAGAAAGATTTTCAACTAGAACCCTCCCTGCCAATGTCTTACGAATCTCACGGCGGAGAAGACGTACCTGTTTACGCCAGGGGCCCCATGGCCCATTTGTTCCACGGAGTGCACGACCAAAGTTACATTCCCTACGTCATGGGCTACGCATCATGTGTCGGTCCAAATCGAGATCACTGTAATGGCGCTTGGTCGCTTCTACAATCCGGTCACTGGACGGCTATTCTGAAATTTGTTACAGTAGGACTTGCGACATACGCATTCAGTGTCAAGTCTTTAAAGTGATCGATGTGCAACAGTGCTTGTGCGCATTTTATTTTCCTAAAGAACTTGAATGTTTATGATCAAAAGTTTACAGAAAGAACTGTTATTTTATGTTTAATTCACTTGCCATATACATTATTATTTCTCAATAAAAGAGAGATTATATACAAATTTACTTTAACGTATTTTTGTCGATGGTATAATACAGTGATGATCTTCAAGATTTTTTTGTAATGAAAACCAAAGGTTTTCAAACTCGAAATGAAGCATTATTAATACTAGTTGGTACCCGTCAAAACATGACGGCTAGATAGCAAATAAATGTACTAATACACAAATTATACTAAACATATCATTGCCAAGTGTTGAAAATCATAATAATGCGCAGAAACGAATTAATGTGTTTAAGCGGCCTCGTGCTTAGTATCTAAAGCCAGATTTAAAAATGTAACTGAGCATGCGCAGAAAGCAATTTTTTTAAAAAGAATTGTAATTTTTAGCTAAGTAAACAGTGCGAAATAAACAATATCCATCAGGTTTAATCTTATATTTCACAAGCATAATTATCATAAAAATAAAAATGGCAGAGAGATCTAGAGAGATTCCTCGGAATAAGAGTGTTTATGATTAAAACATGTTACTGAGCATGCGCAGAAATCAATTTTTAATTGTAAATTATCACTAATTAAAAGAAATTGCAGTTGCAAAAACCAAATTTGACAAATCTACAGATTAAAATCTTTCGTTTAAGACCAAAATGAAATAAATTGATTCAGTAGTTTTCTCTCACGGACTGCCGAAAAAGTCGGCTTAGCAACTTAAATATACAGATGGTAGATGCTCATTTATACCATATGTTTAAAAATAACATGTTTCTATTTGCTACAAGGTTGCAATATCTTAAAATAAAACCTGCGTTCTCATTATTCTTTCACGTGATTGATTTCGTAACCACATTGTAAGGTGGTTAGTGTATCGAACTTCTAACGTGCGAGACCCGCGTTTATATCCCATCTAACGCAAGGATATGTTTCTGTGTTGTTCTTTCAGAAGTAGTATGTTGGTTCACCTGTCTCGAGGATGCCGCGATAACGATGTTAACAGTTCGCTGTGTGTTGTGTAAGGGGAAAATGTCGCCAGATGAATTATATCATTGGTGAAACGTATGGAAATTTCAGTTACTGAAATTCCAAGGGTCTAATTTAGCATTTAACTTCTGACAAAAAAAAATTACAGCTTTTGATAATATCAACATCAAATTTTTCTTTGAATTGCTGCATTTAGGATCGAAATTTCATCGAAAGTAAATCGTTTCTTAGAAAGACATAGGTGTGTAACGACAAAACAAAATCATTTCGACTCTTCAACTTTTGACAACAGCTTTTCAAGCAACCTTTGATAACAGCTTTTCAAGCAACTTTTGATAGCAGCGTTTTAAGCAGCAGTACGGAGAGAATCCATCGTATTTTGCCTTTAATGGTAATTTACCTTTAATCGTATTTTGCCTGTCAACTTTTGATAGCAGCTTTTCAAGCAACTTTTGATTACAGCGTTTTAAGCAACAGTACGGAGAGAAGCAAATGTATTTTACCTTTAATGGTAATTTACCTTTAATCGTATTTTGCTTCTAAAAGAAGTAAGATTGTTATACAGATTAAAGATTAAAATGTGAAACTTTGAAATAGAGGGTAGAATAGTAGAGAAAAAGAGTATAACAAGTTAGTTTTAAGAAATTATGTTTATAACACTGCAGTATTCTTTATGTAGTGGTGTGTAGATAATGTTTAACATCAGGTTGTACTTTTCAGTTAGAATTAGGCGAAATTGTTCCCTTTGGAATTTCTCGGTTGCATTGAATCCCAAATTTTTAAAGATTATCGGATTCGGAGGAACTTTAATTCCTTTTTTCGCACAATTCCATTATTTTTTGGAGACTTCCATTTACTAGTTATTTTGAATTTACAATTTGATCCAATAAAAATCCTACTCATTACCTTGTGTTTCAAATACTCGATTGATTTTTTTTATAATGAGGGTATTAAGTAAAAACAAGGGAAGTAAATGATATATGAAGGTAATTTGATTACTAACAGTGATTAAAAGAAAATAATGTTAGGAAATAGTATATATTGACGATCAAAAGAGATTAAATTTGTAACCCTACATGAAATAAATTGAATTTCTGGGATTTTTATTGGTCTTAATAGCAGGCATAAGGAATGTAATAATCTATGACTTCATGACACGGAATGGATGAAACACATGGATGAAATTTCTTTGTAATAAAAATTGAGAATTAGTGTATTTAATAAAATAAACTTTTTTTACAATTAATCATTTTTTTTCAGTTCTAGAAATATTATAATGCACATAATTTTTCATTAAGGCATTCATGTATAAAAGAAGAAAGGGAAAGCAGATTTTTTTTCGCTAAAATTTCAACGAAAATCAAAAACAAATTTGAACTTATAATTTAACCAGTTAAGCGTTTTGGCTAACGCGATTATTTCACTATCAAGAACCAATTGCTGTTGGTGGCTCATCGATTCCCAGAGGAATCATACCACTGGTGCAACGTACGGAAATTTCAGTTATTTAAGTTCCATGGGTCTGAACTTCGGACCAAAAAGTTATAGCTTTTGATAATATCAACATCAAATTTTTCTTTCAATTGTAGAATTTAGGATCGACATTTCATCGAAAGTGTAAATTGATTCCTCGAAAGACATAGGTGTGTGACGGACAAAAAAAAATCATTTTCTGGACTCTTCAACTTTTGATAACAGCATTTCACCCGAGACCAATTTAAGTCTTAGACGAAAGTAGGAGTAGCCATACAAGCATGTAATCACATTTAATGAAAGGCATTTCTTCAGACGACTTTCTAATGTCTGCTGTTGTTTGTGAACTTCAAATATTGCTACAGCTTTTTCCGGCCAGCGAAAAACGTTATATATTATTTTACATAGTCTAATCATTGATTAACATCTACATTTCCTTTCCTCATTAATTGCATTAGTATCTATTGACTACGGTATTGCTCTAGAACAGGGGTTCCCAACCTTTTTATAGTACCGTACCTGTACTTTGTAAACAATTTGATGACGTACGGGTAGACCAAAAATTTTGAAATGGGGAATAAAATGCAATGGAGAACATTTGTAATAAAGACAAGTAACTTGGGATACATTTTTATTGCTAAACATATACATAAAATATAATAATCACTTTAAAAAAATATATAATTAGTGAGAAGGTTGGGCCTGTTTATTATTAACTAAAGAAATATCGGGCTCAATGTTTGTACCGGTCGCGTACCGATAGCTGCTTGTCAGCGTACCGGTGCTGGTACGCGTACCCAAGCTTGGGAACCACTGCTCTAAAAGAACAAGCTTTTTTTTTATCGGATTATAAAATTACCTTTGCCTTGAGAATAAATACAGGGTTTTCCTAAACCGATGAACTGGTATCCTAAACACCGAAAATTGTTCATTAATTCTTATGCCACGTGTTACGTACAGAGTACAGGGTCTGTCCAGAAAGTAATGAGACTGAATTTTTTTGTGCCAAGCAGAGGGCCAAAGTGGCGGATTTTGTGGGTGGTACGGGTGGTGGGAGCTGTCAGCTACAGAATCTGGTGGAAGTCAGTTAGCCTTGAGTCTTTACAGCGCACGGATCGGTCGTGAAGCAGACACGTGTTTGAAAGTGGCGTTAAGTTTTCAGAATGCAGCGGAGTGTCGAGCAGCGATACGCCATAAAGTTTTGTGTAAAACTAAACAAATCGGCTACTGAGACGCTTGCCATGTTACAAGAAGCCCACGGGAAGGATTATTTGTCTAAGTCTCCAGTGCTTAGGGGGCACAAAGCCTTCAAAGACGGAAGAGAAGACGCCCATGACGAACAACGCGCTGGGTGTCCATCAAGTTCTCTAAATTTAGACAATGTGGCTAAAATTAAAGTGCTTTTGGACTCTGATCGTCCAAGGGAATAGTGCACAAAGAGTTCGTGCCACCCGGACAGACTTTCAATGCAGATTTTTACAAGGAAGTGCTTCAAAGGTTGAGGAATCCAATCGCGTGCGTCCTCCTGGAGGTCACAAACAATTGCGCCGGAGTTCAAACAGACTCAGTTCCTGGCAAAACACAACGTCGCAACGCTGTCCCAACCACTGTACAGCCCTGATCTGTCACCGCCGGACTTTTTTCTATTCCCTCGGTTAAGAGTTCCCTCGGGGAAGAGTTCTTTTCTCTTTGAGTCTTTTCTTAAAAGACCTATTTTTGTCGAAGTTAATATAGTATATTACTGAATTTTGTAAGCTCATTGGATAGGGAAATTTATATTTATTTGCTTTTCTACAACCTCAGTTTTGAATTATACCTTCAGTTTAGTTCATTGCGCATTAGCTGTTCGTTTAAAATACCATTTACTCTGAATTGTACTGTAGCATTTATGTATGCAACATCCAGCTTAAAAGGTCATCATTTCGACAATCTGAGGAACTTGCAGAAAAACATAACGCGCGTTCTGAACATTCTAGTTTAAGACTTCCAGACGGGCATCAATGGGTCGAAGAGTAGTTGGCAACGGTGTATTAATGCAGGAGGCAATGTTGAAGAATATTAAGTGTCTGTAAAATTATCTTCAAATAAACGAATTTTATTGAATCAGTCTCATTACTTTCTGGGCAGACCCTGTATGTCACGTTTTGAGGTACAGAAGGTTTTCTTTAGAAGCTAAATTCATTCCGTTGTGAAGATTTTCAATGTTAACAAGTTCCCCATAAAAGGTATATTTCTCTTTCATGTGTACAAGCATCCCCTGTCTAAAAGAGCTTGAAATTCCGGTATATTTTTAGCACATTCATGAAGTTACAAGGGGCAATTTCCACAACCAACGTTCCTCATACATACGGGTGTTCCTCATACATACGGGGCTAAAGCTCCTAAATACCCGACCTGGCACCCCAGGTCGCGCGTTGCCCATTGTTGCCAAATGATGTCGCTATTTTCATCTGATGTTTGGGGGAAGAGTTCTTTTCTCTTTGAGTCTTTTCTTAAAAGACCTATTTTTTTCGAAGTTAATATAGTATATTACTGAATTTTTTAAGCTCATTGGATAGGGAAATTTATATTTATTTGCTTTTCTACAAACTCAGTTTTGAATTATACCTTCAATTTAGTTAATTTCGCGTTAGCTGTTCGTTTAAAATACCATTTACTCTGAATTGTACTGTAGCATTTGTGTATGCAGCATATTAAATTCGAGACCAAGATTTAAGTAACTTTTCGTAAAGTAGCCGAATATCGAAGTTTTAACAGCGAAATTTTGCAAACGGGCATTGAAATAGCAATAAAGGGCGAGTGCTGTGGTGAAATTAGGAAACGAGATTGAGATTTTTAAATAAGCCTATATATTTTACTATGAAAAGCACGATGATACACTTGCCAAAAAGTTTACATAA
>OU015498.1:83671641-83694141 GCA_907164885.2 Dolomedes plantarius
AAACGTTCTTGTTTGATTGTACTGCGCAGTGATGACTAAATTAAGGTCGCATTAAATGAAAATAATATTTTTTTTTGTTTCTTTTTGTTTTGTGTTATACATACATTTATGTTTTTAATAAAAATTAAGTTGCTTATATGGAATTTTAAAAAAATGTTTATTTTTAGTAAGTTTTCAGAACGTAACCCCCCCTTTTTTCAACTGCCTCTGGGTCTCATATAACACGGTTTCACACAACACGGCATTTTCTAGAAACCGTGTTATCTACCGAGTTATAGGAGTGTTACCAGTACCAGAGGTTAATGAAACACTTTCACCATTATAACTGAATATAGAAAATTTCTTTATTATTAAGTGAGGTTGATTTGACGAGTACAATTGAGTCTTCATTAAAAAAATAAGATATATATAAAGACTGTTCATAATAGTTTTAAATTTTGGAAAATCTTGATAAAGAAATGCAAAGTATTAAAAGAAATATGAACTACAATTTTAGTTAAAATATAATTTATTTTTTATTTCATTCACATATTTTTTTCTTTTCCAAATATGAATGTCTTATTTTTTTCATTGATTAATTTCTTTCTATTCGTCTTAAACATGAAACGTAAATACTTCCTTAATGGGGTTTTAATATTAAATGGCACTTTCAAAAATGATAAGATATAACTCGGTTGTGTATTGTAAAAAAAAATGTTGACTGAGAATGTATAGTCACATATTCTTGAAAAATAACTTCCTTTGTGGGCACTAATAATGGCGTAAAATAAAAAGATTTCATTCGGTAAAATAATTTGTCGCTATTCTTAACTTTGACTTTCACAGATGAAAAATTTCCAGTCAATAGGTTCTCCCAAGGTACTTGTGGAGATCAAATAGTATTTTTGTAAAATAGGTTCTACTGCGTAGCTCCGTTTCGCCATGTAGAACAAAAGACAAACAAACGCAGAGTTTTAATATCATACTAGTTAGTACCCGTCAAAACATGGCGGCTAGATAGTATATGTACTAATACGCAAATTATACTCATCACATCATTGCCAAATGTTGAAAATCGTAATAATGTGCAGAAACAAATTAATGTGTTTAAGCGACCCGTGCTTAGTGAGTACCTAAAGCCAGATTTAAAAATGTCACTGAGCATGCGCAGAAAGTAATTTTTAATTGTAAATTATCGCTAAATAAACAGCACGAAACAGCACTTCAATTTCGATAAGGTTTAATCTTATATTTCACAAACATAATAAACATGAAAATAAAAATGGTAGAGAGAGATCTAGAGAGACTCCTCGGAATAAACGTGTTTATCATTAAAACATGCCACTGAGCATGCGCAGAAATCAATTTTTTTAATTGTAAATTATCGCTCATGAATAGAAATTGCGGTTACAAAAACCAAATTTGACAAATCTACAGATTACAATCTTTCGTTTAAGACCAAAATGAAGTAAATTGATGCAGTGGTTATCTCTCACGGACTGCCCAAAAAGTCGGTTTAGAAACTTAAATATACAGATTGATGGATATTAAAAAGTGTATATTTAGTTACATTAAGTATAGTGGTTAATATTTGATGTTTCATCTGTTTGTTTTGGTAATTATAAATGTTATTTCATGAGTTAAGGTCTTTTTTGGTCTAAAGTTTCAAAAGATTGCTGCAGCTCTGCAAAACTCCTCCAACCAACATTTGTGCTATAAATTTATTAATCAAGCTATTAAGCTGTCAGTTAGTTTAGTTTAATTTACAAACAGTCATCAGATTAAGTATTGTGGGAAATACTTGTTATTTTTTAGTTTGATTTATTAATTATAATCTCTTTTCATGAGCTGAGGTTTGCTTAGCCATGATGTGGCAAAAGATTGCCATTGCGCTCCGAAATCCAACGTTTAGCAAAATGAATTTTTTTAGATAATTGTTATTTCACTGGGCTATTGGTATAAGATTGGTTTAGTTCTTCAAAGGTCTTTATTTTATTATATTGCGTACTGTGTGCAATATTTGTGTTGAATTAAAGAATGTAATTACTCACCTCTCCATTTCTTTCCACTACAGAATAATTAGGCACTCGGACACACACAAAAAAAAAGAATATCTCAAAGCCGAGGAAATCTAGTTTTAATGAAATTTGACTCACATAAACGCATCTTACATGATGCACCTATAACACTTCAAGCGAATAAGAATTCAAAGTTCCGTTTCCTGATCACGTGATGGTCATGGCAGACGACTCGTCGCTCGCACTTCCGCAGCTGTTATCCCAGTCAAAATAGACCCGATTTTGACGAATGGCTAAAAAAAATATGAAAGTTTTGAAATTTGGTGGAGATATTTGTTTAGGCATACTAATGAACATACTAAAAGTCCCCACCGATCAGACTTGAGCTTTCGCCGCCATCTTGGACAATGTGTACACTTTTTTGGTTTTTTGGAAATATCTTTAAAAATATTGATTTTATAAAAAATAATTAAATGCAGAAATTAAAGAGCATTAAATTATGAACAAAAATCATTCATAACATTTTTTTATGTGTCTAACGAGAACAAAGATAATTGACTTTGAAAAGAGCGCACTATCACACCTGGGACGCGCAAGCGCGGTTCCCCATCGCGGTGAGGGGAAATACCCGCGTATGTGCATACCATAATTAGCCAAATTAGTTTTACACTAAATAGAAAGGTTTTTTGTATTTTTTTCAAATAACTACGGAAATATTAACTTTACGTAAAAAAAAGTTTATTTCAAAAATTATAAAACATTAAATTATGTACAAAAACGATTTTATGCTTTTTTGTCGTAAACCTAACAGGAACGAAGATATTGACTATAAAATGCGCGTTGATAATGGAGATAACTTTTACAAAAAACAATGCACAAAAAACATATATTTTTTTATAAGTCTAACACGAACAAAGATAATTGACTTTGGAAAGAGTGCAGTATCACACCAGGGACGCGCATGAGTGGGTGCCCATCGTGATGGCTGGAAGACACGCGAATGTGCATACCGTAAGGCGCCAAATCGGTCTTACCCAAGTATTTTCCTAGCCAGTTAATAGTTAGTCACCGTTCCGTGTGCGTCTGTGAACAATGGATGATACGGAACTATGTTTTATGTGTAAAAATTTAATGTCAAATGATGATTTCGTGAAAGTAGAAGAAAAGGGGATCGACGCTTTAAAGAGAGCTAGTGTCCAAAGAAAAGACAATAAGCATGAACAGTTGGAACATTTAAAATCTGTTTCGGTTCATTCGTTGTGTCGGAGAAATTACACCAGACCAGGAAGTATAAAAATTGATTTAAAAAGAAATGCAGAAATCGCGTCAACATCCCAAAGTGAAGAGCGCGCGGTAAGTTCACGATCCTTTTTACCTCACTTCGATTTTCGAACAAAATGTTTCTTTTGTACGGCAGTGATAGACGAAGAATTCAAAGCAAGACAAAAGAAAAACCAACTGACAGGCGAAGAACTATATACGAAGTTAGGAGTCTCGAAATGAAAAACAAAGTTCTTGAAGCTGCAGAGAATAGACATGACCAGTGGGGAGACGAAGTTCAGCGTCGTATAATAAACGTTGCCGATTTAGTTGCAGCTGATGCGATTTATCAGCAAGATTGCTTCATGACTTTTTTTCTACACATTGCACCAATCAGAAAGAGAGGGAGGCCTGAGTCGGATTAAGTCTCAGCAGCTGTAGACGAAATATCCTTCTTCCTTGATAATAATGACGACTGTCAATTCTCACTACCCGAACTCAAATCTCAAATTACAGGGCTAGTTCCAGACTACATGACTTTGAGAAATAAGTTGAAACAAAAATACGGGGATGGCATTATTTTTGCTTCAAACTCGAAAAAAGTTACTGTCATATGTTTACGTAATACTGGAATGAAAGTCTTACTAGACTCTTGGTACGACAAAAGGATACGAAATGATCGTGAGGAGCGTCTACGAATAGTACAAACTGCTGCAGCCATAATAAAAGAAGATATCCAGACACCAGTTTATGACACTCATTGCTACACTCCAAGCGATAACTTTTTCAGAGATGTGAACAAGGGCATTCCAGAAAGCCTAAAATCTTTTTTGGATCACTTGATTATTAAAAAAAAAGACTGCTAAGGCGGAAAAAAAAAGTCACTTCAATAGCTCACGTCATTATATCAGCGTTAAGACCACGATCATTTATGTCTCCTCTGCTCAATGGTCTTGCTTTATTTTTGTACAAAAAGTTCTGTTCCAAGAATTTAATAACAATGCTCTCGAATTTGGGATTTTGATCTGCAAACTATGAAGCCAAAACACTTGAGATGTCAACCATAAATCATCCGCAACCCCAAATGCTCGAGGGATCATTGTGCATATTCGTATTTGACAATGCAGATTTCAATGTGTCGACAATCGATGGCCTCAATACGTTTCATAGCATGGGGGGGGGGGGCATTACTTGTTTTACTCCAGCGTCAGCAGTGCAACCCGGGACGAAGATAAAAAAATTAACCGAACTTACATCCGCATCGACCGTAGACAAAATGGGAATCATTCCTCTGGAAACGTTTGAAAATTTTCGAGGGCCTGGGTTAAAAACAATTACTATCAAAGATTTGAATGTCTTAAATCCTTTAGCGGAAGACTTACCACTGCCTAAGCCATCTGATATCTCCTGGATGTGTGCTAAGTGGTTATGTCTTCCACAGATACCTGAATGGAAAGGATTTTTCTATTGTATAACCAGAAACCAGCCTTGTGAAAATACCAAAGTAATACCCCTTCCTTTTGTTAATTCACCACCAAGCAAGTATGACACTATTTTCACTGTGCTGAAATATGCTACCCAGCAGTGTGTTAATATGCACCAAAAGTCTTGCATACTCACGTTCGACCAACCACTGTATATTAAAGCTCGAGAGATAGCCGCAGCAAACATCCAATCCATTATTATCAAGTTGTATTGTGAGGCTTGGTGAATTCCATCTTTTAATGTTATTCTTAGGCTGCCTTGGGTACATAATGGCTGGAAGTGGGTTAAAAGAAATACTCACTTTGATTTTTGCACCTACGTCAGTAGAAAAAATGTTGCCTGGCCATGCATACGCTAGGGCCGTCTGAGCTCATTTATTGACCCAAACAGCTTTAGCAAAAATAATTTTTGACGGCATGGACATATCGGATTTAGAATGTAAAAATCTCCGTGAGTTGTTTCGAGATTTTGCTACTGAACCACCATCGCAAGAAACCTTAAACGCACACACTCAAATACGAGCCATTTAAATTAAAATGAGGAAGACTTTGGAGCACCTGAAAAAGAAAGGCCCAACTGCCTGTGGGGCTGGAAGCGTCAAGAGAAAATTCTTGTGCCCATCACAACTATGGATGCAGTAGCTCCCGATTCCGTTTTAAACATGGTGATTTGAAACTGTAAGACTGACTGTGGAGTAAGATGCGGATGTCGGAAAGCAGGCATCAACTGCACAACGGCCTGCAATAATTGCAATGGGGTATGTCAGAATGGCATCAGCCCTGTTGATGATGACGATCGAATGAAAGAAGTTGATGAATGGGCTGATGCTAGCGGATCCATAGACAATCTATACATGCCTGACGAAGGGGAGAATCCCGTACCGAAAAAAGCACGTAAATCCTGAAGTAGGTAAGCTTGAACAATTATTCGCAATGGAAATCTGATAGTGAATACCCCCACGTTTACTACATTCATGTATAAAATTAATAATGATTAATTATCTAAATAGCCAAAAGCATTAAAATCTATTTTCTTGTGTTTAAAGAATGCCGAAATGTGGGAGAGGTTAGAAATTCAAAGAAGAGCGCCTGCAACGAGGCTTTGAAGCTACCTCCATTATCAAGGCGCATTTTATAGTCAATTTCTTTCCTGTTAGGTTTAAGACAAAAATGTATAAAATCGTTTTTGTACATAATTTAATGTTTTTTAATTTTTGAAATAAACTTTTTTACGTAAAGTTAATATTTCCATAGTTATTTAAAAAAATACAAAAAAAACCTTCCCATTTAGTGTAAAACTAATTTGGCTAATTATGGTATGCACATGCGCGGGTATTTCCCCCCACCGCGATGGGGAACCGCGCTTGCGCGTCCCAGGTGTGATAGTGCGCTCTTTTCAAAGGCAATTATCTTTGTTCCTGTTAGACATATAAAAAAATGTTATGAATGATTTTTGTTCATAATTTAATGCTCTTTAATTTTTGCATTTAATTATTTTTTATAAAATCAATATTTTTAAAGATATTTCCAAAAAACCAAAAAAGTGTACACATTTTCCAAGATGGCGGCGAAAGCTCAAGTCTGATCGGTGGGGACTTTTAGTATGTTCATTAGCATGCCTAAACAATCATCTCCACCAATTTTCAAAACTTTCATATTTTTTTTAGCCATAAAACCTATTTTGACTGGGCTATGTCTCTTTTTGAGTCATCATCTTGCCGGGGCCGCGCGATCGAAGGAGCCTCTGTAATAGGTAGGACTGCGACTTGCGATACTGGTCTGGTAACCGTTCCCGCTGCTGTCTTGATTTCCACCACTCTGGTGATGTAGTCTTGGCCTGGAATTAGGTTTTCTATTCTCCCAAGGGTCCACTGGAGCGGAGGATTGTTCTTTTCAATGATGGCGACTAGATCTCCTACATTGTAATTTCTGACTTTATTGGCACCCTTAGGTCGGATGTTGAGCGTATGGTACTCTTGTGTCCACCTTCTCCAAAACGTTTCTTTCATCTGGAGTAGCAACCTATATCTTAAAGATACTTAACCTATATCTTAGAGATACTTAAAGAAGAATGATTATTAGATTTTTCAGGTATTTCTAGAAGAGGTGGACCGATTACAAAATGGTCTGGAGTAATGGACTCCAGATCACTGGGGTCGTTAGACAGTGGAACTAAAGGACGGGAATTAATACACGCTTCTACTTGGCACAGAAGAGTTGATAACTCTTCAAAAGTAACTGCAGTTCCTTTTGTAATTTTAATGAGGTGTTTCTTGGTAATTTTTATAGATGCTTCCCATAATCCGCCGAAATTTGGGTCATAAGGGGGTATAAAGTGCCATGAAATTCTTCTTTGGGAAGAAAAGTCTTGCACCGCTGCCTCCTTGGACAGGTTGAATAAGTGCTTCAAGTAGGAGTCGACTCCTACGAAATTTTTGCCATTGACTGAGAAAATGTCTAATGGGTAGCCTCGGCGACCTATGAATCGTCGTAGCACAGCTAAAAATGCATCTGCGGATAAACTGGATACCGTTTCTAAATGCAATGCTTTAGTTGCCAAGCAGATAAATTAACAAATATAAGATTTGAATGTGCTAGGCTATCGTTTATGCTGACATTTGGTAAGAATAAGGCCGGCGAAATCAATGCCGACTTTGTAGAAGGTGCGACCGGGTGTAATTCTTTCTTTTGGTAAATCACCCATTTTTTGTATTGACGTTTTAGCTGCTAAACGGCAGCACAATATGCATCAGTTTAATTCCTTTCTGACCGTAGATCTCCCATGAGGTATCCAGAATTTTTGTCGAATAAGTGCCAACACTAAATTGGGACCGGCATGCCCATTGTTGTGGTGATAATGTCTAATGAGTAAAGCTGTAATATGTTCTGATTTGGGCATAAGCATTGGATGCTTCTGGTTTAATCCTAGTGTTGGATGTGGTCGGAGGCGTCCGCCTACACGAAGCATATTATTTTTATCAAGAAAAATATTTAATGGTACTAACTTATTTGATAGGTTTAAAGTTTTATTATGACTTAGTAAGTTAATTTCATGTGAGAAATGTGACCTTTGGATTATTTTTACGATACACGTTTCTGATTCCTCTAATTCTAGAGCTGTAAAAGGGCCACAGCATTTTGATTTAACATTAGAATTGTTGGAAAATCTCAATATCCATGCAAATGTTCTCAATAGTTTTAGGTATGAAGAAAATCTTTGAAAATGAGTTTCCAATTGATTTGTATTAATGACTGGTGAATCATCTTCTTGATCAGATTGCACATTATCTTCAACATCAGTAGTCTGCGTGACATTAGATAGAAAATCTTCAATTTCATAGAGCCATTTTGGCCCTTCCCACCACTCAGACTTGTTTTATAGTGAAAGAGGAAATAATCCTCGAGTGGCACAGTGGGCCGGATTAATCTTGCCTGGAATGTGTCTCCAGGAGTCTAGAGTTGTTAAGGCTTGGATTTGATTCACACGATGAGTAACAAACTGATTTCCCTTTGTTGGGGGGGTTGACAATCCAACCTAAGACTATGGAGGAATCACTCCAATGAAATGTTTCATGTATAGCAAATTTAACAGAGTTTTTAATTGCCATTGTCAATTCTGATAACAAATTTCCTCCACACAGCTCTAATCTCGGTTTAATCTCTAATTAAAGTTAGTTCTCTTACCGGTGCTACTCTAGTCTTTGATGCAACGAGTGAAATGACTATGTGGCTCGTAAATACGCTACCGTGGCATAAGCCTTTCCTGAGGCGTCCCAAAAGCCGTGCAATTCGACTTTTATTACCTTATTATTTAAACCCATATATCTGTGAATACACATATATCGAAAATGATGAATTTCTGATTGAAATTTGTTCCAAGTTTCAAGAACCTCAGAGGGAATTTTTTCGTCCCATGTTACATTTAATTTCCATAAATTTTGTAATAACAATTTAAGAATTATGGTGCCTGGAGCTATAAGACCCAGTGGGTCATAAACTTGAGCTATTGCTGAGAGCAACTGTCGCTTTGTTTGAACTTGACTCTTAGTTACAGTTCTAACCTGAATAGTTGTCTTCTCGCAAGTTCCAGAATATTGCTAATAATCCTTGAGTTAACTCTTCCTCGAAAAAATGAGCTGAACTCTAGGCTTTGTCCCTATCTGGAATTTCTGAAAGGATCTCTGGATGACTGCAAGCCCACTTTCTAAGTGGTAAACCACCTGCCAGCAATAAAACTCGTAATTCATGTATTATATCGTATACTCGTAATTCATGTATTAATGATTTGTTATTACTAGTTTTAAACGAGGCATCAAAAACTACATGAAGCATTGTAGTCGAACTGTTTTTATTAATGACTGCATGGTGCGGTAGATAATAATTTGGAGTATGATTAAGTTCCTCGGAATTTATTTCTGTCATGTGATCAAGGTCTTTATTCTGCATGAATTCAGAATATGTAGACTTTAATTTTTGATTTCTAATTAATTTGTTTTCCACTGCATAGAATCGAGATAATGCCCCTGACCTGCTTTCACCTATAGTTTTAGATGCCTCGATAGAATCTGCCCCAGCTAATAAATCATCCATGTAAAAATGTTCGCTCGCTATCTGTGCAGCTAATGGGTAATTGACTTGTTCATCTTCACATAATTTCTGGAGTGTTCGCAGAGCTAAATATGGTGCACAAGTGGTGCCATAGGTGATAGTATTTAATTTATAAATAATTAATGGTTCACTAGGAGAATCTCTCCAAAATATTCTCTGATACTGGCGATCTTCTTCTGAAATTAAAATTTTCCTGTATATTTTTGCAATGTCGGCTGTAAAGGCTATAGGATATGATCGAAATTTCAAAAGATTATCAAAAATGTTCGTTTGGAGTTTAGGTCCTATACACAAGACATCATTTAATGATTTGTTATTACTAGTTTTAAACGAGACATCAAAAACTACACGAAGCATTGTAGTCGAACTGTTTTCATTAATGACTGCATGGTGCGGTAGATAATAATTTGGAGTATGATTAAGTTCCTCGGAATTTATTTCTGTCATGTGATCAAGGTCTTTATTCTGCATGAATTCAGAATATGTAGACTTTAATTTTTGATTTCTAATTAATTTGTTTTTCATTGCATAGAATCGGGATAATGCCCCTGACCTGCTTTCACCTATAGTTTTATCTTCCTTAAAAGGAAGTTTAACTATATATCTGCCTTCACTATTTCGTTTAACTGAATTCTTAAACATTTCTTCAGCCCTGTCATTCAAAACGGGTTTTGCTTCAAGGTTGGGAATTGACTCTATTTCCCAAAATTCCTCTAGAGCTCTTGTCAGATTTTCGGTATCATTAATAGATATTGGCGACTGCTTGGTTTCTGTTGGACCTACTACCGCCGCATGAGTGTAAATGTTTTTTGCCAGTGAACAGGAGTGAGTAGGTAGGTCAATATGACCGCTCAAAAGATGGCCACTTTTTGTTGGGGAAAGCCGTGGGTGTACCAGGCAGTCCTGCTATTGGGCTGCCATTGAAGAGACTGGAGACCTGTTCGGCTCCCAGTAAGATTTCAATGGAACCACAAACATAATGTGGGGTCCGCATGAATCAGGTTTTTGGTATGGGGCCACTCGTGCTACTGCAAATGAAAATTCGGGAGAGGTGAGGTAACCTTAT
Organism: Dolomedes plantarius; assembly: GCA_907164885.2. Taxonomy (NCBI): domain Eukaryota; kingdom Metazoa; phylum Arthropoda; class Arachnida; order Araneae; family Dolomedidae; genus Dolomedes; species Dolomedes plantarius. The sequence continues at coordinate 83,682,057 of OU015498.1, forward strand.
CAACTACAAATGCATTTACTGAAAATAATTCATTAGAATAATGCGATGTATATTCGAATTCGGTTTGGCTTAACAAAGTTTCTGCTACTACACAATTAATCCCTATTAAACTATCCGATGTGCTGCGTAAGGGTAGATTTAAACGCTTAGCCTACTTTTTAGTAATTAAAGAATTTTGACTAGCGTTGTCAACCAAAGCCCTGCATTGAATAAATTTTCCTGTACTGTCCTTTACTCGAATCAATGCTTTTTGCAATAATACATTACTAGAAACAGATTGCGCACTATTTGGAACCGAACTTTCTGGCCCATTGCTATTTACCCTTTCTGAACTTTGGCTATTTGCATAAACATGAAGTCGAGTATGATGTTTTTCGGAGCAATTTTTGCAACCAAAATCAACACGACAGGTATCAAGTTTGTGGTTTGACCGTAAACAATTCTGGCACAAGTGATTATTTTCTACAATCTTCCATCTATCGGTTACTGATTTCGAATTGGACATTTGAATAATGGATGATTCTGACTACATAAAATACAACCGTTTCTTAGTTTTATGATAGCACTAATCGCAATATGTTGATTCTTAACACCGCTAACTTCAAATGGCTTCTTCATATTAAATTTTGATTCCGACCTATTGGCTTTTGCATCCTCTATAATAATAACTAACTGTGTGTAATCTTTGCATACCTAAATTATGCAAAGATTACACACAGTTAGTTATTATTATGTAAGTTGGCAGTGTGTACAAAACAGGTGCCGAGGGAATTAATTAATGTATTGTCTGTGATATTAATTTTACATGATGTATTTTTGAGTAGTATGAGTTGTAATACCACTTGTCTACTGTTACACATAGAAATCAAAAAGAAGAGAAAAAGAAGAAGAATTGTATTGGAACTTCACTTTGCTTGTAATCAGAAATAAATACAGAAAGGAAAAAGTCGACTGGAACCGGAAACGGCCAGCTCGAAAATTGAATTTGTTTTAGACCTCCAAGTAGAGAGTCTGTTGCCACGGATATGGCTAGGCAATAACTATGTTATTTTTGAACTTAAGTTGTTTTGTTTAGTTAATGTGACTTATATACATAACCTTGCCGTTTATGCATTCGCAGTGGTCGGCATGATTTACGAATTAACGGACTTTCGGTTAAGGAAAATGAGGATTACATGGATATGTATTTGAGATACTAGGGGTCCGAAAGTCCGTTAGTCCGAAAGTCCGTTAAATGAATCTGATAGACTAGTTTCAAACGATTTTATATTATTTTTCAACATTTTTACTCTTGATTGCTGTTCCTTCTCACATTCCTCGACTTTCTGTTTAAATAAATCTATCTCTTTACAAAGTTGTTCAAAGAACAAAACTTGTTTCGATTACTTACGCGACATTTTGCCGATTATAAACAAACAAGTTCTAGAATATGAGATTTAAGAATGATGCATAAGAATAATGAATTACGCATAATAGTAATAACTACGAATACAAACTAACGATTATACGAGTAAAGATACGAAAATACAGTCTTTACGAATTTTACATACAATGCGATTTGTTTTCGATTTAACATACGTATTATAAGAGTAAGTTTTATTCATTTGTTCGACTACGTGCTCTGACGGACCAAAATTTGTTGAATTAATGAATGTAATTACTCACCTCTCCATTCCTTTCCACTACAGAATAATTAGGCCCTCGGACACACAAAAAAAAAGAATATCTCAAAGCCGAGGAAATCTAGTTTTAATGAAATTTGACTCGCATAAACGCATCTTACATGATGCACCTATTATATCACTTCAATCGAATAAGAATTCAAAGTTCCGTTTCCTGATCACGTGATCTCAGCATTTTTACTAAGAGATGGTCATGCCAGACGACTCGTCACCCGCATTTCCTCAGCTGTCTCTTTTCGAGTCATCAAGTTGTTATCCTAAGATTTTGATTTGTTAATTATAATCTCATTCATGGTAATCATAGCATACCAAAACCCGCCAAATCAAACAACCTGTTACAAAATGAATTTATTTGAAAAATTGACATTTCATTGTACTATAAAAACTTGTTCGGTTGACATTTTTTAATATTCTTTATTTCCTTAAATTACATATTGTGCGTAATATTTGAAATTGTATCGATTTGTTTCATTAATTCTATGGCTTGGTACAAGAATTGCCTAAGTCAGTTTTTTTCCAAGATGACTTCGTTTGCTTATGTCTCTTTAAAAAACCGTGTAATCAGTGGCGTAGCTAGGAGGGGGGTGCGGTGGGTGCGGTCCGCACCGGGCGGCACACATTTTGGGGCGGCATATTTTTATTTAGTATTAGTTGTAAAAAACCACTTGTTCAATTCATAAGTTTTCTATTCGATCTCTTCGAATTATGAATTACTAGTATATGATTTCGAATATTTTTCCTCATCGTCAAGTCAATGTAGGGTTGAAAATATTATCTCTAAAAATTTTGCTCGGATACAGACATCAATGGTGCCGACGTCCAGTAGAAGTTCTATGTACTACTCCGTGCTCGATGTTTATTGAATGCTTAGTACCACCGTTATATGTGTACAATTAGTTTGTTTATCCAAAAGAAATGAAATTATTTATTTTTATTTATAAATATAAAAATATAAAATAAAACATATTTTATGGAATTTTTTTTATAAATTAGGTATATGTTTTGTTTCATAGGTGGGGAAACTGCGACCTCCGTAAGTTTCTTGTAGTCTTTATAAAAGTTGCATTTATAGGTATATCAACTTAAGTGGTCTCCTTTATTACTGCCTAATTTAAATATGGCATCCAATGGTAAAAAAGTTCCCCACCTATAGTTTGTCTCAATTACAATTATTTATTTATGTTTATTAATTTTTAAAAACCACCAATTGATTGACTTAGAAAGGGTGGTAAATTGGAGACCGCCCCGGGCGGTAAAAGTTCTAGCTACGCCACTGCGTGTAATTTAACCTTGTAAGTCTGCCGGATGCTTTAAAAGTGTTTTCTATACCATTGCTCAGACTAGGGTACTTCTTACATTGAAAATAATATTTTTTTAAAGAGACATAAGCAAACAAAGTCATCTTGGAAAAAACTGACAAGCCACAGAATTATAAATTCACTTTCATGAGTTGAGGTTTGCTTAGATGACCAGTACCAAACAGATCAACCACCTCTTGCAAGATAAATATGTTTGAAAAAATTCTACGAAATTCATCATTCAGCGAAAACAATAAATTAATTTAGCTTCTCAAGTATTAGCCTTTAATTAGATTCCGCTTTTTATTAAAGTTATGGCTAATTTTTGTTCAAGGATTTCTTTTCAATGAAGTGTCCATGTAAAACGGTATAATTTCCTCAACTACAAACTTAACTTGCATTTCGTGTCAAGAATTTTTAATTAACGTAAGTCTTCTCTATCTGAACCTTTAATGGCGTTCATGTACAACAGTTTATATGTAATTTTGCGTTGCCTCACTTCACTTTCAACGAAAGTTTCCAACACGGATACCGTTTCAACACGTTTCTAACTCGTCAGCGATAAATCAGACCTCACTTTTCCCACACTTTCATCAGCCTGCTCCATTCACGGTTTTTAATTCACCTGCGAAAATGCCGACCCCCCGTTAACGAACATAGCAGCGATTCGAAAACCCATTGATTCCCCACGGATCTAGTCTAGTCATACAGTTTCCTCAACAATACCGTTATGCACCGTTTTAGATTCCCACGACATTCAATCGAAAGACAAAAAAAAAAAAAAAAAAGTCGCTCGAAGGGCGGGGGAGATTTCCCAAGATGCGGCCTCCACAGAGGGTCCGGGTCCGAATCCGGGAATTCTTCCTACGGAAATGACATTTTCCGCGCACGCGAAGAGACGGGACGGCACGATGCGCAGGGGGTCGGTCAGAAATTGACTTTGGGATGGGTAGCACCATCTAAGAGGTGACTTTCATAGGATAATTATTGAAGTTTATCAGTATATATATCTATCTATATATAAAAAACAGTTCCGTAACTGAGTGACTCAATGACTGGCTGACTGACATACAACGCACCGACCAAACCGCTGGACCTAAAGGGCTGAAATTTTGCATGGCGATTCTTCTTATAGTGTAGGGGTGCACTAAGAAAGATTTTTGAAAAATTCTTAGATTTTTTAAAATTAAATTTTTAAGTTGTTTTAGTAACTTTTTTTAAGTTTGTATTTAAAATAATAATTTGAGGGTTATAAAATTTATATCACGAGAAAGATCATAAAAATTCCTTTAAAATGATATCTTTTTCGAATCTTTACCTCCATTTACTGATTTTTGGTAAATTTTTAAAGATTGATTTTTAGAATTTAATTTATTAAATACTAATAAGGTGATTTCTTTTTCTGGTACTTTTAATAAATTTATCGTCACGTACATAACAACTAAATAGACAAAAAAGATTTTTTTCTCTTGCTAATGCGGCAGACGATTGGACATTATCCAAAAAAATATTAAAATACAGTAAAAGATATTATCTTCCTCAAACTGTACTATATTAACTGTGCTATATTCTTTAGTATGTTCTATTACATTTAATTTGAATATTTTCTTCTACATTATTTTGTCTATAAAAATATCCCTTGCGATTTTTTTATAAATATATATATATATATATATATATATATATATTTTACATGAATTGTATACATTGATCGTCGTATTTATTATATATATATATATATATATATATATATATATATATATATATATATATATATATATATATATATATATATATATATATATATATATGTATGTATATATATACATGTGGGTGTGTGTGTGGGTGTGGGTGTATGTATGTATGTATGTATGTATTCTTTTATACAACATTATAGGCCCTTAGAATTCTCAAATAAGTATTTTGTGGCAGAATAAGGCCTGCTTTTCGAAAAAAAAATTTAAAAATTATAGCATTTTTCAAAATGTTCCTTGTGCATTAATTTTCTTTTGATTTCTTCCAAATTTCTCATGATTTTTAAATGAAGTGTTTCTTACAAAAGAGTGCATCAATCTTTGAAACCACAAATATTTTCCAAATTTGTAGACCATGAAAGAAAGATTCAAAATCATAAAAAGTAACAGATTGATTTAGAAAAATATATATATATTTATGGGTTTTGATTCTTACAAAAGAAATTCAGTGTACAGTTATATTTATATATATATATGGTAAACTTATATTAAAAAAATTAAGATTTTTAAATGACATTGAATGGCCATGGAGCATTTTGAAAAATGCCAGCGTTTTTAAAAAAAAGAAAAATGAAAAACAGGTATGCTTCTGCCAAAAAATCTTTACTTTGAATTCTAAGAGTCTTCAATGTCGCCAAAAAGAATATTAATTATTCTATTTCTGTATGTAAAAAGTAAACAATAGAAATAAACAAAATTAAAATTCAAGCATAGACTGCTAAATCACTATAACATAAAACATATCCTGCAAAGAAAACATTTTCAATAAAGGATAGCGCAGAAGCTTCATATCCCCATAATGAAAAAACAAATAAATAATCCAACAGATATAGATAAAAAAATTATACTAAAATAGACAAAAACAAACAGAAATCAAGCACTCTGGGCATCCACGCACCAACGGCAAGATTCTGTTAAGTGCCGGAACTGAACCATAAAACAACATAGAGGTAACCGACAGGTCTCGTCATCAGGGAGCCTAACCATATCAGTTACCTCAATGGGGAACTTTCTGAATAGGATGCAGGTAAGCCCAAAAGACATCCCAAGGCCCCGAGTCCCCCAAGGAAGCAATAAGTCAAAAAGAAAATGAAAAGACAAACACAACTTACAGCATGGGCTCAACGCACCGCACATGCAAGCACACAAATAATCCTAATGCAAAGTAAAAGATGCATACACACCCCAATTCCGTAAGTGACGTATATGGCGAAACAGCAGCCAATTCTATCCTAAAGGTTACGTCATTGTAACATTACTATAGCTCCACCCCCCATTACAACTTAACCAAATGAAAACACAAATACTATTCTAAACATCTTTAAAAATTCCTGAGTCTAAATGCCATTTTTTCAAAACTTTTAAATTACCGAAATTTTTAGGGAAATCGTTTTTTCTTAAGTTTTCCTCGAAAATGCTACAAGCCTCCAAAAAATCCCCAGCGTTGTTACATATGTTTTTTATTCTCAGAATTAAAAAAAATTCTCAGAATAAATAAAAATTCTCAGAATAAAATAATTCGGTTTACACTATTCATTTACTGATACATCAACACTACAGTAAATATCATTTCTACTCTAGAACAGACCTATAAATAACTGAAACCACCTAAGAAGGCCCCTCATTTGTCGCGAGCGTAGCGATCCGTAGCGCATCTACCTCCCCCACCTAATTCATCTAACACTGTCCACTGAATTTCATTGGGCTACCTCTATGTTAACGGCACGAGGGCAGCCCAATAAACAAAACACTCGCATATAAAAAGACTTATTTATAATGCCCCATTCTCATTTACTAAAATAGACGTGTCCACGGCGTTTACTCAGGTGCTGTATTCGTGAATTCGAAGCCCGGTCCGCTCCATATAAAAATGCAGCATTAACGGATGAACCCTAAAATTAAGTCAACACGTTCGTCGAAACAAGTTATCTCCCAAACTGCGGAAAATATTGTGATTTGGAGTCAGAATTTTATGGTAAGCTTCATTCTTTTTTTTTTTTTTAAAAATTCTTTGATTAGTTGTAAAGACTGATTCGCATTTTATGAAATCTGCTTATTTATTATTAGTACTAAAGTTCAATGAAGTGTTTTTAGCAGAAATTTAGTGCCCTATACAGCACAGTGATACTCGTATTGAATCGTGGGGAAAGATGAAACAGTATATACGAGTATGAGATGATACAATCCAAAATGCAGCAGGTGGTTAACTTTGTTTATCAATTAATTTATCGTCACAAAGTCTTGAAAGTCAATTAGTTTAAAATTAGTTAACCAATAAGTATTGAGGGTATTATTTATGAACATTTGTTCAATGAAATTAATAGTAACTCTAATAATGCAACATATTCAACAGATTTTAAGGCTCAGTAAGAGGCCTCCATTCCAAACTTATCAACATGTTATAGATGATTTATTCTTTATTGTGTACTAGCGGGCCGTCCCGACTTTGTCCGGGATGAACAAAATATTATACCAATAAATTTCCAGTTGATAGCCAATAAATTGTAAATCTTTTTTTTACCTTAATAATAACCTAAATAATATCTTAAATTAATTTTACGTTAGTTAATAATTAAAATAAATTTTTTAAAAGAAAAAGGCGTGCCGGATAACGGCTAGGTAGAATCGTTGAAGACTTCAGTACAAAAAGCGGTAGAGGACAGTAGCGGTAACAATGGAGATTGTTAGGATTAAGCCCCTAACTTTATTTCTACTGATGAGATATACGTAATATATAGCCTATGTCCATCTGGAATAATGTGCCTTTCAAACAGTGAAAGAACTTTTCAAATAGGTACAGTGGTTCTGAAGATTACCCTCCACGTACAAAATCGCTCTCTCTTTATATATAAGTATAGATTTTCTCTACTTGTGTTGAATAATGCCCTATTTCACTTGACCAATATCTTAATTTTCTCGTTTATTTAATTTTATTTTCAAATTTCTTTTTATTAGAAATTTTAGAGGAATGTGCAGGTGTACAATAACGTAAAATATATGTAAAATTTTAGAAGCAAAATTAAATATTAGTAGAATTTTTTTGTATTAATATGTCTATGTCGATAATCTTTACAACAACTGTATCATAACGTTGTATAAAATAATTCTTGAAAGATAATAATTATATTTTTGATGCATGTACCGTGAGAAATATTTATGAAATTATTAAATTGTAGCATTTAAAGTCAATTAAGTAGATAAATATCATTTACTTAATTTATTTCTTTAAATGCTTTATATTAATAATTCCTTAATTAATCTCCGACGTTTGAGTCTTCATGCATAAAGCTTAAAAGCATTTAATTTTTTTCCATATTTAGAATAAAAGAATGAAAAAAGTAGTATTAATTTTGATGCGATATAGTTTTAGCAACGATAATGTTCCAATTTTAATATATCACTGATCTGTTTACAATGAAACAAGGCTTTAAAGACCTTCAATTAACCCATTTTCATGTCAGTTTTATGAAATTATTCAATTGCGTTTTTAAAATTTTTTTTGATAGGATTAATAATTTATTATAAATCTTTTGCCTTAACTTCTTTTATATGTGGCTAATCTCTTATAATGTCACTAACTTATATGTTGCAATTTCACGCGCGGCTGCAGGTTTTTTCTTCATATTGGTACAATGGATTTTATGATTGTTTACAGGTTAGCCATAAATTAATTTTAAAAATTTCAAAATCGTAAATTGTGAAATAATAAAAAAAAGTGTGGAAATCAATTCTGTGCGTCAGAGGTACACCATCATAAGTGAATTTTCTTCATTCATTTTCGATATTTGTATAGTAAGTGACTCCTTTTGTATGGAGCTTCTTTGAGGAAAACTGTCCTATATGCAAAACAAGATGGTGGGTGGAATATAATAAAAACTGTCGCATATGTAAGTCCTGATGAGAGGTAAACCATCACAAAGCTCTCCTGGAAAATGAAAAAATTGCACATATGATGGTTTATCTCTGACGTACAGAATTCTTTGAAGCCCTGTATAAATGGCTTAAGTCAAAAACAGGGATTTTTAGATATTTGTTAGTATTGATAACAAAAAATCTTTTGACTGGTATAAAAGACTAAGTCTATCAATTTTGTATGCAAACTTACATTTCTTTGTACAAAAGACTCAAGTCGAAATTATAGTTCTGCGATTGGTATAAAAGCCAATAACTTAGTATTTTTAAATCACTGTTTTGGACTTAAGCCATTTATACCGGTATTCAATGAATTATTCTCTGATTTTTATCTTCTGTTATCACGTTAACATTATTAGAACTTCCCTGGTGTGTGTGCGAAAGGAAGTTTCCAGTCTGCAGAGTTTAAACTATTTTCTTATCTCATTTTCGCATCTGTTATAAGTTTTATGAATTTTCTTGGGGTCTGTTTTCTAGGGATTAGAATGATCTTCTAGGGATTAGATTTATTATGAAATTACTAGCTGAAAACCCGTACTTCGCTACGCAGGACATTCAAATTAAATACAACGGTCAATGTATGCAATTAATGCCAAAAATATGTATATATATATTTATAATAAATACAACGATCAATGTATGCAATTGATGTAAAAAACGAAAAAATATGTTTATAAAAAATCGTAACAGATATTTTTGTAGACAAAATGATGTAGAAGAAAATATTCAAATTAAATCTAATAGAACGTACTAAAAGAATATAGTACAGTAAATATAGTACAGTTTGAGGAACATTTCTGTTACTGTATGTTAATATTTTTTTGGATAATGTCCAATCGTCTGCCGCATTAGGAAGAAAAAAATATTTTTTTGTCTATTTCGTTGTTATGCACATGACGCAAAATTAAAAGAAAATAAACCACGTGATCAGCATTTAATAAATTAAATTCTAAAAATTAATCTTTAAAAATTCCCCCAAAATCAGAAAACGGAGGTAAAGATTCGAAAGAGATTTCATTTTAAAGGAATTTTTATGATCTTTCTCGTGATATAAATTTTATAATCCTCGGATTATTATTTTAAATTCAAACTTTAATAAATGTTACAAAAACAGATTAAAAATTTAATTTAAAATAATCTAAGAAGAATTTTTCAAAAATCTCTCTTAGTGCACCCCTACACTATAAGAAGAATCGCCATGCAAAATTTCAGCCCTTTAGGTCCAGCGATTTGGTCTTCTGAACGAAGAGGTCTTCTGAACTGTTTTAACAGATTTGTATTCCGCTAACCACAACACACATTGAGCTTTCTCCTAAATGGTCGCCATTGCACTGACGGAAAGCCGAACGAAGATCTCTTCCACCTCGCATCACATCTGCGCAACGTTCAATGTCACGGTTGCGTACCAATTACATTTAGAAATCTTGGCCACTTGTCAAGTTGTTTGAAAAGAATATTATTGCGTTTGCTCAATTTATTTTATAATTATGAGCTTTCGAAATGCGTCCAACCTTTTTCGATGACCCTGTATAACAGTCACCAGAATTTCGTTGTTTCTTGCATATATTGTCCATCCAATTTTCTATAAGTTTCTGCCTTTTACTTGATGTGTTTTCACTTTCCATTTTAAATAACCGCACATGCAGTCACTATTGTAATGTATCGTAATTAGGAAGAAGTAAGTTATGCAATATGAGGAAGAGAACGAACTAACCACTTTAAAATAGCGAATCAAACTGAGTATGCAAAGAATAAAATTCATAGACATGACGTCATAACATGTTACGTAAATATGACTAAACACGGTGGAGAAAGGGCAATCCTTAGTTAAAGATCATGCTGGCGTACGGCGTAGTGCAGTAAATCAAACAAAAGAAATGTATATTAGGCCCTTGTTCATCCAACAGTACAGCACTACGAGTAGGCTTTCGGCTATTATCATGCATCCCGTACATTATATGTTATTTATAAGATACTGAGGGCGATTGTAGACGTAAAAGTGGTCATAGGGTGTTCTTAAAATTATCCATAAATAGATTCCATTTTGAATAAATTAAAGAAAATATTTTTTTTAAATCGCCATTTCCCCTCCAAGTTCCCGAATTAGAAATCAACCGCTAATCAGTTGACGAAGGGGATATTTATGTTTTAAGGTTTTAACCTTTAGCTTAAGGGGCCCATTTATCCGAATTCCCCTTTAGAACGGGAAATTTCGTACACCTTTGCAAGAACGGCCATTAAGAGGGTTATATATATATATATATATATATATATATATATATATATATATATATATATGTGTGTGTGTGTGTGTGTGTATACATGCATATATATATATTATTCATATATATATATATATTATATATATATATATATATATTCATTCTTTGGCCCGTTTTGTTGATATATGCTATCCCACCCCTTAAGGAAAAGGTTAAAACCTTCTTTTATCTTTTTATCCTACCTCCTATAAACTTTGTTTGATAATATCTTTTTGTCAGTTTCATATAATATACAAAGTTTCATAAATTATATAGTTAAAAAAATATGTAAATAAACTCTTCTCCGACCTTTGAGTCTTCAAGTAAAAGCCTTAAATTTGATATGGAAAAGACTAAAATATTTTTTTTCCATCACCAGTATGAAAGAAATCTACAAATGGACAAAAATTAGATTAAAGCTCTTACAAAATTATAAAGATAAGGATAATATTTGACGTGAAAATAATCGCTGAAGAGTTTACTGAAGGAAATTTGATGTCATCACATATTAAACTCTCTGTTGTCCCAGTGTCATATCGCCCGGCTTCGCTTATCACATCGCCTTTAGTGTATATCTCAGGAAATTGCTTTGTTTACGTTCTATTCCCCTTCCCGTTAATGTTATCAAAAACACGATTTAGGGTTTACATTTCATTTGGTTGTCGAGAGAGATATTTTCTCCTTATATATAAGGGAACAGAGACTTTATTTATAATTGTTTTTAACAATTATTGCTTTGTCAAGCATAAAGGTTATGTAATATTATTTATTATCACCAAGGTGCTGTTGTTATCCTTTCAGACAGATTTACGTTTTCTGTCTTTTTCAAATTCGCCAAAACTTCCACTAAAACAAGTAATAGCAATTCCTTGGCGAATATGAAGACAGGAAGAAAAAATAACTTAATCAATAACACCGTGTGGGTGTATTAAACTATCTCAAACCGTCATTTTTTAAAGATTTTTTTAAAAGGTTATTATTGAAGCCATTTAATTTTCTTTTTAGTAACTGCCATTTTAGGAAAACAACGCGTAAGCTATTGAATGGTGGCTTATGGCTTGTAAAGTGGCCAAATAAAGAAATACAAAGGAAAGCTTTTCAATTTTTGCCGCCCACAATGTGTAGTGGATAGCTTCCCCACAGTGGGCTTGGGTTCAAATCCCGAATAAGGCCTGTTC
>OU015498.1:83699141-83739141 GCA_907164885.2 Dolomedes plantarius
GCTCTAAAGGCGTATTTATATTTATATTTATAGCATATGAAAAGCCAAAACAAACTGCAATTAGCATCCACATTATTTAAACCTTAAATTTGTATGATACTTGTTTCAAAAGTAAATGTTGTAACACATGCAATTAGTTTCCCGACTTTTTTCGTTGAGCGTTTTTTTTCCAAGAAATTAAATTAAATTGAGCTTTTTATAAGCAAACACTCGTCATTTATTAAATATGATAATGAGGGAATAATACTGCCTTTTTAATTGAGATATTTTTGTAGCAACAGCTTTTATAATAAATTAAGACTTTAATTATAAATCAATAATTTATTATAAATAGGGCAAAAGATACGGTTTCAGCACTTGCTATTTGTCTCCACAAGAATCGGAGACGACTTCTGCCCTAGTGCCGTCCCGATTTAGACAGAACACCCCCCAGGGGCGACATCTGGGGGGGGGGGGGTTGTCTCCTCCTTCCTCTGTCTACATGGATCACTACAATTCTATGTTTTTCCCAAGTGAGTCAACGTCTTCCTCAAAACAACTGAAAAAATGATATTATCATGTTTTGCTTGTTGTTTGTTATAATATTTTGAGCTGACACCTGTAAACAAACTTTTAAAAAATTGAAACAAAAATTCTTTAATTTAATTATTTTAGCCCGATAGAAAGTCGAGTAATTATATGCTGATTCTTCTGATAAGTGATCGCATTTAATTATATACATGCCATACCTAAAACAGTACAAAACATTCAGTCGTGCCATGAACACTTATTACTAGCGATGAAGAAATTCATTCATCACACGCTAGTAGAAGGGTCCATGAATGCGCACACGTATGCGTTCATTGCTATTTATAAGTGACATTAAATATTTTCCCCCACACATTTCATTAACTAAATATTTCATGTCATTTATGTGTTGTAAAGCAATCTCAAAGTACATTACACAGTATTCTGCGAAGTAATAAGGAAAGTACTTTACCTTTCAAAATAACGTATCATTCAGAGTGGAAAAGTAATCAAGAGTTTTTTTAGCAATAATATGTATATTCTTACATTTAAATTGTTCCTCATATATTCTGCACTGTTGCCATACTCATGAAATGTATGAACTGTAAAATGATTGCTCTCTGTTCTTCCATTAAAATATGTGTCTTCCATACGGGACGTTTTCATTTTTGAAATGAACTGTATGATATTGCGTTTGGTACAAAAAGCACAGACGTGATTTATGCTGTGAAACTCACCTGACTTACATTTGTTTGAAGGTGGTGGATTTTTAAAATGTCCCTTTATGTTGTATATAATGCAAATAAATTAAATCTCACTGTTACACAGAGTGGTTTCAAAAAGTATGTTAATGTATACGCAGATGTTGGTTTTAAACAATGTATTATTTATTAAAGATAATGTATTAAATATCTTGATTCCTCCTTCATTCACGTAAATTTCAGTGAAATGTTTACAAAATTAAATTTCTGAAACAAAATAAGCATTAAAAGCTTGAAAAATGACTAAATCTTTTCAAGTTATAATAAGGTATAACAAAAAGGCAATACAGTGAGTTATCAAAACATAACTATCAAATGATCATAGAGTTAAGACAATCATCATAGATAAGTTATTGACAACAGCATCTTTTCGAAACAATTTTTAAGCTGGAAATGAATATATATATATATACACATACATACACAGGGCTAATACATAGGTAAACTTCGCTAGCCGGCTGTCTAAACGGCCATATTTTGTTCAGAACCGATTAAAGACCCTATAGAGCCAACATTATCGGAGAAACCTCTTTTTGACAGCCACCCCTTAAACCAGACACTTTTTTCCCAACGATTACTGACCGTCATACAAAAGTTTCACTACATGTATATATATATATATATATATATATATATATATATATATATATATACACACAGAGAGAGGGAGAGAGAGAGAGATGGTTTTTAACTTTTATTATTAATTTCATTTTTAATTTTTGATACCTCACCTGGGCGTTCCTCTAAAATTTTGAATAAGAACAAGTAACTCCCTTCTCCCTCTATTATGAAGGAACCTGTTCGATAACAAACATGCTCCTCCATTAAAACTGGGTTTTAACATTCCCTAATTTATTTTTCGCTTTCATTTGAAGCTGCGTTCTTAAATAATTGTTTCTCGGAAAGTATGAGTACTCCAAGATAATTTTATTTTTCATGTTCAAATTAAAAATTAATCTCTTCCTAACGAGGTGCGTAGTACATAATTTTTCTTAGGATTCTTTATCTATTTTTTGTACACTATGTAGAATGTAGAGAATAGGCACGTTGAATTTTTGATTCAAGATTTTAAGATTTTTTATCAGAATATTTGAATTTTTGGGATGTATACATATATGCATGTTGGTTTACTCATAGATAGTCTTATTTTGTGTATGATTTTCCCATTACGGCTTTCTTTCTTAATACCATATAAATGCGATTTTGTCAGTTCCATATGAACATTACGAACCTCTAAAATTATAACTTATATGCATAAATGCAATACGTGAATACAACTTTTTTATGTAGGAATATATATATATATATATATATATATATATATATATATATATATATATATATATATATATATATATATATATATATATATACATATATATATATATAAATAAATATATATATATATATATATATATATATATATATATATATATATATAAATAAATAAATAAATAAATAAATATATATATATATATATATATATATATATATATATATATATATATATATATATATATATATATATATATATATATATATATATATATATATATATATATATATATATATATATATATATACAGTGGACGCTCGTTAATTCGAAATCAAAGGTTCACAGAAAAAAGTTCGAATTATCCGAAGTTCGAATTATTCGATGTTAAGAGAAAATATATAACTTTAAATGTGTATCACTGAAGAAGAAACTCTCCTAGTATGTATAACCCCAGAAAATATATTATACTATGTTATCTAAAGTTAAACATATTAAAATGCAATACAGACTTACCTTAATCATAAAATGAAGCAGAAGATATGCAGTAGAAAGTAAACTTTTATTAAAAATATGAATTACACTTTGGGGAAAAACTGTAAAATGGATGTTTGGTTCTGTTTATGAACATTGTTCAGCCAGCTTCTCGATTTGAAGTAAACATTTCAATTCATTTTCAGAGGAATGTTCCATCTGAATAAATGCTTTCAGAGTTTTAAGTCCACCATGGCTTTGTCCATTATGGCCGCATTAAAAATATCCTTCGGCAGGTAAGTAGAAAAAAGCCCTGGCAGTTTCCTACCGAAATTAGTGCATACGTCTTCGTTTACATCAGAGCTTTGGCCACACACAGTTTGATAAGAAATATTTTGCCTTGACTTAAATCGAGAAAGTCATCCATCACTGCATTCAAAATCTTCAATACCCATTCGACTTGCCAATTCATCAGCCTTCGTCAGCACTAGGGGTCGATTTATCGGAAAATTTCGAGATCTAACATCCTGGAACCATAGCAGTAGAGCTCTTTCTAGAACTTCTTGGGACGCATTTCCCGTGCGTTTCCTTCCTCTAGCAAATTTTGATTTTTCCCATTAATCTAAAATTGACTCCTTGTTTTTCAAATTAGTTTACAAGGCATTTTTTTAATTCCATAGTTAGCTGCTAACTTTGTTTTACATTCGCCATTCTCTACTTTCTTTAACATTTCTACCTATGTCTCCAAAGTTAGGGTTTTGTACTTTCCACGTGTAGACATCCTGAATTTTTACACGTTCACACCACACAATGAAGAAGAAAAACTAGACCACATTAACTTGTCTGCACTGCAGTTATAACTGACGCAGCTCCCTAGAATCTGTAGTAAAGACTAGTTTTTCTGAAATTCTAAGAAAATCGATCCAAAGAAAGGAAAATTGCTTTTTCCGTTTAGCACTAATAAGAAGGACAATAGCTACTAACGTTTAGCGGATATGCAATAGTCTAGGAATGCAGGCATGTGCCTCTTTACACAGAAAAGAAATTTTGACACATAAAATAATAAATACAGTGTGTATTTTCTCCATTAAACGAGGAAAAATAATTTTTTTTTTGTCAAATTTTTAGTTCGAATTAACCGAAGTGATAAAAATTTAGTTCGAATTAATGAGATATTTTTAACATTAACTCCAATACAAGTTTTTGGGGGCCTTTGGATTAGTTCGAATTAACCGAAAGTTCGATTTAACAGAGTTCGAATTAACGAGCGTCCACTGTATATATATACATACATACATACATACGTACATATATATATATATATATATATATATATATATATATATATAGTTATAGTGAAACTTCTGTATGACGGCCAGTAATGGTTCTGAAAAAAAGTGGCTGTTTTAAGGGGTGGCTGTTAAAAAGAGGTTTCTCCGATAACATTAGCTCTATAAGGTCTTTAATCGATTCTGAACAAATTATGGCCATTTAGACTGCCGGCTAGCGAATTTTCCCTGTATATACAGGTGGTTATCAAAATAATGGAAACACTAAGAAACATCATGAAAACCTTTATTTTTGCGGGGCAGGTTCACCTTTGTCATGTAATATCACCTGATTCACCTTGGAATTTGATTATACAAGTCATAAATAGTGGTTAAGAATATATTATACCATTCTTCGTGGAAAAATCGTGAAAGTTCCTGTAGAGATGCTGTGGTGGATATTGATACCTATATCTATCCGCTTATCACAGTGGTTGGATGATTTATAGTCGGAGGGATTGTACAGGGCAAGATAAGATATTTGACTTAATTTTCATGCTCTTGAAACCAATACTTGATAGATTTAGCTGTATGTATAGGGGGATTATCATACCGGAGAACGCCATCTCCTGCAAGATACAATGTTTGCACCATAGAATGGACTAGTGAGCTAAAATTTCGACATAGTCCTTCTCATTCAATCTCCCTTTTTAGGGTTACAATCGAGCCTGAAGAAAACCATGAGATGTCATCCCACACCCTGATGGATATGCCTCTATGATTGACAGTTGAGATGAGGCAGCCAAAATCTTACGCTTGTGTAGGTGTTATCCAGACATACTCACGTCCCGTTGCGAGGAACAATGCGTGAACAATGATTCGTCGGACAAAATGCCGTTTTTCGATATATTACTCGACCATTGTGGACGATATTTTGTATTGGCATCTATTACAAGTGGCTTGGGAATGACTACTCTTCAGTAAATGCTTTGTTTGTGAAGTTCCCTTCTACCTCTAATGGTTGATACCAGAACATGCAGAGGTCAATTGAGCTTTTCGGTCATTTTGGTTGCAGTTGTTTTCTTTCTTCGTATCACAATCCGCTTCAATACATCGTCCGTCTCTTTCACTCAGCTCTCCCTTTCGTCCACTATTCTGTGTGCAAAAGATGTTTTTCCGTGCACTCTGTATGCTGTCATTACTTTCGATACCATAGCTCGAAAAACACCCATTAGCCTGGGGGTTGCAGTAACAGATATTCCAATTTAAACGCGCTCCAACAATTTGCCCTCTTTACAAGGTCTGCAAGGTTTGACATCTTACACCGTTCCCCCCAAAAGCATTATGCACTTAGCTTCATTACTGTTACCTGACAGTAGAGTAATACATACACTATATTATATAAAAAAATACCGATGTCCAGACTTTTTCTTTAAGGAATACGAAGCACATTCATAAACACCACTAATATTGATAGGTGTGTCCATTATTTTGAAAACCATCTGTATATTATGTATATATATATTCGTTTCCGACTCAAAAATTGTTTCGAAAAGATGCTGTTGTCAATAACTTATTCTAGACATTTTTTGATGGATTAAATTCTTTATACTCGGTAATATTTCCCTAATTATCCGACTCATAAGTCAGATGCATACAAAAGGAGGCTGATGTCAAAAGTTTAATCTAAAGTTCAATTCTTAGATTAAGTTTTTAATCCGTGGCTCAGAAGATCTTGTCCTAATTTTAAAGGCAGGGTGAGATTATAAGATCGAATCCGAATCATGGCGGATTTATTTATATATATTTTTTTTTTATTTGCGACTGAAAAAAGTGAAATGTTCAACAGTTACTGTTTGTAAAATCGCGTGCTTTTATATTTCAATTAATACATTCTATACTAACACTTTACCTTTTACAATTCAATAATTACCCATTGTATGAATGCCTTGCATTTTAAGTTCTATAATATAACTTATATTTTGCTTGCATATATCTAACTTAATATTTAATAATAACATTTTACTCTTTTTATATAAACAGCTCATTAAGCATACAATATACCCCCTTTACTTTCTTTGTTTCATTAATTAATTATAAATGATCATTTTACTTTCAGCATTTAATAGATACTCATTATATAATCAGCCTACATTTTCAGTTTTACATTCAAACTGATGGTTTACTTCTTTACATTTTCTACACATTATACTTATTAATTCTTTAAAAATAAGCTTCATATTTACACTATTTACATTCTACACATTATACTCATTACGTTATTACACATTACATTATCACTTACTATCTAATAGTATACCTGTATTTACATATATATATATATATATATATTTATGGTTTGCTTTTTTTTTAAGACACAATTTGTTCTTTTACTTTGTTTACAGCTATACCTGTAAGTAATTTACTTCAATACTTCTCTATTTATCTTGATGTTTCAGATATCTTACTTCAATTACTTGTTTATCAATTTACTTCCCTGTCATTACTTGTTTGTAATTCTTTTGATGTTACCTTTACCAAGATTCACTACATTGAACTAACTCCTTTTTTTTTAATCAACTTGAGAGAAAGGGATGGTCAAAACCATTAGTATGCTAACCATTCTTCTTACGTACTTCCTCCCATAACAATCATTATAAATCTTTCTTTCATCCCAAGTTTGAAAATCTCTTGGACATTTGGCTCTCAGTTCACTGAATTATTGACAGACATAGAGGCAATGTATCACTGTTTGAATTCCTCCACATTGACATGTATGTATGTATGTTATCATCATCCTTTTGGTGGAACCTAAGCAGGTATTCACCAAATATCCCATGTCCTGTAATGCTCTGATTTTAAAATCTCCACTTATTCATTCTATATTAACGTTAGGGTATATACCGTAAACCTTTCTTCCCTTCTCACTACTTACCCAATCTGCCTGCCATTCTCTCAATCCAATTTTTTCCAACTTCTTCTTTATTTCATGCTTTGATCTTTTATAAATTGAACCAACTTTCTGCATTTCTGATGTCTCCTTTGCCGCTCTATCGGCTTCTTCATTTCCAATTATTACTATATGTGCCTTAATCCAATGCAAGTATATCATAATTTTTACTTCTTTTACTTATTTCTTAATATTATCTATTATTTCCCCTCTGAAACTGATCGCTCCTAGCGCCTCTAAAGGGCTTCATGAATCTGTATACAAATCAAATGCTTTTATTCTTTCCTCTTTCATTTTTAATATAGCTATTTCAATAGCTCTCTGTTCTGCTTAGAAAAGACTATAAATGTTGTAAGATAGATGGTTACGTTAAGTTCAAGTTATTTTATGGCCCACAATAAAACTTTCAAATAATTGTCAAAGTGGTATCTCAAACGAAAATTATGGTTTGGAGGCATTTGGTATAATACTGTGAACATGAGCAGTGAAAGAATGGACCAATTGGGGCAGGAACTGTTAAAATAAGGGCAACCCACTGTTCAATGAGAGAGAAAGGGGCGGACCAAAATGGCCCCGGGAAACATACACCACCCCCCTCTCCCCCCCCCCCCCCACCTCAAAAAAAAGTCGACAAATTTCACTTGCTGATCCCCGAGCACTGACCTTAGAAAGCCGATTGCACTGTCGAGGAGGCTTGCGGAGGTTCCGAGAGTCTGACATAATGATGCTGAGTCTGACCTGATGTGGGTACCTGTCAACGGAAGCTTTCATAGCTGTATTCTTCAACAATCGTAAGTCCTCCCGAATGAACTTAGAAATATTTGCTTTGACTGAATATTTTGCCTCTGCTTCTGGATTCCTCGTGTATTAGTTGTTAATATAAATGTGAACCTTATTTTATTATTAATTTTACTTTAAAAGAATTTTTAGTATTGTCGAATAAAAGAATGATAACAGCCAATTATCTATGTTTCCTTGCTTGTCCCACACATGCAAGCATCAATTTATTGAGGTTCTATTCTAACTTATACAAAACAAACTATATTCAAATTTATTTTTTCTGCTTTTTTTTTAAGTTCGGTTATTTTTAAATTTTTTATGTTTTTCAAATGAATCTCAAATTTCAAATAAATAAATTTTAATTAATAAATATTTTCCCCCAAATGATCGTTATTCTAAAAGTAGACTATTTCTAATAGTGATACGTTCATTACTTAGAGTCTCTCCAAAAATCTTAAAAGGCGCCGTTTTTGGAGCGTACCTCAGGCATCACAATGGATATACTCGGCCCTGAATGGGGACACCGTATAGGTTATGGCTATAGCATTCCGTCCTTACGGAAAGTTTGTTGGAATATTGTCTTTTATATCTATATATATAAAACAGTTCCGTAACTGACTCATTCATTCACTGACTGACTGACTGACTGACATACAACGCACAGACCAAACCGCTGGACCTAAAGGGCTGAAATTTTGCATGGCGATTCTTCTTATTGTGTAGAGGTGCACTAAGAAAGATTTTTCAAAAATTCTTCTTAGATTTTTTTAAATTAAATTTTTAAACTGATTTTGTAACTTTTTTTAAGTTTGCATTTAAAATAATAATTTGAGGGCTATAAAATTTATATCACGAGAAAGATCATAAAAATTCCTTTAAAATGAAATTTTTTTCGAATCTTTACCTCGATTTTATGATTTTTGGTGAATTTTTAAAGATTAATTTTCGGAATTTAATTTATTAAATGCTGATCACGAGATTTCTTTTTCTCGCACTTTAGATAAATTTATCGTCACGTGCGTAACAACTAAATAGACAAAAAAAATTGTTTCTTTCTAATGCAGCAGACGATTGGATATTATCAAAAAAAATATCCCTTACGATTTATATATATATATATATATATGTTGCATCAATTGTATAAACTGATCGTCGCATTTATTATAAATATATATATTATTTTTTGTTTGGTATTAATTGCATACATTGACCGTTGTATTTAATTCGAATGTACTCCGTAGCGAAGCGCGGGTTTTCAGCTAGTATATATATATTTTTTTAATGGACCGATTTTCCTTATAGTCAGATATATATACACGCACACAGAGAGAGTGAGTGTGAAAGTAAATTTAATTTCCTATGTATTAAATTTTATATTGACTATTATGCTTGGGGCCGCCAGAAATCTAAATGAAAAGCCCGTAAAAACATGGGAACTACAATGGCTGTGCACAATACTGATAAATCCATAAGCAAACTTATTCCGTATTTAAACACATAGGAAATATTACGTACCTTTACATGCACAAACATCTACGAGGAAGCGTTAATTCGCCAGATGTTCTCTTCCAAGAAGTTGAAAAAAGGAACTATGATAAAAAATAAACAAAAAGCTAAGCTTGACTTTCTAAGAATTTAGAGATAACCACATTAAAGTATTAACTATTGAATTCCAAATACAGTTGTACGTGGTGATCATTCTATTCCCTGCAATTTGTTTTATTCTGTTGAATCTTTCAATATTTCACCCTAAACGTGTAATACAGTTTAAAACAGGGGTCGGCAACCTTTTTGACAACGAGGGCATATTTCAGAGATGCGGGAGTTCGGCAGGCACCACTGGGAAAAGAGGAGGAAGGGGGGGGGGGTTAATATTTAAACATGAAAATATTAATGCGACATAAATTTTTAATACATTAAGGGGACAAGGGATATCCAATCTCGTTTTTTAAATTTTCAATATTTTACTCTATACATAAAATGAGAATAATTAATATTCTTTCCTAGCACATTGAGGGCACTAAGCTTTCACAAATAAGTATTTTGCAAGAATAAGACATGTTTTTCCAAAAGTTCTTCAAAAATTTTTCAAAATGCTCCACTCGCATTTATTTTGTCCTGATTTCTTTCAAATTTCTCAAGATTGTTTATTGAAGTATTTGCCACAAAATGGTCCATAATTCTTTGAAACCACAAATATTTTTCAAATTTAAAGACCATGAAATAAAACAATAACATAAAAAAATAACAGCCAGATAAAAAAAAAAATTCCCATGGCTTTAGATTCATTCAAAATAAAAATCAATGCACATTTATGTTTATATATACACGGTTAAACTTATATTAAAAAAAATTAAGGTTTTTTAAGGATTTTGAATTCACATGGAACATTTTGAAAAATGCTAGAATTTTTGAAAAAAATTTGAAAAACAGGCATTATTCTCCCAAAAATATGTTATTTTGAATTCCAAGGGTCTTCAATTGTACTAAAAATGAACTCAAATTATTCTCATTTTGTGAATATTGATAAAAATTGAAAATTAAAAAATTCGTGGTTTAGGGTCCCTTATCCCCTTAATTCCAATTTTAATTTAAACAAAATAATTTTAAAAATTGATAATGCAGCATTTGAAATTGCAAATCTGCGGCCAACTCGTTGTAATGTCGCCCATAAGTTGAATTCCCAGTTCTCAGGCATTGGTCCAAGTAAGTGTCAGTGGGGCTTGATCGGTACTTTGATTTTAAATATTTCATATTAGAAAACAAAGATTTACAAGCATAAATTCTTGGTATTAAATTCTTCCAATAAGGAATCAAAATATTTAACAAACTAATAGATGGTAGTTTTCCATCGCAATAATTTTCTAATTTTAAATTTGGGAAATGTGATAAATTATCTTTCTTAATATATGCGATTTCCAGAGCGACAATTTATCTTTTAGTTCATTTATCGTACTTATCATAGAAGCAAGTGGAGAACGACGCTGTCGAGAGATCAGGCTGCCCAGTTTTTAATTTTTACGGTTTTGTGATTTAAAAATTTTTTTTTACTAAAATTATTCATTACAAGTACGAGAGTTTGTTGTTCAAATATCTAAAAATTTTCGAAATTTGAACGGCGGGCACTTTAAAATTGTTTCGCGGGCACCGCGTTGCCGACCCCCGGTTTAAAGGCTACTTTATGACAGGAACTCTTTAAGTGTAGTGCTGCCATCTACAGAAAGTTTTTTGAAGTTATAAGTCTACGATCAATATTTTTACTATCGTCTGAAGTGGCAGAATTAGTCATATACTCCTAAGAGCAATTATAAACAAGTTTCATCTATAAAATTTTAAAATCTTATAGAATATATATTCAAGAAATAAAGCTAATAAAGAATTTTATTCACTGTTATTCCATAGTTCGTATTAGGAATCTTTTGCGTTGCCTAAGGCAGCGCTTCTTAAACTTTTTTCATTCATGACCCCTTTTTATCATCGAAGTTTTTCGCGATCCCAGGAAATAAGGAAATAAAGATAAATATTTTCTTATAAATAGTTTTTTTTCTTTGGGAAACAATATACATATGAAAAATAGTAGTTTTGATACATGTTTCAAGTATACAAAAATTAATGAAAGAAAATCGCTTTTAATGACACACATGTGGTTGTTTTTTGCTGCATAACAAATTAAACCTTGGTTCAATATTTGACATTATATCAGAATTAAATTTTTGTGCCCCCAAAATTTCGCTTTGCGACCCCATTTGGGGTCGCAACCCACAGTTTAAGAAATGCTGGTCTAAGGCCCTCTACACTAAGCATATAATTTGTAGTACTTAACTAGTGTAACTGTAAACATTGTGTTACAATATACACCCTGATTAAAATAAAAATAATTATAAGATGCATGATTATTTGTTAGTTTGCACTTTAAAGATTAAATTTGCCATTTACGTCAAGATAGACGAAATTTTATTTTTCCATGTCTGTTTTAAGAATCTAGGAAGCAGTTTTGTTAATTGACATCGAATGATATTAGATATATTATCTAGGTAAGTGAACATCTAAACTTGAAATTTTTTTAGCAATAAAGAGATAATAGGCATCATTTTACAGCTTGTTCTTTACCATCGATTACAAAACATACGAGAATTCAAAACTTCGGCCAGAAAAATGATTTTCCCGAAGCAAAAGGTTATTACAATTTTTACATTTAGCGTAGAAATTTTATATAACCCTATGCTTTTTTATATTACAGTACAGCGTTTAATTTTATAAATGAAACAAATATTTAAAATAAAAATTCAATTAAATTCTCGTAGATGACTGCTGCTGCCATCTATTAGCAATATATGTCTCATAAGATTGCTAAATTAATAATTATATTCATAAATAAAGATAAGCAACGATAATTTTTAAAACGCAAAAGAAAGGAAAATATCCCACCAGAGAATCAAATTCATATTTTAGTTAATTTTTTTATATCAAAATTTTAAATCCAAGAGAAAAAAAGTAATTAAAATAAAACAGACAGAAGTTTGAATTATTTTTATATTTCTTTATGATGAAGTAAATTACATAACTTTTTTCAAGTTTAAACTAGAAAGAAATCACCATCAAAATGAATTTCTACCAGAAAGGCTAATCTTCCTTATCTGTGTCATTTATCGCCCAGACGATCTGTTCCGAAAGCTATAAAATACTTTAATTAAGAACTGTATAGACTGAAGATTAAATGAGTCATTCACAATTTTAGTGTCAAAACACGTGATTGGCTCCTTACTTTTTATATTCTTTAATTTCCCTAACAATAAGGATTAATACCATTGAATGAAAAAATTTTGTTGGCTACCTAATAACAAATAATTTATTTCAAAAGCCAATCCAATTAAGTCCATGCTCTAATGTAAATCGTTGCAATAATGCAATTCAAACGCAGTAGCAAGTACTTGATGATGATGATAAATCGCTTAATGTTGTCTCATCCCCAAAAAAAGTAAAATAAATTAGTCATTTACAGTCTAACTGCCCCAGAAGTACGTACTAGAGGATGATTGAAAAATTATTTCAATTTTTTTTTTGTAATAAAAAAATAATTAAAAGACTGAGTTGAATGTTACTACTTTTTTTCATTTGCCAAATCGATTAACTCCCTTAGTCAGGCAAAAATTGTAATAATAATAGCGATTAGTCCAAGGACATTCTATCTTGTACATTTAATACGTCGTTGGATAAAAGTTACATCTGCAATAATACATTCTACAATGTGTATTTAAATTTATATTTGAGGAGGTGAAAGGCAAAGTGGTGTAAGTCAGTAAGTCAAGTGGTGTAAGTCAAACGAGTTTAACTGCAAAAACTACAAAAAAATCCACCATAAATTGAACAAATTATAATTCATAACAACTATTACAATATTGCAAATAATAACTATTTACAATTCCACTATAAATTGAACATGGAGATTACATATTTGCCCCCAAATGAAAAAAGTTGAAAATGTGACTTACACCACTTTGCCTTTCAACGCCTCATTTATAAGGAATTTAAAAAAAAAAACAATGTATATTATTTTATCACTTTTCTCCATGGAGTTAAGTTTGTTTCATAGAGTTAATCAGTTTGTCAAGTGAGCAGCCCAAATATCGTTTGACATTGTTTAAACCGAAACGTCTAAAATTGAGGCGATGAAAGGCAAAGTGGAGTAAGTCACATTTTCAACTTTTTGTATTTGAGGCCAAAAATATAATCTCCATGTTCAATTTATAATGGAATTGCAAATAATTATTATTTGAAATATTATAATAATTATTATGAATTATAATTTGTTCAATTTATTAAGGAACTTTTTGTAGTTTTTGCTGTAAAACGCTTTTGACTTACACCACTTTGCCTTTCAACGCCTCAATTGTAAAGATATATTCCTTAATTCAAATTGAACTATTTAGAAAACTTAAATTTGTAGACTCAGATGCGGGACAATGGGTGAAAGTCGGCTGTAAACGATAGTGAAAGCTCAAAAGATATGACGCGACATGCGGTTTAATGATTCAGACTGTGACAAAGATATTTTTGGTAAACGACTATACTCTTGATTGATTTAGTGCAAGATTGCAAGTTTGCTTGCAAGAACAGAGGAGACGCCGGGTCGGAGAGAATATTCTTACCCACTTCTATTAGTACATGCAATCCGAGGAAATCTTAACAACTCATCGACTCGTCCCGTGTATGTATGTATGTATGTATGTATGTATGTTTTTGAAGATATAAATTTGAAATCCCCTTTAGAAATATTCTTCATCATTTTTTAATTAGTCGGCCATTTTCCAAAAAAATCGTTTTCACCTTGTTGAAATCCTGTAAGAAAGTACCCTTAACTTATTTTTGAAAACGAAAATAGAGATTACAATTTTTAATCCTATACCACTCAATTCTCAGGTTTAAAAATTCGATTGAGTCATCTAGAAGTTCGATTGACTTTTCCACTCATTTTCTTTATGTGTCGGTAAATTTTACACATTTCTCCAACTTCAAAGTTTATCTTGCTCATTATTATTATTCTAACCAAGGTAAATACAGGTTTTTGATCCAAGTCACGTGACAGCAAAGGTTATCCTAACAAAAGAATAGTAACCATATGTATTAACCTTTTGTACCACAAACCAGTGATAAACCAACAAATTTGTGTAGGGGAGAAAGCACGTCCTTCATCAGGTACTGATTTTCCATTAGACCCGGTAGGCCCGGGCCTAGGGGCCCCCGAATGTTGGGGGCGGGGGGGCCCAAAAAAATTTTAATTTTAAAAGAAGAAAAAAAAAGAAAAAAATTCCCAATTCAAATTTTTTTATTTTACTTTTTTTAATGGCAATTTTTTTTATATATCCTTTCAAATTTGATTGATTGATTGGTTCATCATATTTATGTATAGTTATACGTATAGTTCATCATATGTATGTTATAGTGCAGAGGTGGGAAACGCGCGGCCTCCGTGATCTTCTCTTGCGGCCTTCATAAAAGCTAGCACTTGTATTAATTAATATTTAATTATATAGATTACAACAATTTCCAAATCAATAGAATTAAATAAAGAACGGCATGAATGTATGTACACTACAGTGTCGGCCAAAATAAAGTTGACATTTTGAAATTGTTGTCTAAAGTCGCTACAATTGTATATTTATCCAAATCAGCTTCGTTTACCTTGATTGTATGATACTTTAACTACACTTTATATGTAATTTAATGCTCAGAGTTTCTTAGCAATACTACCAGACATGTTATTTGATCTCTACACAAAAACTATTCTTACTATTATTGTTGTGACTGACTCCATGTACGTTAAAACGTATTGTTTTTTCTCCATAAAAAAATAATA
Source organism: Dolomedes plantarius (assembly GCA_907164885.2). Classification (NCBI taxonomy): domain Eukaryota; kingdom Metazoa; phylum Arthropoda; class Arachnida; order Araneae; family Dolomedidae; genus Dolomedes; species Dolomedes plantarius. The sequence continues at coordinate 83,714,512 of OU015498.1, forward strand.
ATTAAGGATTAATGTTATAACAAGTTTTTATCCTTTTGTGAATACAAAAATATTTACTATAATACTATAATAAACATTATAACTTTTTATGTCAAATAATAAATAAATAAGGACTTAATTTTTTTTAATTATGTTTCTATATAATGCACCAAATTGTTAAAACTATATCAAACTATAATAATTTCATAAAAGTCGCATTTATAGGTTCATCAACTTATGCGGCCTCCTTTATTACTACCTAATTTACATGTGGCCTCTAATGGTAAAAAGGTTCCCCACCTCTGTTATAGTGTATATAAGGGATTAATAAGATTTTCTGGTTGCATTGTATTGGTGTATTAATGATGAAGTTAATATGTTGTATTGCTGTTGGTTATATGATAATGTTCTAGGCTTCTACGCTTCAAATAGCCAATTCTTGGTAAAATGGTACTTTCACAATGATTCACGATTATTTTTTGTGTGTGTCAATTTTAGAAATTTTACACCCACATCACTGTTAGGGGGCCCCCAATCCCGAGTTATGCCTATAGTCAAGAATTTTCTAAATCGGTCCCTGCCTTACATAACATAGAAATATCTAAAATACAAATAACTGCGTGAAGTGTATTTAAGAAACAGCCTGGAGAAATTTTTCTCTATAATCTTTTAACTAGCACTCAAATCTCCTCCATCTTACGCTTAAAAACTAAGAGACTGAAATGATTTCTTTTCAGATGAATCAAGAGCATAGCTTTTTTTCCCCTGTAAATACACTAAAACTGCCGAAAGAAAAGAAGATAAAAAAGTTTAATCGTTCCAGTAAATAGCACCTATTCGTCAAATAGCTTTCTCTGCCGTACACTATAATGCCACGTCGGAAGACATTAATCCGTCGGGCGAAATGTACCAAAGAATAAAGGGGCAGATTTCCTCCGGATTTACGAAGTTATGAGGAACAACAGAAGTGATAAATTTTGTAAAGTGTTTTAAACCTAAGTTATTATTTCATGATCTTAAAAGATTAACAAATGAAATATGAATAGTTCAATCTGCTTTGCAGTGTGTAAATAATCCATTCAATTAAGAGCTAACCACTAGAAATTCTCCTGTGAAATTCAAACATGGTGACATAGTGTTCTGTAGCTCCGAGGTACAGATATATATATATATATATATATATATAGTAACCACCGCTTATAGTGATCAGTGGTTATAAGAATTAACCGTTTATAAGAATCAATACCGCAAAAACAAAAACAAATGTATAATTTCCATGTTAAAATTTTCGCTTTAAAGAATCAATCCACCAGTTTTAAGAATCAGCTTACACTCTTCGCTTTCCTTTCATTTTTCCAAAAAAGCCACTTAAACTATCAAAAGGCACGAAGTAATTTCTCTATTTTTTTAAAAAGAAAGACTGATAAGATGGGATGGAATACAGTCGTAAAATGCATCCCTTTCTTTGTTAGACATAATATAATAGTTTCCTCTTAAACGCTTTAGCTAAACACTGTCCAATTAGCTTGACCCAGGAGCATCTTTACCTCTCCGGGTCCAATTTCAATTTTCTCCACTGACAAACAAAGACAGGGACTCTTTATTTCCCACATCCTGGTTGCGGCTTCCTGGACCCTGAAACACATAAATTTTCGGCGAAGTGTCCACTATCACTTAGGCAAACGTGACATTAGTAGATTCAGCACGTTATCAAATCGTGAAACGTAAGGTAGAAGGTGAATCTTCGTCTCAGACGATTGATACTGAAAGAGGTATAAACAGCCTCCTGAAAACTTCCTTACATCAAACTACCATAGAAAACATTTTCTTGCACTCTTCCTGTAGTTGAAATGTTAAAACTGTTAGGCAGGTATGTTGTAACAAATATTGAATTTTTTTTTCTCCTCTTGCTATAATCATGTGTATCCACTTATAGGTATAGAAATTAAGTTGTATTTTTAAAATTATAAAAAATAATTTTAATGAAAGATAATTAACGTAAATTTAAGAGTATTTTATGTTAAATTATCTCATATAGGTATATATAGGTGCGTGTGTATGCCTGCCCAAAAACCCAAATTTCGGCTACAAGAACCAACCGCTTATAAGAATCAAAAATAGTAATAACAAACGTGATTCTTATAAGCGGAAATACATATATATAAGCGGGATATATATATATATATATATATATATATATATATATATATATATATATGTGACATTTCACCCCTGATTCCATAACACACACAATAAGCAAGACGAGGCAGAGTTCTATAAAATTGCAGTTCTTTATTTCACAGTAGTTGGGAACGGATATCAGAGCGCCCTTCTAGCATGACGCTGAACATACAAGTCTTTTCACATACACAGCCAACAACAGAATAATCCTGCTCTCTTAGTCAGGGGCTGTACCAAAGTCAGCGACTGTTTACATGAACACAGATGTTTTTCGTGGGTGGTATACTACTATAAGAGGCACATTGGGTGCACTTTATCTTTATGATATTGTTTGACACTTTTGATCCTTTATCTCTGGCACCTGCAGCCATTATCTCTGAGATATTGTGAACTGCGGATTTTAGATGACTAGAGACGGGGTTTGGGTTACTCCTTCTGGGCGGCATGGCTAATAATCCTATCAACTGAAAAGAATTTATTGTGTTATTTTCCCCACTGGAATTTGCAGATGTTCACTTGCTTTTGGGTGGGCTATTTCTTAGAGGAAGGGTCCTCTCTTAACAGATGTCGGACCCGAATTATAGAAATAGACGAGATTCAACTTATAATGTCAAGATTCAACTTATAATGTCACATCCCCCCTCCCAAGAGGCTATCATCCTATGCCTGCATAGGGTGAGAGACACCTGAGTGTGAGTATGTTGGGACCTCACCTAATTCACTCTGCAAGATCAACATTATAAGTTTTACTACTTCAATTTTTAAGTTAAGTCATAATCGATATAAAACTCTTGATCTGCAGTATCAAGCTCTTTATATCGACATACGTTAGCTGGAATTATAAATCTTTCCGTATCTCTGGAGAAGTTCTCCACCTATCTAAATTCCTCCATCTCCAGTCATCGTGTTCAATACCATAACAATACAATTACTTGTCCTCAAATTAATAGGTGCACAATTACAACAATAGTCTAATAGTAATTAAAAAGTACATAATTATAACAATATTAGTGGGAGAATAAAATAATAAGGTAATATACTAGTATAGCCATGAAAATAATAACATAGAAATGGCAAGTGATATGGCATAATTGAATCTCTCTGCAAATACATCAATAGTCTGGTAATAATTATGAATAAAATAAGGTATAAGGTAATATAATGGTATAGCCATGAAAATAATAACATAGAAATGGTAATGGATATGGCTTAATTGAATCTCCATGCAGATACATTATACCGAAAATCAGTTCTAATTCAATAGTAATCTACATGAAATCATACACAAAAACAATTCAATTCTGATACTTGTAAATCAATGCTAAATCAATACACAGAAACCATACATTAAATACTTCAATTCAGGTAAACGTAACTCAACATTAATTAAATAGGAAAACATATTGACAATCACGCACTAAATTAGTTCAATTCAGAAAAATATAACTCAATACTATTTACACTTCTAGAGCACTGGTTTACTCGGATAATAATTACTATTTATACAATCACAATAATGCCAGTATGATCATAAAATATATAATATGATAATAGTGCGTAATAATGAAAAAGAAATAACAGTGATATAATATAATAAAATCCTTACTAAGACACAAATATATCATATGAACACAATGCTTTTTACAATTATTAGATTATTCATCTCTTTCATTCCACTTAAATTCTCTCATGTTTTTTATTCACTATATTCTTTAATACAGGGGAATAACTTCTATTTTTCTTAATCTCAAGATCTCTTTCCTATACTCTTTTAGATCTCTACATTGAGCGAAGATTAATCCTTTTACTCTTCCAGTATTCATCTCTCTCAAGCTCAATTTTTGCATTACCTTATCCTTCTAACCTAACTGTAGTGTTCTGACTTATGATGACATCTGCTAATCAGAGTACTAATTTCTCATGATAGTTTGTCTTTGAATAAGCCTGTCCTATTTAAATGAATTTAAGATTCTACTGAAAGGTACAAATTTCCTCCTTCCATTTTTTCCTTAAATCCATAATTTAAAAATAATAAAATAATTCTGACAACTTCAGCTAGTTTGGTTAAGGTATAATTATTATTCGTCTCTTTTTACACACTCAAAGGAATCGGGGACTCGCTCTTTCACCTCCCCCTCTAAAACACTACTCGTCGTTTGACCTACTTCTGTTGGGTGGGGTCAGGGTTCACACTGTTACTCCTAGCACGCTCGGGTTGTTTATCCGCTATCAGCTGTTTGGCGACTGGGGTTTCTTTTCGCCTCTCTAGGTTGTTTATCTGCTATCAGCTGTTGGGCGACTGGGGTTTCGTTCCTTCACACAATTCAAAATTCGGTGCTGAATTAAAATATCGTAGCCTAGATGCATGAATTACGTCGACGTCTGTTTTCGTCAGTGGGTTTCGCTTATTAATTTCATATGTCACATCGGATAATTGTTTTGTGATTGTAAAAGGCCCCTCGTACGCTTGGGTTAGTTTGCGAGTGTTGGGGTAATGAAATGTCTCTATCATGACGGTATCACCTACTTTAAACGGGGAGTTTTTGAATTTTTTATCATACTGTACCTTGTTTTTCTGATGGTCAATGATAGTTTTTTCGTATGCAATCTCTCTCGCCCTATCTAAATCTGGGTAAATCTTAGTTTCAGTTAATGGAGAAATGTATGGGGAACATCCATATAATAGATATATTGGCGGGAATGAGGTAACTTGATGAGGGGTATTATTGTAATCTACGGTAACCTGTTCTAGAACTTTCGGCCAGGGTGTTTTCTGTGTATCCTCATTAATTTTACAGCGCATTCTTTGCATAATGGTGGCTCCTACTCTCTCCTGTTTCCCATTGCTTTCAGGCCTATGAGAAGCGGTCAAAATTTGTGATATATTGTGGTTTTTTAAGAAGTGTTTAAACTTGGTTGATGTGAATGCGGCGTTTCTGTCACTTAATAATTTCTTTGGTTTGTTAATCTGAAAAAATTGTTTTAAGCAATTAATGTATGTGTCTGTAGTTGAGGTGGTACTTGCGAATGTCCAGATGTATCTTGTGCTATGATCCATTACACAATGTAGATATTTTTTCCTTGAATTATAATATCCTAGACCTCCGATAGTGTCAATAGACATTAATTCGAACGGTAGCTTTGCGGGAGGTAAAGCCTGTAATAATCCAAATCTCTTTTGATGTGATTTTTTGTTTAGCTGACATATTTCACAATATTTTACATAATTCGCTATGTCAATAATAATAGTATCCCAATAATAAATAGGTGACAATATTTGTATCATTTTTTGGATCCCAGGATGGCCAAATTGAAGATGTGCTGCTGTCAATAATTTCAACCGTAATGAAGTAGGAATAAATATTTTTGTCAAACCCTTTTTCTGGATAGTCACTACATTATCTCTTTTCTGAAATCTCGGATTATGGGTATTGTCTGCCTGTTGGTGTTCTTCTATTTCGTCTAATGTTATCAAATTGATTTGTTGTTGGACAAAGTGGGAAATCGGCTGTCTACTCAAAAAATCTGCTTCGTGATTGGTCGAACCCTTCTTATATTTTATGTCGTAGTCGTACATTGATAACTTTAGGGACCAGCGGAATAATCTTCCTGTTAAGTGTTTAATGGATTTCAGCCATACTAAGGCGGCATGGTCCGTGAAAATGGTGAATCTAGTTCCGTGCAGATAGCAGTGAAATTTCTCAACAGAGTCAACAATCGCGAGACATTCAAGTTCCGAAGCACTGTAGTTCTTTTCGTATGGTCTTAAACCTCGTGAATGATATGCTACAGGGTGTAGTGTTCCATCAGGGTACTCCTGTTTTAGGACACATCCTATCCCCTCTCCTGAAGCATCCACAAATAACTTACAAGGGTAATTTGGATTATGTATGGTTAGAATCGGTTTGGAAATTAGTGACATTTTAAGTGTTTCGTACGCTTGTTGACGTTCGTCGTTCCAGTCCCATTTAACGTTCTTTTTTAATAACTCATTTAGGGGTTTTCTCAATTTAGCGTAATTTTGATAAATTTGTTGTATACATTGACACTCCCTAAAAATCCTTGGAGTTGTTTTACGTTTTTTGGTGGAATTAATTTCTTGATAGTTTCTATGTTTGAATTATTTGGCGACATCGTACCCTCTCCAATCTCATATCCTAAAAAGGATATTTTCTTTTGCGCTAATTGGCACTTTGATAACTTTAATTTAAGATTTTCTTGGACACAGATCTGGAATATTGCTCGGAGATGCTCTACATGTTCTTCCATAGTATTTGAGAAAATGATTAAATCATCAAAGTAGTTCAGTGCGAAGTTAACTCTATGTTTGTTTAATATATGTCGCATGGTTCTTTGAAAAATCGCGGGAGAATTTTTAAACCCATAAGGCAATACCTGAAATTGATATAACCCATAGTTGCAGGTGAAGGCTAATTTTTCTTGACTCCCCTCCTCTAAAGGAATGTGCCAGTAGGCTGAAGCAATATCTAGTGAGGAAAATATCCTAGCTGTACTCAATTGGTCCAAAAGGTGATCAATTCGGGGTATTGGCTCTCTGTCCGTTTTACATATCTCATTTAGTTTTCGGAAATCTATACATAGTCGGGTTTTTCCTTCTCCTCTCTTGTGGGCCAGGGTGACGGGGCTACTGTAAGGTCCATGTGAGGGTTTGATTATTTTATGTTTTAACAATTCGTCGATTTGGGTCTTAATCTCTAAATTGTCTTTTTGCGACGCTCTATAGGGCCTCAAAGCTATAGGTAATTCTGATGTGGTAATAATTCTAGCAGGCTCCATATTTACTCTCCCAATATCATATTTACTTTTAGCAAAAATACCAATAAACGATGACAATAGAGGAATGAGCTCCGACGGTAGACTCATGTTCGCAAATTCAGGTAATTTATCCTGAATGGCATTCTGAGTCTTATAGTCTTCAGTCAAATCAAGTGTATTCCTGATTTGCATAGACGTTTTTGGATGCTCGTGTTCTCCATTGCCATTCGTTAGCATTATATCATCACAGTTATTTTGAATACGACCATAATATAATTTAGCACAGTTATTATCATCAGAATATTCATTTATCATTTTACTCGACCTACATATTAATACACGTTACTCCTAATTCAAATTAATAAAATACCAATTAAACAATTATATACCAATACACTACGCAATTACTAATTACACATATGAAAATTTATTGAATTAACCTCTACTCACAATTTGAAATTAATACAATGTCACTTAAACAATTATATATAAACACACTAAACATATACTACCCATAAGCATGAAAAATAGTAAATCAACACTTACTCACAAATTTAAGTTAATAATAATAATAAAACATACTGCTAACGGAATCCAATAGACGTAAAGATGATACTACAATCACTTAATTTAATGTTCAGGTTAAATAGCTTCATATGTAGTAAAGATAATAATATATTCTTCAACTGGGTATCTCCTGTATAACATACACCTTAATAGTTCTAGTTAGAAAACCTATAGTATCTTATACACTGATAATTTTATCCATAACAATCTTACCTTGCGTTTGTTGCACTGTTAGCGGTAACACTGTTTTTATGAATTGTCCGTTATAATCACTGTGTTCCGGATCCTCTAAACACCATAGTGGGTTACTATGCACTTCACTAAAGTTTTGCAGTAAGAATCTATGAGATGAGCCCATCACTCAACGTGATCACAAATACACACACACACACACAAAACGCTAAAAATAACACTTCGTCGCTCGATGACACTTAGGGCCACATCAAAAGGCTAATCAGAACCTTTGACAATTGCACTGCCCGTCATAAATAATATTTGACGTGCACACATAATCACACTGATCTATATTTCATTTTAACACATCCTAATTGGATCTGTGAAGTCGGCAGGGTCTCTCTAATCAGTAATAAATTTCTGTGCTCATTCATTACTCTCTTGTTCTGCCACATTCTGTCCAGGTAAACTGCATCTCGGGGACTCACCACATAACACTGTACAGTTTTCTGACACGAATACTTTTCTTCTGAATATCGGAGAAACATTGCCACTCTCAAATGGGTTTAGTCCCGATCTCTTGTCAGCCCCTCTAGTCTTAGGCTGCAGAGAAAGTTCACTTTCTCCCCTTACTTAGTTTGTCCGAAGCTAGTGTCAATGACCTCTGATTATCACCGAACTCCTTCCATCTTGTATACGAATGATGCTTTCCACTGCAACACCAGTGAGCTATTACAGCACTGTCTTCCTTCGTAACGGGGGTGCAATATGACACCCTCCTCGGTTCGGTGTGGGGAATTGGGAAGCAAGGCTCGTCCGCCATGTTTGTCCTTCTTGTCTTCTATTGCCTTAAAATGCATATAAGTTCATTTAATCAATTTGATTTCTTCTTATTAAAATCCATTAGGTTTCCTTCGCAAAGTAACTATCCTACCGGCTTGTGACATTTCACCCCTGATTCCATAACACACACAATAAGCAAGACGAGGCAGAGTTCTATAAAATTGCAGTTCTTTATTTCACAGTAGTTGGGAACGGATATCAGAGCGCCCTTCTAGCATGACGCTGAACATACAAGTCTTTTCACATACACAGCCAACAACAGAATAATCCTGCTCTCTTAGTCAGGGGCTGTACCAAAGTCAGCGACTGTTTACATGAACACAGATGTTTTTCGTGGGTGGTATACTACTATAAGAGGCACATTGGGTGCGCTTTATCTTTATGATATTGTTTGACACTTTTGATCCTTTATCTCTGGCACCTGCAGCCATTATCTCTGAGATATTGTGAACTGCGGATTTTAGATGACTAGAGACGGGGTTTGGGTTACTCCTTCTGGGCGGCATGGCTAATAATCCTATCAACTGAAAAGAATTTATTGTGTTATTTTCCCCACTGGAATTTGCAGATGTTCACTTGCTTTTGGGTGGGCTATTTCTTAGAGGAAGGGTCCTCTCTTAACAGATGTCGGACCCGAATTATAGAAATAGACGAGATTCAACTTATAATGTCAAGATTCAACTTATAATGTCACATATATATATATATATATATATATATATATATGTGTGTGTGTGTATCTTTATAGAATTTTGAATCACACGCTTGATAACATTCTATAATCGTTCATTTCATGGTCAGACGCCTATGTAATGACCGCATGCTCAAGCTCACATGTTTGAATCTTAAGGTTGGTATAAGGTCTACCAACTAATATGCTTGATATTGAGAGAAAATGCTGTTTCCAAAGGCCTCTCCTTACAAACCGTATTAAAAAAATATATGTTGGTCATTAAAACCGCAAATCAGCTCATTTTTCAAAATGTACTGTGCCATTACGTTATCATTGTTTTTAAATTTCCTGGGCATCCCGATGCATTAATTATCACAGGTAGTCCTGAGTTCGATGCAGTCATTGTCATGAATAATTGTGTGTACGCGTGTGCTTAAAATGACAATATTTGTTTCAGAGTTCGCCACCAGAAACTTGATGGAACGAAATAGATACATTTTAGATCAGCATCCACACATAATTCCCATAAAAACATTTGAAATTCAAATTTTCCGTGCATGAACCTTAACTGAACAAAATAATCCTATCATTATTTATTTATTTTCAAACCTCTTTATCCATCTTTTTATAAATATAATCACCGTTATAAACTTTTTGGCGAAAATTTCCATCATATCCTTGCAACAAATACCATGTCTATTTATCAGGCATCTAAAATATTTCAAACAATGCTTTTTTTTTGTTGTTGTTGTTCATTCTTTCACCGAAACCCAAAAATCATCGATAGCTTTAAAAACTGCGTTGAAAAGGATTTCCTTTCATATGTAATGAAAATACAACTTTCAGCAAACACAACAGGGGGGGGGGGAGGAGATGAATCGCTCCTGTAAATATCAAATTGCTCCCCTATCGCACACAGTAATACCCCATCTGAAGGAGCTAATCTTAGGAACGAATTGCTTTCGAAGGAAATAAAGATTTTTTTTTCTCTTTACATGACTAAAGTTCTTTTCACAGCAGAATTATACCTTAAAATAAAAAATAAAAAATCACCTAAAAGGCTTTATATCCTTTGGTGTTTGTGTGTAGATGTTTTTTTTTTTTTTTAAGGGGTTTTGAAACATTTAAGTGACACGCATGACTGGGAAAATAAAATTAAGAGGCGGAAAGAAATGCGACAGAAATCTAATGGAACAGTAAACCCTCTGATTTTAACAATATTTCACTCCTCTGATAAGCGAAGGAGAGGTTTAACATTATCTGACAGAATGAATTTTATTTTCGGAAATGCGTTAGGCCTCGTTTACCTTGCATCTGAAGCTTGGCGGTGTTGCTTTCCGAGATATCGGACATAACCTGTAATTAGTTTGATATATCACGTGGTCATTGCGCAATGAGCTCTGTGATTAGTTTATCGGTGATTTTTATCGCTGTTGTAAGCAATGTTAACGAAGCCTAATTCACTTAGAATGAAATCCTAGTTTGCTTCATTCTACCATATATTCATCTTAACGCTTTTCTTTGAAACCAATAATGATCCATAATTCAACAATTGTTAAAAATAATTTAATAACTATTAAATTATTTTTAGCTATTAAATTATTCTATAATTTTTAGAAATTGAACCATAATAATAGATTTGCTTCACTCTACCATCTATTGATCTCAACGCTTTTCTTTGAAACCAATAATGATCCATAATTCAACAATTGTTAAAAATAATTTAATAACTATTAAATTATTCTTAGGTATTAAATTATTCTATAATTTAAAAAAAATTTAACCATAATAATAGATTTGCTTCACTCTACTATCTATTCATCTCAAAGATTTTCTTTAAAACCAATAATGATCCATAATTCAACAATTGCTAAAAATAATTTAATAATTATTAAATTATTCTAAGTTATTAAATTATTCTATAATTAAAAAAAATTAAACCATAATAATGGATTTGCTTCACTCTACCATCTATTCATCTCAACGCTTTTCTTTGAAATCAATAATAATCCATAATTCAACAATTGTTAAAAATAATTTAATAATTATTAAATTATTCTTAGTTATTAAATTATTCTATAATTTAAAAAAAATTGAGCCATAATAACGGAATTGCTTCACTTTTTATCACTTTTTATCTATTCATCTTAAAGCTTTTCTTTAAAACCAATAATGATCCATAGTTCAACAATTTTTAAAAATAATTTAATAATTATTAAATTATTCTTAGTTATTGAATTATTCTAAAATTTAAAAAAAAATTGAACAATAATAATGGATTTGGCAATTTAGAACATAACTGAATCGTAGTCAACAAATCGTTACTAATTAGTAAGTCGTTACTAATCACTTTTAGATTGCTGATCTTTCACCAGATATTTTAATCAAAAATTTTAAAAATACGTTTTGTGATTTTTCTTTATTTTATTGAGTTTTTATAAATTAAGTTAATTTCAGGAATTTTCGGTGTAACGAAGTTTTTTTTTTTTTTAATCGACGAGTCCTCGATAAACAAAGTCTCAACCGTGTATTAGAATACAAAATATTTCAATCTCCAGTAACAAAACACAGATTTAATACATAACACTCTAAATAAATATATCGTTCGAACTGAAAGGTATCATTTGCGTTTGACGGGTTCCGAAAAGTATCAAATAAACTTTATTATGAATTTCGTTTAATTCATACTGAAAGTTTAATTCAGACTAAATATCAAATGATATATATTTCAGGGTAAAAATGCCTCTTGTAACTTTTTAAAAAACGATTATAAAATTGAGAAGTGTTTTATAAAAAGTGAGAAATTTTATCCCCACCACAACCACCACCAACAAAAACAACAACAACAATAACAACAACAAATCAGGTCCTTTATAAATAAAGAAGGCAAGGATATGAAACTTTTTTTAAACTTAGGATTACGTTCCTCAATAACGGTCCTTCGGAGAGAGAAAAAATTGTCCTGCGTAGCGAGTTATAATTTTGGCAGCGCGCCAAACCCAAAAGCAGTAAACAGTTAAACAGAAAGGTACCAAAATGCACCCCCCCCCCCCCCCCAAAAAAAATAAATAAAATAAAATAAAATAAAAATAAATAAATAATTTAAAAAAAATAGAGGTAAGCAACGATAAGTAATCCTATGTTAATAACCCGCGGTAGTTTCGTTAGAAGAGACTACCTGAATTTTATTTATTTATTAATTTATTTATCTTTTATTGTTTCAATTTTTTTGCAGAATTATTTTCAAGGTAGTCTATTGGTAGCGCGTTGGATAGAGTGTCGAAGTTTAGAGAGTCACAGTTTGGTCACCCACTGCAATATGTACTGAAAAAAATCAAGTGGATCTGAAAAGAAAAACATGTATGATATAAAAGAAACGCCGAATTTATGAATTATCTAAAACCAACGGAAAGTGGTTGAGCGTTTTTCGCAAGCGCTTTGCTCTGAATTTTAAACTAGATTGCTGTCACTCAGTAGTGGATCACTGCACAAGCGCAAGACGCGAGCTTGTGGGTGCTTCGAAAATCAACAGCTTCAAAAGGAAATACAATCTGAGAACCTCAAGCAAAGAAATCATCTTCATCTGGACAATTGGTCCAACTACAAACGGCGCAATATATGTTTTTACTAGCTGAAAACCCGCACTTCGCTACGGAGTACATTCAAATTAAATACAACGGTCAATGTATGCAATTAATGCCAAAAAAAAAAAATATATATATATCTATTTAAATATATATATATCTAGTGTATATATATTTATAATAAATACAACGATCAATGTATGAAATTGATGTAAAAAAAACAACATATTTATAAAAAAATCGTAAGGGATATTTTTATAGACAAAATAATGTAGAAGAAAATATTCAAATTAAATCTAATAGAACATACTAAAGAATATAGTAGAGTTAATATAGTGCAGTTTGAGGAACATATCTTTTACTGCATTTTAATATTTTTTCGATAATGTCCAATCGTCTGCCGCATTAGCAAGAAAAGAAAAATATTTTTTTGTCTATTTCGTTGTTATGAAGTGACGATAAATTTATTTAAAGTACTAGAAAAATTAATCACGTGATCAGCATTTAATAAATTAAATTCTAAAGATTAATCTTTAAAAATTCACCAAAAATCGGAAAATGGAGGTAAGGATTCGAAAAAGATTTCATTTTAAAGAAAATTTTAGGATTTTTCTCTTGATATAAATTTTATAACCCTCAAATTATTATTTTAAATGCAAACTTAAAAAAAGTTACTAAAACAGCTTAAAAATTTAATTTTACAAAATCCAAGAGGAATTTTTCAAAAATCTTTCTTAGTGCACCCCTACACTATAAGAAGAATCGCCATGAAAGTTTTCAGCCCTTTAGGTCCAGCGGTTTGGTCTGTGCGTTGTATGTCAGTCAGTCAGTTCCGGAACTGTTTTATATACGTATATAGATTACTTAATAACTAACCAGTAAAATTTCCTTTACGACGTGATAAAACATCTTAGGTAATAAAAATATTTATTAACAATATTTTGAACAAGGGGGACTCTAAACTAGATTGAGCTTTGGGGACTCCTAATACTTCATCCACCACTGGTGGCACTCCATTTTTGTTCCCTATCTTTGCAGATCCTCGGTAGTATAGTGGTCAGTATCCCCGCCTGTCACGCGGGAGACCGGGGTTCGATTCCCCGCCGGGGAGGTTTCTTTTTGTCGATCATATAAATTCTGTTTTATAAGTAATACTTTTTTTCTACGAGTTTATTCACAAATTTTTAAAAAAATTATCCTAAATCTGTGAAACGTGGGTGTACAAAAATTTTTTCTTAAATCAATATCTTATGTTTAAGTTGAGATGTATTTCGTTCAATGCCTTCAAATGCTCCACAGACGGTTTACTGTTTTTGATTTTCAGCCTTACTAATTATTTTAAAAAGAATCGAGGAGTTAATTGTGTGGTCTTTTACTGTCAACTCTACTATAAACCATTTGTAAAACTATCTATTTTATTTCCCGAGATCGGTTTTGATTAGAATATCGTCTATTTTATTTTTCTTCTCCAATTTTCTATTTTTAATTTGATCTGTGAGAGCACTAAAATTTCGCTCATCTTAAAAAAAAAATTCATTTAGTATCTTCTAACGAAACTTCCGCGTGTTATTAATGTAGGATTATTTATCGTTGCTTACCTCTTTTGTATGTATATATGTATATATGTATTGTAAGGACTTTGCCTAAAACTAAGACTGACAGCCTTTAATATTTACAAAATGCTTTATTGGCATTCTTGACTATAAATCGGCTCTATACAATAATTACAAAGTAAACATGATTAAGGATAATGCGTGGGATCAGGATATCCCGAGAGGGTTACTGCAGGCTCTCCGTCTCTGGCACACGTCCGACGATGGAGGTTGTTCACACCTGTAAAAAAAAGGGTCATCTCCCCATTTACGTCGAGGTGGCGACTATATACCCTCACAAACGCCTGTGGGTGGTTGAAGCGGCTCTCTTTGATTTCCTTTCGGTAAACTGTCTTCAAACTATTCCGCGTCTTCCGCTAAAGGCTAATCGATTTTCCTCCGGACAGGCTTTGTCTGCAAGGAGGGGGGGGGGATTTCTTACAGAAGACGGCTTCCTAATTGTCCGATGGCGACGCGGCGTCTGCCACAACTCGGTGACAAAACGACTGTCACCGATGAATACGGTAGGGGGATAATGGCCGTCTTGCCGCCAGGCCTTCTCAGAAATTCCGGGTGTGAAAAGAGGCACCAAGTCATTACAGACTAAATTCCTCCCCTCCCCAGATGTTTTTCTGCAGAGAGTTTCACCTGCAAAAAAACAGAACAAAAACATGGTCCTTCTCAGGACAATTTCAATTATAAAAACTTTTCCCGAAGGCAAATGCACACCCAATTGACATTACGAGTAGACCGTTAATTTTGATCAAACTCTGGCTTTACCTTCATGAAAGAAAATTTTTAACTGTACTTCAAAGTATTATTTTCAAAAGCACCTCAAAAGGAATTTATAATTAAAATTTACGCACTTTAAAATCTCTATTAAGAGAACATGCCGTAGCAAAGAAATTATAAAAATTACACAATAATATAACACGTCATGGCAAAAATTTAAATAAAACAGTATACTAATACATGTCAATCAAAAATAAATTAAATTCATAGAACACTAGTACATACACATGACACTACATAAAAAACATTATAACTAGCAAATCACTCAACTGGGATCCCATAATTTACCTTAATTGTGATCACATGACACAAATAAATACTCAAATTGATATTAAACACAGTTACAATGAAACAACTTTACACAAAATAAATTAAACACAAATCCAAAATGGATACCTAAACTTCATACAGAACATATCATCACGGTTACTAATACACATGAAAATTTTAAATTTTCTTACTTATCTTTTTAATACATTTAACACTTATAGCCATAAAAACAATTTAATACTCGGCATTCCGTAGATCCTGGATCAGGGAACTTAATTCGTTCACAATTACCTGTGATCCAATCTTTTCCATTTAAGTGGACAGCCATCAGTGACCTAAATTTAAATATTCATTTTATCCTACTATAGGATTCACAATCGATTTAGGGTCTAATTTTTCAGTACTGACTGACATAAAATTATAACAAAATAGCTCATTGGCTCATTCCATATCAAAAAAACTCACAAACTTCACATTCCCGTTAATCACTTTGTTTCTTTGACAACACTTACATTTATCTGTTGTCGTAACAACTCTTCAGACAAAACTTATCGATTTCACAATAAATCAATCAATTGCGGTATTCAAACACCGTACGGAGTGCATTTTGACTCCAATTACTACCTTCTTAGGTATACACAAAAACATACACATCTGCATTTAAAAGTTAGCCCATACCTTTCTGAGGCATTCTACTGGCTTATGCAACAAACAAAACAGAACATAAAATGTTACAATTGAACATTAATTAAAACCTATCTGAGGCATTCTAACACGGCATACATAAAACCGTCATATGGCGTTTGCCACTACAAAACCGTTATATTATGATAACGTCAAAGGAATTTCACCTGAATTTTCCTTTAAAGCAAAACTCAACTTCTATGGTCGAGTCGTTCAAATTTACAAACAATTACATGTTACAATTCATAAAAAAAAACATTACTCAAACGAATACACATTAATTTCTGGTCACATTTTTACACTGAAACTACAATTAATCAACATACTTATAATATACATTTTAAACTTTTACGACTAAACTTCGGCTTAGCCTGGTGTTCGGCGGGAATTTACAGTGTTAAGACGTTTCTTATAATTCTTAACATTAGGGCATTTCCCATTTTGACATTTGTCACAAGCCGACACGTAATCATTTATATCTAAGTGACAATATGGCCAGTAAAAATACTGAGTTAATGATTCTTTCATCTTAGCAACGCCTAAATGAACATTAGTATGTTCGTGGCAGAGTCTTTTTAATTTCTCTCGATACTTTCGAGGCACAATAAGCAGTTTTCTAGTGGTTCCATCGTTATTTTTTTTCTGGTAAAATAACATCTCGTTTACCACCACGTACTTATTTTCTTCGGGCGTCTTCTTTTTCGCCCTATCAAAAATTACTTTTAATTCTTCGTCCTCACTTTGTGCAACTCTAAATTCTTCGGGCGAAGTCTTTAATAAGTCGGGAGTAATTATTTGTTTCTCCTGGAGAGGCAAGATAGTCGCGCTCTCTTCCGAAGTGATTTCTTCTACCGCTTCTGATCCGGGGATCACTTGCTCTATTTTCGTTTTTTCATCTCCCGTGTCTAGTCTTTCTCTATCAAATTTTAGTTTTTCGGCCCGAGTTTGCACAGTATTTTTCACCGGAACTTCTACATTCCTGTTGATCTTCTCAAGCAAGGCTGCCGTTTTATTTCCTAACAAATAGTGTTTCTGCTCGAATTCCGTATTGCTGACAGCTGCTCTAGTTCTGGTGTGGCCCCATTCACATTTTACATCGACCTCTGCTATAGGTAAGCAAACGGATGAATCTAACACAGGTGCACTGACATAAACGTGCTCTCCTGTGTACATATGGGGTTGTACCAAATTTTTAGAAATCAGATCAATGCTCGCTCCTGTGTCTCTCAGAATAGACGTAGATTTTCCATTAACGACTCCCTGACTGATATATGGAGTCATCACGCCACTCGAGTCTCCTCCACTAGTTTCTGTTGCCGCGATAATTTCCGTCTCTTTAAGTTTAGGACACTGTGGTCTCAGATGGTCATAAGAACCACACTCGTAGCAACGGAGCTGTTTTCTTTTCTCAAAAATTCTTTCCTTGTTTTGTCCACTAGAAGCTTCTTTTTCCACATCTTTTTTTTCTTTCTTCTCTTCCTTAAAATTATGGTTATTTTTAAATGGCTTATTTAATTTATCTGTGGACTTTTGATTCTTTGGGAATTCTCTTGTTCGGAAACTGTCTTGCAAGCTTTCATACTTATCTATTTTTTCCGCTAATTCTAAAGGAGTATTAATCTGCATCCACTGCTCCAAAAAATGATCTTTTATATCGGCAGGTACCCGTCTCTTCATCTGTTCCGTTATGTGTAGGTCTCTCAGTTTCTTAAATGTAGTGATTTCTAAATCTGCTATCCATTCATCATAATAGCCACTAAGCTCATGGGCATAATTCCTCCATGACTTATCTGCGAGTTTAGGATGGCGATAAAACAGTTGTTTTAATTTTTCTGTATTCATCCTAAATCTCTGGAGAATCATCTCTTTTACGTAGTCATAATCTTTTGCCTGTTCTGGCGATTCTCTGGCCATCATGTTGGAAATTTCTGGGGTTAGTACCCCTAACAAATATGGCACCCAATCTTGTTTAGGGACTCCCGCCATCTCTGCTCTTCTCTCAAAATTAATTAGATATAGGCCCATTTCGTCCCGTTTCTCGTCAAATTTCTGCATGGTTTTAAGGAGCTGAATGTTCTGAGTTGCGTCTGCATCTCTGTCCCTCCCATTTCGGGCTCTATTGTCTCCATTAATTCCTAATTCCAGTCTCCTCATTTCGAGAGTAAGTTGGTCTTGACGAATTTTGTCTTCTCTTTCTCTCTCTCTCTCTTCACGTTCCTTTCTATCTTCAATAATACGCTCTAGTGCGAGTCTAGCGTCTTCTTCGACGTAATTTTCGTTTTCTGTAATGATCTTCTTAATTTCGAAAATCTTAAGCGTATCGTCAGCTAGTCCTCCTAACTCTTCTAAAAGTTCTAAAAGGTCCCCTTTATTACCCTTATTTAAAAAGGACATTTTTCTAAATTTAGGGTAACTAACTTTAGGATAACCAATAAAATTTTTCCTCAGCAACTAGCTATACCTTCCGACGGTATGTGTCCTAACCGGAACTAACAAGTTCAAAACTGATCAATTTTACACCGAACTATAATTTTAGCCCTTATGAACACCAAACTAGCACCGCACAATATAAACATTCACAATTTACTCAATACCTATCAAATCAAAATACCGAACTCTTATACAGAATACACATAAACAGAATTCTCAAATTAATCAACGCTCTATATAGATTTCCAACACAGTAATACACAAATACTAAATTATCACTGTTAATATCAAAGCATAAGAAACTTAAATATATCTGTTACTATTAAAAGAAAAAAATACTAAATAAACACTGTTATTATCAAAAGCGAAAAAAAATTCACTTTCTTTAAAAATAGAGAAAAACATACAGTATTTGCAATTAACAAAACACAGAAATTGGCTAAACTTATTGCAATTCCTAACAAACAAAAATTGGTTCTTTACTTGAACACTAACTGGTTACTCATTCATATACCATAAAAACACACAGAAATTGGTTTTACTTATCACAATTCCTCAAAACAATAGTTCCTACTTAGAACTTCAAATGGTTAACTCATACACCATTAAAACACAGAAATTGATTTAAATCATCCAAATTTCTAATATAAAATATCAGTTCTTAATACGAACTCTAAATGGCTACTTATACATATACCATTTAAAAAAAAAAACACAGAAATTGATTTAATTCATCAAAATTTCTAAAATATCAGTTCTTAATACGAACACTAAATGGCTAACTTGTACATATACCATTTAAAAAAACACAGAAATTGATTTAATTCATCAAAATTTCTAAAATATTAGTTCTTAATGCGAACTCTAAATGGCTACTTATAAATATACCATTTAAAAAAACAATAAAATAATTTTTACTTATTGCATTTATACAAAACCATTATTTAGTTTTTAAATCAAAGCCAGAATCTGATAAAAAGAATCGGCCTACCTGTAATCCTTTCGTTCATCACTGATATCCTATGACTCTTCTGACACCATTTAATAACAGTCTGTAAGGACTTTGCCTAAAACTAAGACTGACAGCCTTTAATATTTACAAAATGCTTTATTGGCATTCTTGACTATAAATCGGCTCTATACAATAATTACAAAGTAAACATGATTAAGGATAATGCGTGGGATCAGGATATCCCGAGAGGGTTACTGCAGGCTCTCCGTCTCTGGCACACGTCCGACGATGGAGGTTGTTCACACCTGTAAAAAAAAGGGTCATCTCCCCATTTACGTCGAGGTGGCGACTATATACCCTCACAAACGCCTGTGGGTGGTTGAAGCGGCTCTCTTTGATTTCCTTTCGGTAAACTGTCTTCAAACTATTCCGCGTCTTCCGCTAAAGGCTAATCGATTTTCCTCCGGACAGGCTTTGTCTGCAAGGAGGGGGGGGATTTCTTACAGAAGACGGCTTCCTAATTGTCCGATGGCGACGCGGCGTCTGCCACAACTCGGTGACAAAACGACTGTCACCGATGAATACGGTAGGGGGATAATGGCCGTCTTGCCGCCAGGCCTTCTCAGAAATTCCGGGTGTGAAAAGAGGCACCAAGTCATTACAGTATCTATATATATGTACGTATGTATATTATGTATATATATATATATATATATATATATATATATATATATATATATATATATATATATATATATATATATATACATATACATATATGTATGTCAAAATTTTGACGCATTTTGGTACTTTTCTGTTTAACTGTTTACTGCTTGTCCAAAGGATACAGACTGGGTTTGACGCGCTGCCAAAATTATAACTCGCGAGGTACGGACGGACGGTTTTACCGTCTGAAATTTTCCTTTTCGGCGGACCATTATGGAGGAACGTAATCTTACGTTAAAAAACCCAGAATTTATATCTACGAACAGGTATCATATGCTCAATAAGTTAACTTCCTTATGCGGGATTAATTAATTCTTTAACGAAATTCATGCCTCATACGTAACAACAATATGAATCAATCCGTTAATTTCATACTAATTTAATCTTTTTAATCATTCCTTAAAATTTTCATTTTTAATACTGGGGACAAATTGTACAATTCAGTACATTGTCTAACTTTGAATTTTCTTGTTCTTTTTGAATTTTGGTTTCGGATCAAGCGGACTTTCGGATTACCGAAGTTTGGATTATCGGAACTCTACTGTATTAGGTTGGCCAAAAAGTTCGTTCAGTTTATAAGGCTGCTGTGTACTAACCCTATAGGATTCACTCACCTCAGTGTTAACCTATGGAGAAAATTTGTCCACTATTGACAGCTACATAAATGCTGCTAGTCCAATAAAAATGGTATTTTCAGGTAGCCTGAATTTTTCTGCACCTTGCAACAGTATTCATTTTATAAATTTCGTCCACCAAAGGAATAAATGAGCGTTTAAAACACACTATACCAAATTTGCCCCCCCCCCGAATAATTTAAATTAAAAATATTATTTGCATTTTTTTTAACGGAAAATGCCCCAAGGTGTAAAATTTCTTTCTCTATTACATAGTACAGGGGTGGGCAACTAGCGGCCAGCTACAGATTTTTTCGTGGCCCCCGTTAAAGACAGTCAGAAAAATTCGGACAGCCAGAAAAACTGCCAAAGACAGCCAAAAACTCCAAGACAGCCAGAAAAACTGCCAATATTTTATTTTATTTATATTTATTGATTTTTATGATACAATTTATACCCTTTCTGAAATGCAAAATTAACTAATAAGTGAAATAATTTTAAAAGGTGTGGCCCTCCGCTAACCTCCGCTTACACAAAGTGGCCCCCGGACCAAAAAAATTGCCCTCTCCTGACATAGTACAATTTAAAAAAATCTTTAAATCCAAGTCGGCAATCCTTGGACAAATTTGATCCATAAGTTAGCTTTGAGTTGAGCGAATCCAATAGGGTTTGTACAGAGCAGATTTAAGTTAAAATAAAATACACATTTTCGATGTTCAGCAATAGCTTTATTGAAAAACATGTTCACCGTTTTGTTCCACTACCTCCTGCTATGTTTCAGGCAACTTTATAACTCCATCGTACCGAAACTTAAATAAATCTCTTTTCACGTTTTAGTTGCGTTTTTACTCTTCTTGATGCAATAAAGGGTAATATCCATAGAATGTTTCTAATTTTTTTTCCATCCTGAATATTAAAACGACTACACAAAAAAAAATCTTCCATTTTGGTAAGCTTTTGCTTTAAATGCGCGCTGATATGACAGCTGTCACAACACAATCTAACAAAATTGTTTAGAATGACGGTAAAGACAACAAAGCGCTTACGAAAGCCATCTTACTAAACATCGACGAACGTTTTGGCCAACCCAATATCACGTAAGTAAACATATTATGTAACTGATGCCGATTCAGCCTGATTTATAAAAATCCCGAGAGAGTAACGTGTATTGGGATGTGACGTAAAAGGCTAATGGAGGATGATTTATTTCATAGGTCTATTGATTTCGTAGATACACAATTAATTATCGGGTATCGCTCTTGATAACTGTGAAGGTCTTTTTTTAATCGATAGATAGCCGTCATAAGTGATATCTCCAGGAATTATTACATAAGTTTTGTGGGTAAGTGAACGCACTGTTTTAGAAATGTTTATAGATATTGGCTTTACCGGCACAGCAAATATGTTTGGTGAAACATTATCGTGAAGCCGTAGCACGTCCGCGAATCCAAGATCGTAATTGTGATTAAAATGCCCAACCTCATTTAAGGTCACCATGGGGACAAAATGAGAAACATTTCATCTGCACCGACTAGTTTTATATTTTAACTACATGCGGACACGAAAACGCTGATAAAAATTACCCACAAGTTTATATAGTAGGAATACCTGATATATAAACGTGAAGAATTAATCCCTGAAAATTAATGCTTCAGTGTGCACCGAAAACCGTAATCCAAACACGTAATTCAAAAACGGCTTTGCACAATAAAGCCACGCGTTAGCTATACAATACAGGCTCTATAACAATAGAGCAAACGAGTAATTCAAAAATGGCCGTATACAGTAAAAGAAATGAGCTAATCACAGGATTTAAATGAACTGCATACAGTTATTTAAATCCTATTGACAGTCATATAAAAGAAATAGAACTAAAGTAATTTAGCTATGGTTTAAAAAAATACTAGTTGGCCGTCATATCCAGCCGTCAAAACATGATGGCTGCATAGTAAATAAATGTACTAATATACAAATTATACTCAACACATCATTACCAAATATTGAAAACCATAAGAATAGAAAGATACACTTCAAAAAATTACTACTGAACCCAATAAAAAAACTTATGGTTATTCAAACAATTCTCGAATAAAATGAAATAAACAATTCTCGTCAGGTTTAAGCAATTCTCGTCAGGTTTTCTCTTTCTCATAAACATAATTAAAAGTAAAAAATTGCAGAGAAAGAGCTAGAGAGATTCCTTGGAATAAACAAATTAACGTGTTTATGCGGCCTCGTGCTTAGTAAGTAACTAAAGCCAGATTTAAACATGTCACAGCGTATGCGCAGAGACAAATTAATGTGTTTATGCGGCCTCGGGATTCATGTGAGTATCTAGAGCCAGATTTAAACATGTCACTGAGCATGCGCAGAAAGCAATTTTAAATTGTAAAGTATCGCTAATTTACAGAAATTGCGATTACAAAAACCAAATTTGACACATCTACACACTATCTACCAATAAGTATTTGGACAACTGTGATAGAAAAGAAAAACAAAATTTATTCATATTCAATAGTTGGTAGAGCCTCCACGAGAGACAATTACAGCCTCAACCCTCCGGGGCATGTTTTCCACAAGTCCTTGTATGACGGCTAGTGGCATTTTTTTCCACTCGGCTTCGAGAAGTTCCTTCACCGATTTTGGACGGTTGTTGCACCACTTAATTCGGCTATCTAACTCGTCCTAGAGGTTCTCGATAGGATTCAGGTCTGGGTTCTGGGCAGGCCAGGTCATTCGGTTAACCTCATTGTCACCATGCCAATCCATGGTGGACCTCACAACATGACAGCTTGCTTTGTCGTCCTGCAAGTAACATGGGTCCAACCCGTAAAACTGCCACGACGTAGGAAGCACACTATCATCCAAAATAGTGCAGTAGGTGTCGGCGTTGAGCTTACCATGAATTGGGACCAAGGGTCCCAGTCGGTACCAGGAGAAACACCCTCAGACTATAATTCCATTTCCGCCGAACTTTACTGTGGGTACAATGCATTCTAGCGGGAGGCGTTCTCCAGGCAGACGCCAGACCGAGACCCTACCATCAGATCGGCAGAAGATGAACCTTGATTCGTCGCTCCAGAGAACCCGTTTTCACCGATCTACGGTCCACTTTAGACGTGCTTGGCACCATATTAACCGAGCAGCGTGGTTGGATTTTGTGATCAAAGGCTTTTGGGTGGCAGCACGACCATGAAAACCAAGCAGGTGTGCTTCCTTAAGGATGCTATTCATCGAAACAACACTCCCGAATGCCTATTGAAACTCCTGGAGTATGTGAGCCATCGGTTGGGTGCGGTTTTTCCGAATTTCTCTGCACAACTCCCGTCGGTCTTTATGTCCCAGTTTCGTGGGCCTGTCGACTGGGGCACCTGCCGACAATCACCGCTTACCTTCCACTTCTGAATCACATAGGCTTCTGTCGATTATGGGTAATTCAGCTCGCTAGATATGTCCCTTGAGGATCGGCCATTTCTGTGATACCCGACGATTATACGTTTCTTAAAATCAAATAATTCTGGCATCTTGCAGGCGACTAATGCCAATGGTGTTTCCTACACGATATTTAACGGCGGAGGTTTGTGAGGTACATCAGGACCGCAGATATCGTCATTTGCATGTGTCCAAATACTTATTGGTAGATAGTGTAGATTAAAATCTTTCGTTTGAGAGCAAAATGGAGTAAATTCATGCAGTAGTTTTCTCCCACGGACTGCCCAAAGAATTGGCTTTGTATTTTAAATATATAGATAGCAATAAAACTAGACACTTTTTTTATTCATGAATGACTGAA